>JAJLZS010000020.1:0-18301 GCA_030572335.1 Petasospora nakhonratchasimensis | reverse complement strand
AAAAACACCCGCACACCAAACAAAAACACCCGCACACCAAACAAAAACACCCGCACACCAAACAAAAACACCCGCACACCAAACAAAAACACCCGCACACCAAACAAAATATAATATTATTGTTAAAAATATAACAGTCCATCTACATGTTTTCTTCAATATATTTAAACCTTTTAAAAGTTAGTATAGCTGTGTGGAGGTTTGCAGGTGATGTATTGAATGTGGAGTTTAAATATTTGGAGTAGCTAGCTTATTCATTGCCATTTAAAAGGCCTAAAATTAAATTGTCAAAGCATGAGAAAGGTACTTAATTTTGCTTTTAAGTCATGAGTCGTGTCCTAAAGGCTCATAACCATATATGTGTTGCATTGCTCTAGTGTAAGCAGGTTTTTCTTGATTGTGGGTGGAGGAGAAAATCCGTCTGATAAGGATGCAATCTGCCATTTTTACGGGTCAAGTATACAGAATACAACAGGTAACTGCGATCGTGAGAGTTTTGCGGTGGGATGACATCGAATTTAATAACTAGGTAGGTTCAGAATTCACACGAACTCTTGTGTAATAACATAGCAAATGGAAGAAAAACGTGTGCAGTGCGGCTCCTGTAAAGAGAACAAACAACGTGTGGGTGAAACCTCTCTTTTTTATGGTATTAACTGTTGATTCCGATAACTAACAGCAGATCATCAAGTGTAACAAAGCTCATTGCTCTAGGTGTATGAGAAACCATGCGACATCTACACGGATTGCAGATAGTGATAGAAGAAGACGAAAATATCACACTGACTATATTGAGTATCTTGAGACAAAATCGGCCACTCTTATACAGTTCATCACGGAGTTTGCAAAAGACGACCCAGCCCTGAATTTAAGTATTCAACAGAGATTAAGAGGTTTACTTGAAGGTAGCAAGGAATTGAACGAACCCAAATCTGGATTATGTGAAGATATCGAATACGATCCATTAAATACACCGCATGAGAGCAGCGACCTTTTGGTTGATTCTCTGGTAGACTCATTGAAAGATTTAGGTATGAATTCTGATAGAAGTCAACAAAAAGAACAACCGCATCGAGAAGGATACTTGGGCATTTCAGATTCAGAGCTAAATGAGGAGTCAAACCCCATATCTTTAATTTCAGGAAAAACAGTTCTCTTTAGGTCTTTCGATTATCAAAAGAAGCTTTTGAATACTTTTGAACAGAATTTCTCGTCACACTCGATGCTTATGAGTAATATTAGCACCAAGATCTGCTTGTTGGACTATAATAAGGTTACCGATCCGGTTGAGAAATTTCTCCTGAATGTGATACTCGGAGTTGCTTCGGTATTCTCGGATGATCCAGCTAGTAAAATACACCAGAAGTTGTTTATTTCACTGGCTAGGGACAGATTTATAAGTGTTATTTGCAAAAGTAAGGTTACAATACCACTGGTCACAGGGATATATGTCCTCTCATGTTATGAGCTTGGACAAGGCGATATGTTTCAGTCGTATTTATGCAACGCAGTTGCATGTTCTTTGACACAGCATATGGGACTTCACATTTCATATGAGGAGGATACTGACAAACCAAGATACGCACCCAGACAAACACCGCTTACTGCAAGTGCACTGTGGTCAGTTTGTACACAGGACAGAATTATTACCAGTTTTATTAGTGTACCATCTGTGATACATTTCAAGAGAATAATTGCTCCTTTTTACCAGGTCCAATCAACTTCAACGTCAGCCAGTTATCTTCGAGAGCTAACATCCTCCAATGTCTCACGTCTTTGGTATATTTATGATAGATTTACAGATCAGATTCTCTCTACCCAATTTGACGTTGGTGATACTAATAATCGATTGAAAGTTCTTAATACAGGTAATAAAATTCTTCAAGAATTACAGGCCTCATTCCCTCTGCTGTTACAAATGTCTTCTTTAGACTGGAACCTCCCCGTTGGTGATGATCGAAACCTATTTATCCTGATTCTCAATTTTAATTATCACTTTATTGTCCTTCAGATGAACAAGATATTTTTTGCTCATTCTAACAGTCTTGCACAATCGGTTACCTTAGAGGCTGTTCTAAAATGTGGAGAGATTCTTTATCTTTTGGACAAAAATACGACCGAACACAAAAGTGTACTTGACATCAACTCTGTCCCATACTACTTTACACTGATTATTGGCCCAGTCTCATTTCTTTTAATATTAATCTTGGAGCAACCGGAGAGGAACCTTAGTGAGAAAAAAGATACAGCTTTGATGTATTACATTTCCTCAAAGGAAGTTTTACGAAAACTTTCCAAAAATTGGGATATGGCTCAGAAGGTTTTACAAGTTGTAGAGGAAATGGAGATAAAGCATAACATTGATGATACGGGTCACATAAGTTCTGATTTTTCTACAAATGATGAAAAGTCCTATGAAGTATCAGATCTAGTCTCCTTAGCAGACAATAGTGACCCTTTTGCCCTTTGGAGTACGGAGTTTCCTGACCTTGATAAGATAAGGGAACAATATTATGGAAACATTCTCCAAAACGAATCACAGCCCATTCAAGGGCTAGGTTCTACAAATTTCAGCAGTTCGGACGTTAAATTCATTGAGCAATTTTGGAAGGACATTCAGAGTTCAAGAACTTACAAGACTCGTGAAGATCCTGAATAATATATGTTACGGACACCATTATTTATACATCGATAGAACATAAATTTTAATTGAACATTCTTTTTTAGGAGACCCAATAATCAAATAACTGGAGTTAGTGAACTAGGATCTTCAAACAGGTCGCCATATTTCGTGGCTTCAAATTCGAACAAGGATAGCTCAGAATCTAATGTGTTTGATGGCGATTGTGATAAAGAACTCTTCATAAATTCAAGAGCTTCGTCCAAAAACGCCAACTGGATATGCCACCTTTTTGAAAGTGCAGATAAAACCTTAAGATCTTTAATTCCTCTTCTCCAAACGACACCAACCTGCTTTAGTGCTTCAACGTGTGTCATCATTCTTGAAGTAGCCATATCCTTGTGTGAAGCAGTCTCATCTTTGTTGGTTAAAAGGAACATGTCAAATGTTGCACAGGTCAAAATCAGATAAGAAGTATAATATGGTAAACTGACTGGGGACTGTATGTTATTGATCAGGAGTTTCGACACTAGAATCTCTGCCCTGTGGCACTGTTGTGTGATGATGTTGAGAACCTTCAGTGGCATTTGCTTAAGGTAGGGCCTGTGGAACAACAAGTACGTTACGGAGAAGGAAAGGTGAAGAAGAACAATTCTGACATCAGTTGTATCTCCAGAGAAAAGAAGCGTCGGAGGCAAATCAGCTTCCATCTGTTCTAGCACCTGGATTCCTTGGTTTATAAGCATCATGCGATGGGATCTGTGTAGAACAGCAGACTTGTTTGAGTATATCTGTCCTAAGTATTTATCATGAACAAACCAGAGCTTAGAATGTATTGCAAAAGCAGCATGTGAAAGGTAGCTCTCCTGATCATTTATTAACATCTGAGGATCAGGAAGCTCAATAAATGGAGTTTTCACACGGAAGTATTGGATACGACAACCTCTCCCGAGAACACTTGTTATGATACGGTCTTGAAGAATAACTGACCAAAACAAGGATTGCTTATATATGATATTATTGGAGTCCAGTATGTCTAACTTCATGTACTGTGTAAGAGCCGAGGCCATGGCATCAAAAGCCCATGAATTCGAATCAAGACCCATTCCAAGCTCAAAACAACAAAGAATGAGCAGCGCATGCAAAACATTTTCGTTGAAGTTTCTGGAGGCCTCCATAACCAGATACTCTGCATTTTGCAAAAGTGAGAATGAAAGATCTTTGTTGTTATCAAGCGCAGCACCGTACGTTAGAATGGCATATATTAGAAGTTGCTTGGTAGTATCTTCTGATGGGAACTCCCACTGAGATACTTCATCTATAACCATCCACGAAACCAAAAAGTACCTCCCAAACCCAGCTTTAAAGTTTGTGAATAACTTCATTCGGGATGATTTGTTTCTCAGTAATTCATTGAGCTTGTTATGTGGTAATATATTTGTTTGCTCTTGTTCAATAAATTCAATAACTTGTTCTCTTCCTGATACAGGACCGTAGAACTCTGTATTTCCATCAATACCTTGTCGTACTCGCCATTTGGTCGATACAAGTTCTTCGATCGCCCCCTCAAAGGCGAGTCCTCTGACAAACTCCTCAGGTCCGTTGTTTTGCTGTAAGCTTTCTTCCACCTCCGATAGTTTTATACTCTTCCCGGGCAAAGAAGACATGATATTTGCTGCCTTGTGAGGGTCCATTTTAAACAACTCAACTGAAATCTGCTCCAATGTGTCCAGTTTCAGTTCCAGGTAATCCACATGTGTTGAATCGAATTTCCATTTGCGTTTATCTTGATCTATCTGGTACTCACATTCGCCTGTTTTGTTGTATCTAGTGCAGATAGAACAAGGCCTCTCGCCATCACACTTGCGCTTTCTCCTCTGGCAGAAGGTACATGCAACAGATTTTGGTGCAGGTCTCTGTAGTGAGCGATCTGTCATTGTTAGCTATTCAGGTGTTTCTTTGATTATTTGAAACGTTAGTTAGCTAGAAGACAGATATTGCATTTGATAGTCCTATAAATGAGGTTGCCAACTTTCGCGGGGCGGGGAGGCGAGAGAAATCAGGGAGAGAGAGGAAAGAGAGACAAAGAGAGCGAAAGGGGTGGAAAACTGAGTGGCTATATGTAATTTTCAAGAGCACACCAAGAAACCAGAGTATTAACACGTGAGAAGATCTCAATTTGATTAATATTCAGTCTGCGATCTGTTAGGTTTAACTTTTGCCTTTTGAGGTAGGCTCCAGACCCGCAAGTTATTATAGGACTACCTATAATTGCTGTCCTCTCTACTTGTTCCCAGAACAAGGCATTCATTTTTTCTAAACTTGTATACTAAATCTAATTTCTATAGCATCCAACAAGAAAAAGGCAAATTGATCAGTCACCAATCAAGGTTAGGCGTAGTGTCTAACAAAACCGGCACAACCCTCTTAGGAACTTTGATATTGAATTTCTGATCGATTTGCTTGAAGAGAGCGATACCCTCATTCTCAGATTCTTGGTGTCTCACCTTCCATTTGTGTGTGCCTAAAACTTCATCAAGTTCATCATCTGGAGGTAGCTTCAAAAGTATTAGTCCCTCTTCTTCCTTGACTTGAAACACGGCGACCGATTGATTTGAATCATTCTTGCAACTTCCAACGCTCTCCGATTTATTGTCAATAACGTAGTTTTTCTTATGCATTGGACAAGAAACATAAACCTGATTGTTCTCATCTGTTGCAAGGATACCTTGGGATAAAACAAAGGCACGCTTATGTCCACACATGTTTTGACAAGAATAGAGTTTTCCTTGAAGACGGAAAATGGCAATCTGTGTATCCGAGATCAGAACAGTAGTGGAAGAACCCACATCCTTTTCTGGAAGATCAGAGGAACTGCAAACCATACGCCAACTAGTCTGGGACCACTTGACTCCACTGAATTCTTTTCTTTTCACTTGATCATCTATGGGCCAATCTGCAGGACGTCTCTGTCCTCTTTCCCTGATGATCTCAACCGTCTCTTGGACTTCATCAGTGTTTGCAAACTGTTTGAACATGGTCGGATCGGCTTGGTTCTGGCCATTAGAGACAGCAGCCCATTCATCAAAATAATGTCCAACCAATTCTGACATTTGCTGCTCCAAATCTTTGCAGATACCAAGTTTATCATGAACAACAACATCGCGAAGGTATTCAATTCCACCCTCCAAGTTTTCCAACCAACGAGCGGTACGCTGAAGCTTATCAGCAGTACGGAAATAAAACATGAGGTATCTGTCAATCAATGGAATTACCTGATCAGGTGCAACATCTGCTTTCAGCAACTGAGCATGTGCAGGCTTCATACCACCATTGCCACCAACATAAACGCTGTAACCATTTTGAACAGCACACAGTCCAAAGTCTTTCCCATGAAACTCAGCACAATCTCTGACACAACCAGAAACACCGCCCTTCATTTTATGTGGTGATCTAATACCCTTGTAGCGTTCTTCCAATCTAATTGCAAATCCAACGGAGTCACCAATACCATAACGGCACCACGTTGATCCAACACATGATTTGACATTTCTTAAAGTTTTACCATATGCTTGTCCAGATTCAAAGCCATGCTGATACAACTCTTCCCAAATTTGAGGAAGATCTTGCTTCAAGGCACCAAAAAGATCGACTCTTTGACCTCCAGTAATCTTAGTGTATAAATCATACTTCTTGGCAATTTCACCAATGGCAATTAACTTCTCTGGAGTTATTTCACCCGCAGACATTCTAGGCACAACCGAGTAGGTGCCGTTTCTTTGGATGTTACCAAGATATCTATCATTGGTTTCCTGTAGACCGTGAAGGTCACTTTCCAAGATGTGGCGTCCTTGTAGAGTACCAAGAATTGATGCAATTGTTGGTTTGCAAATCTCACAACCTGCAGCTCCTGCAATTAGACCATGATTACCCATTACTTCTCTGAAGGTTCTGTACTGCTTCACCATCACAATTGAGAATAGGTCAGCCCTGGACTCCTTGAAATGAATACATAAGGCAGCAGACAACTTTTTCCCCATCTTTTTCATCTCTGCTTTGAAAATAGCATTCATTGTCGGTTCACAACCACCACAAGAAGTTCCAGCCTTAGTGACAGACTTTAGCTCACCTATAGAGCTGCATGTGCCATCACGAATCTTAGCAACTAACTGGCCCTTATTAACATTTTGACAGGAGCAAACTTGTGTGTCATCTGACAAAGTACCAACATCGTCTTCGTTATCACCCCCTTTAGCAATGATAAATTCTGATGCTGGACCATCTAGAGGTTTACGGGCCTTAACAATAGAAGTGAATTTGGTGAACTGCTTGGTGTCTCCTACAAGGATACCACCCAAAAGATGTTTTCCGTCACTAGACAGGATTAGCTTTTTGTACATTCCGCCAATTGGATCTTCGTAGACAATTGCTCTAACCGTCTTTGAGTTACCTCTAGGCACCCACTTGGGCTCAGATCTATCAGCAAAGTAGTCACCAAAGGAGGCAACATCCACACCCATGAGTTTTAATCTGGTACCGACATCTGGTTCTGAAAATTGCCTTGGTGAGTGATATTTGGCTTGAATTAAGTTGAAACAAAGAATATCAGCCATAGTAATTCCAGGAGCAATAAGACCAAATGTTTTGTTATTCCAAGATGCGCATTCACCAATAGCGTAAATGTTAGGGTCTGATGTTTGGAGAGAATCATTAACAGTTAGTCCTCCTCTAGCAGAACATATTAATCCAGCAGACTTCGCAACCTCGTCCCTTGGCCTGATACCAATAGTGTAACATAGAAGTTGACATTGTTCAACCTCTCCATTGTTGTAACAAATGGATGATAACTTTCCTTGGTCATCAAATATCAGTTCATCAACAGTGGTTCCAGTTCTTACAGAGACACCAAGTTCTTTGACTTTGCTGGTGAGAAGATTTCCTCCCTTTTCGTCAAGTTGTTGAGACAATAGCCAGTTAGATCTATGAACAAGAGTGATGTCGTCAAAAGTTCCCATATCGAGAAGTGCCTTTCCCGCTTCTAAACCAAGAAGACCACCTCCAACAACCACGGCTCTCTTCGTAGATGAAGTTGATATCTCTGTACTAAAAGAAATCATAGTGTTCAAGTCCTCCATAGTTCTGTAAACAAAGCAACCCATTTCACGGTAGCTTTTATAGTCCTCTTTATCTTGACCATTGATTGGGGAAGGTAACATATGAGTTGGTAAAACGGCAGTGGAGCCTGTTGCAAATACAAGGACATCATAGTAAAAAACATCACCAGTAGAGGTAGTAACAAACTTTTCATTGCGATCAAGTTTTACCACAGCACTATCTATTCTGAAGTCCCAACGATTTCTGTTCCTCTCTTCATAAAATGAGTTTGGAGAAAGCAAAAGCTTATCAAAGTTTCTGTGTTCAAAGTACTCTGTCAGGCCAACTCTATTATAGGCAAGCCATGGCTCTTCTCCAAGGATAGTGTAAACAAAATCACCGTTCGTGTCGTCTGCGAGCATTTTCTCAAGGAATGCAAATCCGGTCATACCAAGGCCCACAATGACAACTTTCTTGGAAGTGTGAGATGACGTTGCACTGGAGGAAGGGAGCGGCGGAACGCCCCCAACAGGTGATACAAGTCTCATGTTTTACTGACTTGTGCTGTATATCGTGTGTTTGTTGTACTCTGTAGTGTATGTTGACTATCTTGCAATTTATATATCTTTTTAATATACAAATATATGCATATTACTATACCCGTTTACCAGACTCATGTAGTTTGTAGACTCTAATGCGGCCAACCGCTAACGTATATAGGGTCTTCGCCATAGGGCAGTGATTGATATGAGTTGTTAGATGTGCCATTTTCAGAGCTTCGAAAATACACAAAACATGCAGCCATTGTGAGACGTGCGCTGATTGATCATCTGCTATCTCTTGAACTTCATTGGTCTTTTTGACAAATAGGTCTGTCCCTCCGCTTATCTATTCTCCGCTGTGTGCTTAATACTGTACGTTTATTCTCCGCCAATGCTCAAAAAACAATAAAGCCCTCCTTATCGAATGGTTTGGTGTTAGGATGTTCGTGATGATGGCTCTTGCTTGCTTGTGACACTCAAACAGCGATAACTGAAGCCTGCAGGGTTCTAGTTAGCCAGATTTATGTTATCGCATTTAAACCATATAGAAATATATAATAAATTATCTTGCTAAGGAAATCACTCTATATAGTTTATATATGTCGTATAGTTTTTGATTTAGAAGTAGACAATTTTCTCCTTACTAATTCCATCTTCTTCAACAAATCTCTTAACAGCATCGACCATGCCTTCTGGCCCACAAACCAGAATCATAAACTCACCATGTGATTGCTGTTGCTCTATATAGTTATCCCATAAATCCTTACTTAATCTTCCACGAAGGCCATTCCAACTGGAATCAGTAGAGTTGTCAGACAAACAGTAATCAATTTGAAGGTTAGGATTCTGCGAACAAAACAACTTCAGATCACTGTGACAGAGAATATCTTCCTGAGTTCTGTTTCCATAGAACATAGTAAGCTTAGTATTATCTTCTTCGCAGTTGTCCACAATTTCGGCAATGATCTGATAACATGGAGTGATGCCAGAACCACCAGCTACAAAGAAAAACGAATCGGCTCTCCCAGGTTTTCCATTGAAGAGGAATGATCCATTTCCTGTGTACTCAAACTCACCAATGGGTCCCTTAATTTCGATTTCTGAGCCAATATTTAGAGATTCCATTAACATGGTCATCCTTCCACCTGGAATCGTCTTTGTTGGGAAGTATATCTTCATCAAAATTTCAAGCACGCCTTTCTCCTTGTGACTGGACTTTGGCGTATAAGCTCTCATCACAAAGTTTCCTTGATCATCTTTTGTTCTTATGAAAAAGTGCTTTCCGACAGGAAGACCAGTAGTCTGCTCTTGATGCTCAAGTGCAAATTTGAACACTCTCGAATCGTGTGAGACCGTATCCTTAGCAATGAGATTAATTCGCTTCCAAATCTTGGGATTAAGGAGAGTCGCAGTGACTTCTTTGCTTTGATTATTATTAGTCTTGGATTTAGCTTCTTCCAGTTTTCCAATGTGAAATTTCTTCAAAAGAAGTTTTGATGTTTCTGAGTGAATAGCAATAAAATCATCAGTGGCATCATCACCTGCTACCATTGTAATAGACTGTGAACCGCCAGGATGTTCTTCAAGAAATGGTGCACCATTGAAGACATGTCCTTTTACAACAAACCAAGGCTCTTCTTCGTTAGCATGAAGTGCAAGCTCCTCTTCAGTGATTATTATATTTGACTTTTCAGGATCAGTGATCATAATAAGGTCTTGATCGATAACTTCTTTACGGACCTTTTTCCCATCAGATTCCTCATCATCTTCTCCCCAGGTGTTATCAAGAATATCACCACCCTGTTTCTTAACCCGGTCCATCCAACCACCTGATTTATTTGCAAAACAAGGATGCTCAAATATTATTTCATTCTCGTTGCTTCCAGGGATGATCGCAACTCTATACCACCAATTATTCAACATTGAAGTCAGATTCCAGTACATATTTCTCGGCTGAACAGTCATAGAGGTATCCATACCTCTTACCAAAATATCCTTTGATGACTTCAGATCCCATTTAGTGACAGCAATTTTCCAAAAGCACCAGCAAAGGCAAGACGACCTTTCGTAAACGTTTACTGTTCCACCGAAGAGGTCGTACGGACCAGCTTCTCTGTATTCATCTTCTGGGTAGTTGATGTCGCAGAGTCTCCAGGTTTTACCACGGTCCAATGAGATTTCAACCCTCCCAACTCTCTTCCCTCCACCATTATAAGCAAATCCTTGAACCAAGTACTTATCATCTTCAGTGATGGAGTCAACAATCATCTTTTCGTTCATTTCAGGATAAACTGTAACTGTTTGCAAATTTAAGTCATAGATGGTGTACCTTTCGTCCTTCCACCAGTGATCCTCTGCAGCTGCAATGTCTGCTGTCACCATAGTAGGTAAGACCTTATTATCGTAGTGATGATACCAATTAGTGGATGGAACTTCTGCAACGACCAACCTCTTGAGCCATTTCACAGAACGGCCACCAATTACACCTGGAATTATACAACGTAGAGGTTTCCCATGATCTGGAGTGAGGAACTCACCGTTCTGCTTGAATGCAAGCATGATATTTCTTTCAGAATCTTTGACCATATGAAGAGGAACACAAGTGCCATAAGCTCCCTTTGCGGGGTCATCCGCACCTTCCATCCACAAGAATTTTGCTCTTTTTGATGGTTTTGCTCTTTGAATTACATCCCAAAGAAAACAGCCAGTCCACAATGAGGTTGAAACTCCAGCTGCCCCCCAATTGAATCCCTTTCCTTTCTTGACCATATTTTGCTCTTTGCGTCGATTTCCAGCACAACAGAGGGTTATTGGGTTGGTGTATTTTGGAAATTCATTCATAAGATCACGCAGAGAGATTGTAAAGGGTTCATCAACCATGCCTTCAACACTTAAAGTCCAATCAAGGATCTCTGATTCGTTTGTGTTTGGAACAGGTCCATGGTTTCTCACAAAATGTAGATGTGATGGAGTAAGGAATCCCTGTTGATAAAGCAGTGTCAAAGGAGCTTCGCAGTTGAACGGGTGAGCCCCGGTAAGTCTAAGCATTCGGCTATCTCTTGCAACATGGGAGTCTTTGGTATTTAAGTCAATATCCAGTACAGTAGTGAGTGGGACATCTCGTATGATAGTTTCTGGCCGCGAGTTGAAACACTTATCAACCTCGCTCGACACACTGTTGGAGTCCGACACAGATGTATGGCTTGTGGAGTCAGAATGGCTAATATCCGAGTCCATTGTTGAATCCAGCGAAGTTTCTTGTAATGAAGCTTTAAGTGAATATGTGGGATTGTTGACCATGATCGATGACAGTGGGTAAAACGGGGGGAAACTGGCTTTGTAAAAGGGATTACCAATAGAGACTCATGATGTTTTACAATTTTTTTCAAATAAATTGCTTGACGTAATAGCAATTGATGCCCTATTATAATGGTTGGGCTTTGATAAGAGCATGTGCTAGTGAATGGGTCCATGGGAGAATTAATATCCGCATCTGATGCAACAACCTATAGGAAAGCCAAGTACTGCTGCATTAATCCAGGGGCTTCAAAGGCCTTGATCAGCAAACGTTATTTTCGACGTATATGGAGTTCATAACCTCAGAGCCTTGGAGGCTTGAAATTAGATAGAGTTTTTCATTAATAAGACGTGATATACTATAAATTACGACAGGAACCCATATTTATTCATTTTCATTAGTTGGGTTTCCATTGCCAAAGACCCTTTTTCTATAGTAGGAGTGTCTGAACCGAAAGGCGGAGATTATTCGCTTATCTATCAAGTTTGAAAAAGTTACATTTTCAGAGTCGAAGATTTTAAAAAAACATGAGCACAAAGATGCTGATTATGAACTGGTAAACGGCAATGAGAGTATTGTCTTTAGATGCGTTTATCAGTGTCAGATAAGACGTCTCTATAAATGTCAATAGGTGTCCCTGGACCTTCGAGAGTATTAGGTGGAGGATATGGAGGATACTACCGGAGCACGATCAAGCGAGATGCTGGACTTCAAAAAGCTCTACCAGGCCCCTGAAGTCAACTTGAAGACAGGAAAAGCCCTCTCAATTCCAATTCTTAATCCAGTGAATATATACGGAAGAAGCTTTCATCTTTCCTGGCTTGGATTTTTTGTTTCTTTTTTGTCATGGTTTGCCTTTCCCCCACTTTTGGCGCACTCCATCAAGGCAGACCTCAAACTCACTTCTGTTCAAATTGCAGACAATAATACTGCTGGTCTTTGTGCAACTCTGGTGGGTCGTTTAATTATTGGTCCAATGTGTGATAAGATTGGGCCTCGCTACGCCATGGCGCTAGTGCTTTTCATTGGTAGTGTGCCAACTGCATTTGTCCCATTTGTTTACAACGTTAATGACCTCCATGCTATTCGTTTCTTCATTGGTCTTTTGGGGTCCAGCTTCATTCCTTGTCAAGTTTGGACTACTACTTTCTTTGACAAGTCCATTGTGGGAACTGCTAATGCAGTTGTGGGCGGGCTTGGTAACGCGGGAGGAGGTGTGGCATTCTTCATGATGCCGGCGATTATGGACGGCCTTGCTGGAAGAGGCTACAACACACACCAAAGCTGGAGTTACTCATTTGTCGTTGGACCATTGGCCATTTTACTCGTTGTTGCTATCATGTGCCTTTTATTTGGCCAGGACTGTCCAGAAGGCAAATGGTCCCAGAGAGGTGATATCTTGAAAATAGGCATTGATGTTCGTACTGTTGATGTTGTTTCTATTAAGTCCAATCATCCGGTCCTTTCGCACGTAGGCTCTATTGAAAAGTTCACAGAGAAAGAGGACAAAATTCCTGACAATATTGATTCGAAAATGATGGATGTATCACCAGACGACTCCGAGGATGCGGTGCATGTAGTTGAAACAAGAGTTCAGGATGTTGTTGATTTGGACCAAATTGTGGAGGACCCAACGATTATGGGATTCATCAGAACATCCTTCCATTACCGTACTATGCTAGTGGCGCTGCCTTATCTTGTTTTATTTGGAAGTGAGCTTGCTATTGAGTCAATTTTGTCTGCCCTTTATCTTTCCAGATCTAATGGTGCTTGGGACCAAAGCTTGTGTGGTTCATGGGCTTCCATGATTGGTCTTCTTAATGTTGTCACTCGTCCACTTGGTGGAGTTGTTTCTGATATTCTCTTTAAAACTTTCAGGACCACCAAGGTCAAGAAGTTCTGGCTTTTGTCCTGTGCGTTTTTGGAAGGCGTCTTTTTATTGTGGATTGGGCTGCTTCCTCAATCGAAGCTTGGTATTCATTCTTTGATTGCAGCTATTTCGGTAATGTGTATTTTCTTGGAGGCTGGTAATGGTGCTTGTTTCTCTCTAGTGCCTCATATTGACCCTAAGAGCATTGGTGTTGTGTCAGGTACAGCGGGCGCTTTTGGTAACTTGGGTGGTATTTTCTTCTCATTGGTGTTCAGATACTGTATAAACCCTGATGGAACGAATGACTACATGAAGGGATTCTGGATCATTGGTGTTTGTACGATGGCCGTTGCCGTTATTTGTGTTTTTATTCCAGTGAGAGAGGACAAGCCAGAAATTATAACCACTGAATCTGTCAACTCAGTTTAGACAGTTGTAATTGTTAAGCTGCATTACATTTCTTACGAGATGTAGCTTTATGGAAGTTTGAATAATATTATATAATGTTACTAATATTATGTTTAGATGAAGTTTCTTCTGATAGTCCACTCCCAATCTTTCTCGAACACTTTTTCACCATTCTCAAATGCCTTGTTGGACACCTTCAAAAAGAAGCTCTTTTTATCAGCAGTTAAGCTGGACTTCGATTCAATCTTGATGCGCCAGTCATCCTCCTCTCTTCCCATGTCATATGTCCACTCGTTTTCATTGTAAGCACTAAGTGGATCATCTGGTTTGATTCTGAAGATGTTCTTGTTCCAGCTTCCATGATAAATACCAGACAGCTCTTCATACTTTGGCATCTTGACAATTCCTGAATCCTGGATATCAGTGAGAACCCATTCATCAGTTGAATAATCATAAGAAGTTGTCTTGATTCTATCATATGGCTTGATTACTTCTGTTTCAAGACCTTTCATGATTGTGGCTTGTTCAAAGTCTGGAGATGGAACAATACTTTCAGTATTAACAATTGGTAAAACAAGTTCACCCTTGAAAATAGTCACTGTTGGAATCTCCGGGGTCGGCCAGTTCTGTGGCCAATCAGCAGTAGAAAGCGCAAGTCTCAGTTTATGCCCTTGCTCCAGTTTAATACCCAAGACATCAAGTTTGATAATAATTTCGTCATATCTCACTCCTGGTTCTAGCCACTGTGGAGTCTCATGTGAATCTCTGTGAGTCAAATTCAATTGACCCCAAGAAATCAAAACATTTTCTCCGCTGTCTGGATAAATGTCAATGAGCTTTGCAGAAAGGTTGGCAAACTTTTTGTCTGAAGCAAGGGAAAGTTTCAGTACGGGTTCACCTAATAGATCAGTAGATCCAGTAAAAGCTTCGGTATCAAAAACTATACATTTCGCATCTTCAGATCTTTGATCAGCTGGGAAATCGCCTTTGAATCCGAATGGACAGAAGGTTCCTCTGAACAAACCATGTGACAAAATACCATTGCAGCGGTAGTCAACTTCATCTGGAGAGATGCCTAGTTTGTTGTTTGGATTGATGAAGAGTGACTTGGTGATTTTCTTTTCTGGTTCGTTGGTTGAAACCCATTTACCCTCTCGGTAATTGTAAGATTCTCCAATAGACGAAGGGTCCTGGATGTAAGTTGTCAACTTAGGGAGCGAAAATTGCTGGCATTCCACATTATTAGGCTCCAAGTATTTCTTAAACCATTTCAAAGATAGCTGCTGATATCCAATCTTTGGGGCAGGCTCTGCCATTTCTGGATATTCATGTACCCATGGACCAACCAAACCAGCGGTTTCTTTATGTGGTAAGTTCTCCATCATTCTGAAGACTGGAGATGTGTAACCGTCCCTCCAGCCACCAACAGCTAAAACAGGAATATCAACCTTACTATAATCTTCGTTAATAGAACCATGTTTCCAGTATTCGTCTCTGACTTGGTGTTCAACCCAGTTTTTCACCATAGGTTCTGCATTGAGTCTTTGCATCCAATTATCCTTCCAAGATGGGCCAACTATCCTTGGGTCTTGTGGTCTTGGGGCATAGACTGCCATTGTTGATCCCCACCAGAGCATATCAGAAGCCAGCATACAACCACCACGGTAGTGTACATCATCTGTGTATCTGTCATCGGTGGACATCAGAGTGATGATGGTCTTCAGAGCGGGGTGTTGTCTTGCTGCAATCTGTAATCCATTGAATCCGGCCCATGATTTACCAAACATTGCAATATTACCGTTTGACCAGTCTTGATTGATAATCCAGTTAAAAGCTTCAAGGGCATCATCTTGCTCAATCTTGAGATATTCATCCTCTAAGACACCACCGGAAGCAGAAGCACCTCTCATATCAATTCTCATAGAGGCAAGACCATTACCAGCATACCAAGGGTGTCTAATGGAGTCTCTTTGAATAGTAACATCAGTTCTATAAGGAATATATTCCACTAATGTTCCAACTTGCATGTTCCCTTCCCAAGCCTCTCTTGGAATCCACATGTGTGCTTGAAGTTCGATGCCATCGCTCATAGGGATCCTGATGCCTTGGAGTTTAATGATATCATACTGAAGTGAACTCTGTTCAAGAACTTCCGTGATGGCTCTAGGGTTGGTATTTCTGACGTTGAATGCCATTGCTTGTGTGTCTCAGGATTATCTCCGTTATATTTGTAGTATAATCTTCTGTTAATGGTTCAGTTTAAATAACCGATGAGATTTTTATTTAGATGGGCTTGGGCTCACAATACCTTTTGTTTGCGGACTACGTTGTTGCCCCCAGTGTGTAAACAGCGGAACTTTCCAAAAACGTTAAAAAAAGAAAAAAGAGAAAACCGCAAGGCCGTTAAAAACTCCTGTAGGAGGTTGGTGGAGGAGCGATCAAGGCGAAAAGAGTCATTTAAAATTTGAACCACGGGAATGTCTTAGCTTCAGGTATGATTACTGGATAAATATATAATAATGTACTATATTGAGGACGTTGAATATCATGTACCACAATTATCATTGTCTTGATGGATGGGGTTCTTGCAGTAGAACATTGCGAAAGAAAAGCGTATAAATTCTGTTGAGTTCGTATCTCCAGAATATAAAAGGGAAAGATCTCTATTGTGCCACATATTATACAGTCCGAAGTAATAAAAGGAGGGCAGACTTATTCATTATGGTTTGTTCCCGTGGGGTGTCATATGGATAGTGTGTGTGTGAGCTACCGTAACTTTTCAAGCAGAAGCGAGCTCCGCTCTTTCGGTTGTAATTTCCATCAATGATCTTTACAGGTCTCGCATCCGCCCTTTTGAGTTTTCAAGGGCGGCTTCATCGAATTATAGTTGATACAGACCAGTTTCTCAGTGGATAATTTCACAATTGTCACGTATTTTCTACCAGAGAAATAGTAAGACAAAACGAAGCATGTTTTTTAGCAAACACAAACAAATGAATGGAATGAGATGTATATTGTACAGAAAAATCTATTATGTTCCACGTAAACATGCGTTCAGCTGTATCAAAGAGGGTGTGCTTTAAAAAAGCAAATGAAGGGAAATCAGAAGTGTCGAATTGGATTTGCATATATGCAAAATAAAAAGCTCTAAATTTCTCAAATCATTCTTTTGTCATCGAAGTTACATTAAGATAACGCTGTCTTGATTAAGCATGCTAATGATCCCACCCCACAATACATATGATTTTAGTTAACCGAAGGATATATTAAAAAAGAAGCTTGAAAGTGCAGTGAAGACACAATATTTGGGGTGAATAGTGACGGATAATTAGAACAGAGCGTAGATTTAACTTTAACCATATACATATATTACGGAAAAGCATTAACTCTTGAAATATGTATCTTGACTTGAATCTAACAGGACTGCTATAAGCATGCTCTGATTGCATGATATAATTCGTATATAGCTCGCTTTCTTGATCTAAATTAGAAGCCGACATTCAAGAAGGAAATATAGCGATCGACTGCTTGTGCTTGATATATCTCTCTTTAGAATGTAATGTTTGAGACTCAGATTCAATGTACGATAGATACAGCTCTGAGTTTTCATCGAAGAATTTATGTGCGATCTTATTATATTTTAACTAAACCGGCATACATATGTAGAGGTAGTGTTTTTAATATCACGACGACGTTCTAACTAAAATATATCAGCTCAAATCCATGGCAACTGAGGTTGCTTGAGAATGGAACGTACATATATACATATACATGTGCGTTTTATGTTACACGTGCATATATATATATATATATATATTGGTGCTCGTGGACTGATGAGCGCTCATGTATATGTCTATCGATTAAGTAACGTGCAATTAGAGCAGAAAACGAATAAATAATTGAACGATGTTATGTTGTGTTTGCCAGAAATCTAAGCCGGTTGTATTGCGGGTTGATTTAAAGGTGCTACATAGGACGCTAACTTACACTAAATCAGAAAATGAATTTTCCCACCACATGTGGCACATTCCGCTCCTTGGGAAAACTAATAGGATCCTAGACAGCGTTTCTTGCGCCGATCAGTAGACACGTACCATGGGCATGAGGAGGGATTTATATGAAACACACCAAATATTCTTTCTACTGAAAGCTTCTGGGTGAAATTTATAAGTTTAAGTAAGAAAAAAAACTCTTGATATATCTCCAACCATTTTAACCTCTCTCCACTTGATTAGCGATGAGCGCACTTGGAACATTTCGGTTAAACAAGAAAAAACAAGGTTTTCGACGGAATGGTCCCTGCCCCTGCGCTCTTGCGTAAAACAATTAATCTCCTAGATACAAAAACAGGTTTGCAGCTTATGCGCAGGTAACGTCTGAGTGGCGCACACGACTTACAGTAACCAGCCAAGTTCCCACAGATTTTTCGAGGCAATTTTACAACCACTTTTCTGGGGGTCGGGGTGGGG
>JAJLZS010000019.1:0-67268 GCA_030572335.1 Petasospora nakhonratchasimensis | reverse complement strand
AGAAGCTGGAATGGAGCCAGTGACCTTGGAAGCTGGAACTGAGCCGGTGGAGAAACCAGTAGTCTCAGAAGCTGGAATGGAGCCAGTGGCCTTAGAAGCTGGAATGGAGCCAGTGACCTTGGAAGCTGGAACTGAGCCGGTGGAGAAACCAGTAGTCTCAGAAGCTGGAATGGAGCCAGTGGCCTTAGAAGCTGGAATGGAGCCAGTGACCTTGGAAGCTGGAACTGAGCCGGTGGAGAAACCAGTAGTCTCAGAAGCTGGAATGGAGCCAGTGACCTTGGAAGCTGGAACTGAGCCGGTGGAGAAACCAGTAGTCTCAGAAGCTGGAATGGAAACCGTAGACTTGGCAGTCAATGGACAGTATGTTGTGTATTCCGTAGAGACACCGAAGCTTGTAGTAGTTACAACCACTACACCAGTGGAAACTGCAGTTGTTGAACAGGCATTGTTTGAACATGATGTGATAGTGACAACGGTGGTCTTAATCTCATCAGTGGTGTAGGTAGAGAGGGAAAGTGGAACAGTGGTACCAGTTTGGACGGACTCAGAAGCAGCACTTGTAGAAACAGTAAGACAAGTAGAGAGAGAGTTTGAAACAGTAGCAGAACCAGACGGAAGGGACCAGGTGGAAGTGACATCACAGTGGGATGCAGTTTTAGAGAGTTGAGTACCTGTAGATGGTTTAGAGGCCCAGTTTGTGGTCGTAACTGGTTGAGTGCACTCAACTGAATGGGTAGTAGTTAACTGTGTTTGAGTATAACACTCACCCTTAGTGGTAGATGGGATGGAGTCAGACACATCAACACAGTCTGAGCCTGAGTTGGAGTAGGCACCAACCAACACCTGACCTTCTTCAGCATCGAAAGCCAGGTATAGATCATCGAAGAAAGAATAACCAAACTCGAAAGAGTCACCCTTAACAATGGCGGAGTCCAAAGTACAGTAGTCAGAACCCTGGATCGTGGAGACAAACTTGGAGACAGAACATTGGTGGGAATAGTCACCAAAATCCAAGGTCAAAGCATTAGCAGAATCACAAGGGAAGATGTAGTCACCGAATGTGGAGTCGTAGGTAGCTCCAAAGTAGTTCAGCAATGCCAAGTAGACGTCGTTTGGAATGGTGAAACCGTTGGCGGAACCAGTGTTAAAAGAAAACTTATAGTTGTTACCACCAGTCAAGGAGGTACAGCCACAAGAGAAGTCCCAGAGCTTAACGCTCCAGGAATCATCAAGACACTTGAGCGCTGTCAATTCACCTTCAATCTTACCATAGTCAACACCACCGAAAGTGAATGCATTCTCACCGGAGCCGCTACAAACGGAGAACATCTTTCTCTTAACCAAGTCAGAGGAGTAGAGGTAGTCCAAGAATCCAGTAGAGCTAGACTGAGAGTTGTAGGAAAGACCAATAATGTTCTGGTTACCGAGAGAGGATGAACCATATCCAAAGTCAATGTTGCAACTAGAGCTGGAGCTGGAGCTGCCAGATTCAAATGAGAAAGTATCAGAGATCTTTTGACCGGACCAAGAGACACCCCAACCGGTTTGACCAGAGTAGGAGCTGCTCATCTGCTTATAAGAGTCTGATTCTGAAGACTTGTATGAACCAGAGCTAATAAAACAGTTGGATGCACCGGTGTCAAGGGAACAGTACACTGAGCTTTTTTGAGAACCAAAGTAGAAATTTGATCCCGGACAAGAAGAGGATGAGGCAGAACCATCTCTCTTCTTGAGGTCGTTATCCTCTACACTGACATTAACAGTGATATAGGCGTTAGCCTTAATAAGGGAAAGGGCCAAAGCAAGAAGTGTAGAGTACGACAACTGCATTGATGTTGGATGGGCTGTGAGATCAACTGAAAAAGATGATTGATATGGCTCATGGGATGGGGGATGTCAGATGTCTTATATAGAAATCTGTGTGACGGAGCGCCGATGGGACGTCAACATGTCAAGCACTGTCTAATTTTGGGTAGGGGTTGAAACAGAGAGAGTGTATAACGACCGTTATGCTGCGAAAGCACCCACACACATGAGCATGGTGGTACCACAGACATAGTTGTTGCTAAGTTTAGCACATACCAGGATGGAGCAAGCTGTCTTCCCGCCTTCACCTATTTTTTCTTTTCAATCCAAAGGGTGTTATTTTATGGAGCCGTAGATTTCTAGCGGGCATGTGTATGTCTTGTGTCAATGTGGAGCTGTGAGAGTGGTAGACGGAGTGCATGTCCAACAGTTGCACATAAAGGCCAAAGTGCTGCACGGGTAAAGTTTACATAAAGGGCGTAGGTATCCCGACATGCAGGTGCCTTTGCATTCCAAATCTCCCTGCCAATCAAGTACATGCCCGTGCCTTTTACTTGTTGGATCTCGAGTATCTTTGCGCTGAGAAATTGGCGGTTGGTATGTGCATAAGCGAGCTTGCAAGTTGGGAAGGCGGGAAAACGCGTATATCGCGTGTGGCGAGCTGTAGTACATAAAGACAACTAGAAGGGAGCCCAGAGCACAGGGGTCCAGAAAGTTGCATAGCAAGCCGCTTCATTCAGCTGGGGGAAAACATGAGGCCAGGATTCTATATCTAATGGGTGTGTGTGTGTGGCAGTTTGTTCCTGAGTTTTGTTCCTGAGTAGGCTTTTTAGCGCGCTTGTGCCTAGAGAATTTTTTGTTTGTTTAGATTTCCAAAAAATAACACTTCGCGCTTCGCTAAACGTGGAGAGAGAGAAAGAAGGTGAGAGGAAGATGGTTAAGAGATTACTACAAATTGCCAGCTGCAATACACCTGCGAGCTTATTATTATTTAACTATGCAATAGGCTTAGTGCTGTTAATTGGTGGCCTAGAGAGAGAGAGGATGACAGGGATCGAAAGGCAGTGTGAGAGTGTGAGAGAGAGTATGTGTGAGCCGGAGTCAAAACATTCCAGATCTCACTGGCTTTCTTATTTGAGACATCTCGTAAAAGAATCGCGCACAATCCACCTCCAACATGCATACAAGGGAGCAAAGTGCTTCAAGCGGCGCAGGATAGAGAGGAATGGAGAGGGAGAAAGGGGGCAAGATGCTGTGTTACTATACTTTTCAAGCGACAGTGGTTAGAATCGGTGAAGCGTTCTATTTTGCACGCGGTTGCCTGCTGGGTTCACACCCACCTCAGGGTGTTTTCCGCTTTTCTTTGCGGAGGGCCAAATACGAAACATACATTACCTATGCTGCGCCCAAGAAAACAGGATACTAATAAATGTTAAGCCGTTGCACATTGAATATAACGTGCGTAGATGCTGTTTCGATTGGTATAGATGTATAGGGAAGTTATGCATATTGGATATATATAGATATAGTACTGTTGTCATGCAAATGCTCAGATAGATTAACTTGTAACCACAGTATGACGAGTTGTACGTGCAGATGTAAAACATTCAGGAACGCTTATAAAATAAAGCTTCGGTTAGTATCTTGCAAATAAACTATGATTTCTCTTCGATTACAATAATCATATGATCCTACCAAGATACATATACTAGTGCATCGAGGGGCCGCCACTACTTTGCAATTGCATATAATAACAACCTATATTTTCTAGACATGGCAGAGAACCAAAAAGACAGCTAAGTTTGCCAAAAGACAGCTAAGTTTGCCAAATGCCAGCTCCAGAATATACACAATTGAGGAAACGATAACATCAGCAATAAATCTAGGCTAGTAGTTATATACAAGCACATAGCACATATTGCTGGAAAGAAATTTGTGCAAGAAATGTAGAATCAAATTAACTGAATAGCTTACCGCCAGGCTTCAATGCAACTAGAATCATTAAATCTATGTCTTGCTCACAAAATTCTAGATATTCAAGAGTGTTAATGAGGCGATCGATATTACAAATTGATTTTGGAAAGGTGCTCGACGTGTGCCCAAGAGAGAGCAGGGGAAATTGCATCGCAAACACCCACGTCTAGGTGTTTGCGTTTGTGCTTGTGCTTTTGTTGCCATACGGTAGCTACGGAAACGAATTGCCATTCCTTCCCCAAAGACCCTCTCGGCAAAATTGTGAGGACAATGTGGTAAGGTAGATTCAGATCGTCTCCCTACTTTCCTGAATAGGATTTTCAGCGAGGGAACCATTTTAACTTTGACTGTACAGCCAATATGCAATTAAGATGACTTTGAGTAAAAAAAAACAAGTTATATAAACACTTTAATAATATTAACCAATTAGTCTTACCCACTGTCCGATTTTATTTTGGTCATGGAAAATAATCTGCTTGTGATATTAGGGGTTGTTATGTAGAAGCCGTCTAGGAAGCGGCTCCTTGTCTGTTTCTCATGCCTCCTTGGATCTTGTCGGGAATGTTGAGCTAGGTGTTCTGTTTGAATCCGCCCTATAGGAGACTGCGGCTCAATCGGGCACGGTTTATGAACAAGGAAACAGAAAACGTTTTGAGTAATTCATAATCACACAGGAATCATGTGGAAGTTGCATATATAATATATAGATTGTTAAATAAAAGTTTTCCAGATCTATACAACATACCGCAGAACCACATGACAAGAAAGTCACGCTCAGTCATATATGTAAGGTGTATGTACCTCCAGAAAGAAAGAATAGAAGATCAAAAAAGAGATATACGAATTGAGCAATTCCACTCATTGTTACCAAACCCTTGTTTAGTAATTGTTTATATCTGCGTAAAACATCCATGGTTCCTCACCCAAAAGAACACACAGAAGTGATGTTTTCTGGTTTGGAACGCAAAGCGTCTTAAAATCAACGAAGGGCGCTGCATTCTCTTGCATATGGAACTTTTGGACTGATTTCTTCACCCAACTTATGAAGAAAAATAATCAACAACAAGCCATCTGCTTGGAATACTTTTTAAAATGAATAAACTTTAAATTATTAAGAGGGAATAGCAAGGCACCACCAAGAAGGCCATAATCTTGTGGGCTTTATTTTTTCAGAGAAAACTGGCGTAACAAGGTAATTTGGGCTTTCTTCTGTATGCAATATCCTATGCATAGAAGTATTCTACACCTACACACTTTTCAGGGGTTATCCTAAACTACTATTACTACTATCCAAATATATTATTCTCTTGCTGCTTCTTAATGGATATTGCTAATCATAATTCTATGTATAGCGCTTCTCGTAAGAGATGTATGACCGTATGTTCTCAGTACTACAGCTGTAAGGTGTTGGGTCAACTTGCCCAACGAATCATCCATTAATCAGACACGGTCATACTTTGAGATAGATCAGAAATAATAGACAGAAAGGCAGTGTTCTAGAGTTGATACGTAGACTTGCTTTTATGTCAGTTTAGGTGCCTGGACGCATATGAGTTCCTACCGCCCCTTACCTTTTCGAGTGTAGGCATTGCCGAATTGTGCACTCCTTTTGTTCCGCCTTGGGAACAGTTTAGTATCCCAAAAGGTAATCTCCGTATTGTGTTAAGGTACTAGATTCTACAATTTCTTCTTTCATTAGTTTTAAAAACATAATAAAAAACAGTCAGTTAACGGAATCGATTGTATACACGTAAAAAAAACAACACTCCTACAAAAACATCTTCAGAGTGAAAATCAAAAAACACACACAGCTTGTCTATAGTGTACTTTTTTGGGTTCTTGTCAACTCTTAATCCTTCAACGGTACTTCCAGTTTGCTTAGAAAGCGTTACCAAAACCTTGCCCAGTTGGCTGGTAACCCAGGCCTGGTGCACCGTTTGTGATCATTAGCCTTTGAGAACCAAGAACTGGTTCCTCATCGCTAGCCTTAGCAGCTTCTCTCACCTCCAAATCCTTCATCAATTTTGCAATGTTGTTACTTCTCTCTCTTTCAACAGTGATCTGGTATGGCTTAATGTAATCGCCCAATTCATGAAGCCATGCCAGTTCAAGAACTTTGTCATAACGAATCAACTCGTAACCAGAGTACAAAAGGCCAATAAATGCCTCATTGTTACCAGTCTCGACAAAGTATGTCAACAAGTCCTCAGCAACGTCAGTCGAATTGGAAATAGAAGCTGTTTCAATGGCATCCTTCCACAACTGATCCGTTTTTAAGATAGACAGAGCCTTGCTCCATTTCTTGCTCTTTCTGTAAAGGCGAGCAGCGATTTGTCTAAAGAAGATCAGCTCGTGCTTCTCTAGTCTACCGGCCAAGTCAATGGAGTCAAACTTGTCATGGATATCAACGACAGTACCCAGCGTTTCATAGTCTTCTTCTTCAATCAACAAATCATGATAAGCAGCGTTGACAACGGAGTTGTTCTTTTCAAGAACGCTAATAAGGAATGGCTTAATCAACGGCAAGTTGTCCGACTTTTGGAAAATTCTGACAGTTCTTGGAAGGTCAATTCTTGGGGTGAGCACAGTCAGCAAATCAGTGACCAAAGATGGATGCTCGTTAACATAGAAGTTAATTGCCTTGTAATAGATTTCCAAGTTTGCAACCTTAACAATAATCTCCTTGAAAGAGGAGTGGTCAAAAGAGGAAGCAGCCTTATCAATCATAGTCAAAGCAGCATTGTCCCACTCATCATAATGAGCGTACAAAAAGATCAACTCTGGCCACAAGTGTGCTTCTTCGGTAGCCCTTATAACCTTTGGGATATTGATTCTGGACCAGAACAACTTGAGGTGCTCTAAAGTTCTTGAGGGGTTGTATTTGGTATACAAAATAGCTAACTCAGTGAACATACCCATGTGAGCTCTCTCCAGGCCTAAACCAGCTTCGAACAAGGAAATTAGTTCGTTGAAGTGACCTTCGGACTCATATTTTTCAACGAGCTCATCCAATTCCTCAGCATGGACAATCAAGTTCAAACCACAAATCTGAGCAAGGCGGAACTCCTTGTGTTCCAAACAAGCATCGTTGACCTGCTTCCAGACCTTAGTATTAGAGGCCTTTCTAGCACATTCAACAGCAGATTGGTAGTCATCCAAGAAGACCAATGTGGAGGCCAACTTAGAGTAGTTAGAAACCGAAGAGTAGAGTAGCTTTGCAGCCTTGTAGTCTTTACGATCATATAATTTGTCACCGATTTCGTTCAAGTCAGCAACGTTAGAACCGTTGAGGAACTTCTCAATCTCATCCAACTTGTTCAATTCAGCGTAAGCAATAATAATTTCACCGTCAATCTTTGGCTCTTTCAAGGACTGTCTGGCAACAAGCAAGTACTTAATTAATTCATCGAATTTTCCGGCAGAATCGGCAATATCGATAACAGACTCGTAGTTGGATGGGTCATTGGCTCTGATGTAAGACTCGATGGCCTCTGGAATTCTCAAACCATTCAACTGAGCAGCACCAAGCTGACTCCATAACTCCGGTGTGTCAATTTTTTCAGCAAATGTCTCACCTCTGTCTAAAGACATGATATCATCTACCAAGACACCCATTGCCTTAGAGTGCAGCTCCTTCTTCTGGTAGATCTCGAAAGCTTCCTCATTCAAACCAGCTTCGGTACAAAGAGCACCAATTTCAACTGGGTCAAATTCGTCAAGCTTTTCAATGTAGGTCATCACCTTGGTTGGCTCAACCTTGATGGCCGTCAACATTAACAATCCTTGCAATGATGGGTTTTCGTTAAATGGAGAAGGCTCCAAAATAATCTTCTCCAACAACTCAACTAATTCCAAAGTCAAACCGTTGTCCATAAAGGCCTTTACAGTCAAGGAGACTGGCTCGGCATCGGTAGACTCTGGAACAGCAGTACCAACAACCTGGTCAATAAGCTGTCTTCTGTGGATGTTGTCTTCAGACAGGACAGCATTCCAAAGGGATGGGTCAGATCTCTGTAATAGGTATCTGGCCTGGTATTTGTACATGGCATTTTCGTTGGTAATTCTGATCAGCTCCTCATCGTTCTGGCCCTTTTCGTAGGCAATATAAGCCAAATATGGGTCTCTCTTTTCACAGTAACGACCAACTTCCAGGCTGTCGTAGTTGTCGTTCTCTTTCAAGAACTTTTCAGGATTATTATTAGAATCAATGTAAATCTTAGCCAAAGTGTTGAAAACTGCTCTATCCTGAACACCAGAGTTTAAGGTAGCCTCCAAAAATGGCAACAATAGCTTCAGACGGTTTCTTTTTTCGACCTCAGCAGTCAATTCAGTAATTGGAACCTGACCCATAACGGATTGAATCAAGTTTTGAATGACACGCTCGTCACAGTCAACATCAAGCAAAGCTGCAACTACTTGTGGAGTTTTAGATGGGTTAACCTGTTGAACATAGACCTCAATGAATTTGAAGAACTGATGCTTGTACAAGTACAAAATCAAATCATGGACGTAATTGAAACGGTCACAGACAATGATCAATGGCAACTGATCCTGGAGGTTGGCATCCTTCAAGAAGTTCTTAACCTTTTCAGAATCGTAAACATTGTTATCCTTGACAACACGTTCGATTTCCTTAAATTGACCAAGCTTAGCAGCAGCAGTGATATACTTGAAGACAACGTCCTTGTCGTCAGTCAAGTTAACAATAGAAGCCAAGTAGTAGTATAGACCTTCAAAACACTTGAAATCCTCAAACAATTTGACCAAGGCAGCAGATCCAATTAAGTTAGAGTATTTGGTGGCAACCTGAATGACAATCTGTAAGTTCTGGGCCATGTTCTTGTCCAACAATTCTTTCAAAGCAACCATAGACTGTTCAACGTTCAACTTACCGAAGTAAGCAACCAACCAATCAGCTGGAATAGCGTTAGTGTTGACAATAACTCTTTTAATATCTTTAATGTCAGAGTAGTTCTCCAAGGCTCTCTGTGGCAAACCGGCCTTTTCAGACAACTGAGCGATGGTTTGTCTGTCGTACTGGTGGAACATGTCATTACCCAAGATCGCATCTGCTACTTGAGGAGCGTGCAACAAGTTAATCTCCAAGAGTCTTGTTTGCAGGTGGCCTTGAGCTGGGGAGTCATCCTTCAAAGCGTCCAACAAGAAAGAGGTACCCTGTTGGATGAAGTTCTGGGAGAAGAAGATGTCAGCGATCTTTTCAACATCAATCTGAGAGGAAGTAGCTGGCGAGTTTAACAAAGAAACAGCAAACTCAGAGGCCTTGTCTGGGTTTGATCTCAACAAGTTGGAAATCAAAACAACAAAGTTTGGTTGGTAGCCGACCTTCTCACAGTATGGAACAATCTTTCCAAACTCACCCAACTCAGCAAGGGAAGAGATGATCTTTGGGTGAGTCTGGGATCTGAGGTAAATCGCCAAAGCCAATTGTACATCAAATGGCTTGACAATATCACCAAGCTCCTCAGAGGAGGTCAATTTGTCCTCTTTCAGCCACTTTTCAAAGAGTTGTTTTCTATCCTGTTGCAAAACAGGCTTGGCCAACTCAATAGTCTCGAACTGGTTCAACTGACCTTTATCTAAAAGAGTAGAGAAGTATTGCAAGATAGGAGAGATAGAACCTGGAGCAGCTTGGATGTTCTTCAACTTCTGGATAGTCTGTGGAGTTCTCAATTGTTCAGAGGAAGCGGCAACTTTGGCGGCGTTGGAGTAGTCCCCCTGTTGTAATAACATATCGAACTGTTGCAAGAACAGATTCTCAGCACCTGGTAAGCCACCTCTAGAGGCCATGGACAAGGCCAATGGAACATTGGACAATTTGTTCAAAATGTATGGGATCAACTTGTCCTTTGCAATCTCAACAGCAAGGACTTGACCCCGCTTGTTGATAGCCAAGATACCGTCGTTAGAATTGTAGGCGGCTGCAATGAATACAAGCGTAACTGTGATTCTGTTGACAAATAAGTTAGAGCCAGATTCCAAGTCGTACAAGTGTATGAAACCGTATTTGGTCAAAAGGTAAACCACGCCGTACTTCTTTGAGACTTGAAGAGAGATTGGGAAATCATTGATTGCATCTGGAGGGAAGAAGATTTCAACGTTCTTTTTCTGGAATGGTGGGTTGTTAGCATCATGGTCAATCTCGATGATATGTAATTGACCAGCGGTTGCAGTTCTGTTACCACAGACAAATACCTGGGTACGGGATGAAGCACCATCCAACTGCAAGGAACTGAAAGCAGCAACATGGCCTTCAATTGCCTGGGAGACAGATCTCTGCTTGGAGTACAACTGGATTTTACCAGCGATACGTCCGTTTTCTTGCGTGATACCCACAACAGCAAACCAGTCAAAGTTCTCATTAGCAACAAAGTTGATGATTTGGGTGTTGTTCAAGTTTGCGTGTCTCTGAGCCAAGAGTACTGGCCCTAAGGAGGCATTTCCGTCAAAGATGTTCCAGGTGTAGATGGAAGAGGCGGTGACTAGACCAATATGCTGGTCGTTGAGCCACTTCCAGAAGATGACAGGCTCGCTCATATTGAATGATTTGAGCTTTTCCTTAGTGGAGAGGTTGAAGATCTGGATGGTCGTACCGTTAGCCCTCAGGGAGATGATGAACTGGGAAGGGTGCAAGATGGCATTGTCCGCAGACATGTTCTTTCTGGTGAGCTGGTTACCATTGTGGAGGTCCACAATGGCAACAGTGTTAGCGCCATTGACCTCCTCACGGACCACAACATACTTGTCAGATTCGAGCGTAGTAGAGCGGAACTCGAGGGACTGTGGGTTGATACCCAGCGAAGTCAAGTCTGTGAGCTCAGTGAACTCGATTGGTATGTCAGCCATTATGTGCTAGGTGGTCTGTAGAGTGTGTGCGGGTCTCAACAGTAAACCGTTGTTTTCCTCGATGAAATTCTATGTGTTTATAGCAAAGGGGGTAGTGGAAGGGCTATGTGGGGGGGGGGCGCTTGGGCAATTGGTGGGCGGCAGATAACACGGGCGGCAAGTGTGGGAAAAAAGCTTTTGCGTGACGGGCAGGTGGGCTATAGTGCTCGTCTGGTGGGCTATTATTGCTCGCTGAAAAGGGATCGGACGCGTGTTTTCCAATTGATGTGTTGTCGGCCCAAACGGTGGTTGGCGACAGGTGGGAAAGGCCCATCTAAATTCGTCGTTGATTTGCCCCTTCCTCCTGGGAGAGCCGGCCAGCCTGCCAGGAAAATGGTTAGTGCCACACCTAAGGCCACCCTGGCAATTTTAGTATGGGAGATGTTTGGGTGTTTAAGCATTTATCCCGTTACTATGGTAACCTGCGGGGGGGGGGGTGAGCGTTGTATGAGAGTCGGTTTAGACCGCGACATCTCCGTTTTCTATAACAGGGACATAACAAGATATGTGTGTATCCAAGTGTATATTAATTACAAGGAGCTATTGGAAGAGTTTGGTTAAGTCGAACTCTCCGTTAACCTTCTCCACGACACCGTCCTCGGTGACGATGCCGTCAATAAGCTCATGCGGAGTGATATCGAACGATGGGTTCCACACTTTGATACCTGGGGCAGCGACGCCGACTTTGCCTGTGAGAGCGACACCCTCGCTGTTCAGTACGACTTGGTTGGTTAATGGGTCGACAATGCCGCCACTGACGTTCTGTAGTTCATTGGAAGGTCTTTGCTCGACAACAATTTGATCACCGTAAGCTGTGTTCAGGTCAATGGTGGTTTTTGGCGCCACAACCAGGAACTTGATATCAAACTGTTTGCAGATGAGTGCCAGCTGGTAAGTGCCAATCTTGTTGGCAGTGTCACCGTTCTTGACAACACGGTCTGCACCCACAACACATGCCTTGATTGGAGCCTTTGCGGCGTCCTTATTCAACGATGAAACCAGATACGTGACCATGGAGTCCGTGATCAACGTCGATGGAATTTTTTCATAGACAAGCTCGTAGGCCGTAAGTCTGGCACCTTGGTTGTACGGTCTTGTTTCTAGAGGGTAAGCATGGCTGAGTTTGATGGTCTTATCACCGTAGAGCTTGGCCTTTTTTGCTGGTGGCTCTTCTTCGGTAAGCTCTGTAGATCCAAGGGATTTAGCGTGTGTCCATAGAGATCTGATGACACCAAGCGCAGTACCATAGCCAGAGGTAGCCAACGATCCCGTGTTACAGATAGTGAGTATGCTGAATTCTCCCTCGAACCCTTGTTGGGAGAGGTTGTTGAGGATCCAGTCTTTACCATTGTCGCCGAGTTTAACGTTGTTGGTGTAATCATCATCGATCAGGTCGCAACCAAACTTCAAAATTTCAGGGAACAGCTCGTCTACTGACTTGGCACTCGAGATTTGGACAATTTGTTTGATCTCCTTGATGGCGTTACCCAGATTGACTGCAGTTGGTCTTGATGTCACCAAGTAATCTAATCTGTCCAAGAGCGTGCTCTTGACATTGTCAATGTTTGACAAGTCATAATAGCCCTGCGCAGTATTTTTTCCTTTCAAATAGTGGCTCAGCTCAATCACAACACTGAGAGTACCAACAATAGCAATGGCCGGTGCACCTCTCACCTGCATTAACTTGATTACCTGGAAGGCATCTGCAATTGTGTAAATAGAGATGTATTTGGTGGCATATGGGAGAAGTAGTTGATCCAGGGTGGACAATGTCAACGCCTTTCTGTCAAACTTGATTGCCTGGAGAGTGGACATGACTATTACTCGTGTTAGAGCTTTCTTTGTGGGTTGGGAAGGGAAGAAGGAAGTACAGGCTGTAGAATGAAGAGACTGGGAGGAAGAGAAATTCAAACGATCTCTCGATGGTCTTCACTGGCGAGCGCGAGCGCGCTTGCGACTCCCAAAACGTGGGGCTCTTCGCTCGGATCAACAGATTTGTTTTGAATTATTCTCACATGTGAAAATGTTTTAGGAAGGTAAATCATCTATTTCGTATAATATATAAGAGTTTCTGAAGTTCACTCGGAGAGGACCTTGACCTCGTTCTCGATGAAGGCCTTCTCGCTGGCCTCGGCGGTTGGGATACCGAAGACCAACTGAGCCTGAACGCTCCAGGACTCTGGGACTTTACCCTTCAAAGCAGCCTCAACCATTGGGTTGTAGTGCTGCAGGTGACCACCAAGGCCAAGCTCACCAATTGCAGACCAAGTGTTGATCTGAGCGGCACCGTTAGAGGTAGCAGCAAAGATTGGGAAGTAGTCAGCGTACATGGCGAACTTCTCCTGCATGCCCTTGATGGTTGTGGAGTCGTCAAAGAAGATGATGGAACCATAGGCCTCATTCTTAGCAGACAATGGTCTCTTCTTGGAGTCCTCAGTTGGCATGGCACCAGCAACAGCCTGCCAGACAGACTCGTGGAGAGCACCTGTGATGACAACAGCACGGATGGACTGCATATTGAAAGACGTTGGGGTGTTCTTGACAAACTGCTGGACGATGTTCTGCACCTGCTCAATAGTGATACCTGCTGGGAGAGCCTTCTTAAGCTGGTACTGAGTTCTTCTAGCGTTGTAGGACTTGAAAATAGTAGAGAGAGTAGACATTGTTGTGGTTGGTGCTGACTTACAGCTGCCTTCAATGAATCTTCTTAGTGGTGTGCGCAGACGAGTGTTTATATATGTGTAGAGCTACGCGAGAGCACGATCTGCTGTCAGCATTACTAACATGACTAAACAAGTGTAAACCGGGGGCACGGGCACGATACCGATACGCCGCACCCCAGTTCAGCTCTGAATCTTTGTAATCGTGTTGCAAGCCCCCTGAAACATCAACTCGTGGAGCGAAGGGGAATGTAATGGGTTAGTAATTGACGGTGGATTTCTTATGGTGATATACATGATTATAAGGTATTATCGCACCAAACGCCCCTCCGCACCGCGATTGTGCCCATAAACCCCGTGCAGAAATCCGGAGGGTGCGCCCAAAGCTCTTTTGATTCTGTGCATAGCGTTGAGGAATCCCGTGAGTCCAAGCATACTTCCTTTTGAAGCCAATGGGGTTCACTACAGGTTGTGCTTTAAAGGCTGGACCAAAAGTGTATCCAGCTGCTACATCTCTGATTTATAAAAAAAAACACTTTCTAACGGAGCGGATAAACTGAAAAGAAAAAAGAAAAAAAAAAGCAAGAAGCTGCGGAATGTCTCTTTTCATTTCAATTCTTCCTTCTCTCTTTTGACTCGGCCCAGTTGATTTGCGCAAGTTTAGCAGCTTATCTTTTTTTTTTTTTTTTTCTTCAGTTTGCCCACCTCGAGAGATGGGCATCTTTTATTCAGAGTTTCCACCCTTTGCTAGCTAGTGCTATCCACCCTTTTAAAGATCCACACATCCACGTTGCACCACAATGGCAGGACTTACACACCCAACTATCAAGGACGGCTGGTTCCGTGAGGTTTCCGACACCATGTGGCCAGGCCAGGCCATGACCCTGCGTGTCGAGAAGATTCTCCACGTGGAAAAGTCGCTCTACCAGGACGTGCTGGTTTTCAAGTCCACCGACTACGGTAATGTCTTGGTCCTTGACAATGTTATCCAGGCTACTGAGCGTGACGAGTTTTCGTACCAGGAGATGATCACCCACCTGGCCATGAACTCCCACCCAAACCCAAAGAAGGTGCTTGTCATTGGTGGAGGTGATGGTGGTGTCTTGAGAGAGATTGTTAAGCACGACTCTGTTGAAGAGGCCTGGCTCTGTGACATCGACGAGGCTGTCATCAGAGTTTCGAAGGAGTACTTACCGGAGATGTCTGCCTCTTATCAGCATCCAAAGGTCAGAACCCACATTGGTGACGGTTTCAAGTTCCTTGCTGACTACAAGAACACCTTCGATGTCATCATCACCGACTCCTCTGACCCAGAGGGTCCTGCTGAGTCTCTGTTCCAGAAGCCATACTTTGAGCTTTTGAACGAGGCCCTCACAGAGAAGGGTGTCATCACCACTCAGGCCGAGAACATCTGGTTGCACATGCCAATTATTGTCGACTTAAAGAAGGCCTGTAAGGAGGTCTTCCCGGTCGCGGAGTACGCTTATACAACAATCCCAACCTACCCATCCGGCCAGATTGGTTTCATGGTCTGCTCCAAGGACAAATACGCCAAGGTTCAGACTCCGTTGAGAGAGATCTCGGAGGAGAAGGAGGATCAGTTGTACAGATACTACAACAAACAGATCCATGCTGCATCCTTTGTTCTTCCGAACTGGGCTAAGAAGGCCTTGCAGTAAGTTCAACACTCTTAGTTCCATGACTCTTTTCTACGACTTTCACTGTAGCCCAAATTGTTTTAAACCGATACAATCGTTTACATCTATGTGCCTGTGTTATCTCTGCATCCCCCGCAGGTAAACGACCCCTAATGTGTCTGTGGGTGCGCGCTGTTCGTTTTGGGTACGCTCCACCATATTCAACCCGTCACATTATTTCATATCATTCGCTCCACCTTTCTGGGATCGGAGGCTGTATAACTAGTAAATAACGCTGGGTTCAGTAGTCCGAATAAGGAATTCTCCAGCGCAGTTATTAGGTGGTGTAAGTTTCGGTTTAGTGTGTTTCTACCCACTTATCGGGATGATAGCATTTATAAGCGCCCCACAGCCTGGCATGATTTCCTTCCAGCTTGGTGAACTTATATTAGCCATAACTATCAATTAAGCCGCAACAAACCGAATAATGTCTCTACCTGTTATTGACCACTCCACCTGTGAGCACGTCACTGCCACGGAGTCCACATTCATGGACAATCCAGACAAGTTTAATTCTATTTGGGTCCCAAAGATCGAGGCCTATAACAATAGACTTAAGAAGGCTATTCCAACGGAATATCTGGTTCCAAAGGAATTGTATCCTGAAGACCTCGATTCGGGCCATTTCAACGCTACAACTATTCCATCTAAAGTTCTGGATGATGAGACGTTGAATATTACTAGCTTGACTGCAAAATCAATTGCCGAGAAGATTGCGTCTAAGGAGCTTACTGCCGTTGGTGTCCTCACGGCATTTATCAAGCGTGCTACAATAGCTCACCAATTGACCCATTGTGCAATGGAGATATTATTTGAAGATGGCCTAAAGAGAGCAAAAGAGTTGGATGAGTACCAGGAGAAGGAGAGAAAGACCATTGGTCCATTCCATGGTGTTCCAATCTCTTTGAAGGAACACTTCAATTTTAAAGGTCGTATCACGCACCGAGGTTATGTAGCTTTACTTGACAACATTCCTGATAAGTTTGCAGTTACAGCTCAGATTCTTTATGACCTCGGTGCTGTCTTCTATATCCGTACCACGGTCCCACAATCACTGATGCACCCAGATTCCGTGAACAACATCACAGGCAGGGGGAGAAACGCCTACAAGACCTCAATGTCTCCCGGAGGCTCATCCTCCGGTGAAGGTGCCCTTGTTGCCATGAGAGGTTCCCCATTAGGAGTTGGAGGTGATATAGGTGGCTCAGTGCGTTTCCCAGCTGCATTTAATGGCACTTGGGGTTTGAAACCAACTACAAAGAGAATCAGCGGTTATGGATGTGGTGCTTCTGCTGATTCCACTACCAATGAAGGTGTTGTTGCCACATTGGGACCACTGACTAACAGTGTTGAGGACATTGAGTTCTTCATGAAATCATACCTCTCAGGTGAGCCATGGAAGATGGATCAGAGTGTGGTGCCCATTCCATGGAGGGAGGTTCCAACCCCCAAACCGGAGGATTTGACAATTGCAATTGTATTTGATGATGGTGTTGTCAAACCACACCCACCAATCGTTCGTGCTATGAAAGCGGCAGAGAAGAAGCTGAAAGCGGCAGGGTTCAATGTCATCACATGGGAACCATACAAAGTCTGGGATTGTGTGGAGATCGTCAATTGTCTGTATACTGCTGACGGTAATCTAGCTGCAAAGTTGAAGCTTGCAGACTCAGGAGAGCCGCTGGCACCATTGACCAAGTACTTTTTGGATGTTGGAAAGGGCGACAAAGGATTGAACATGATCGAATATCTCACATACGTCTATGATAGGGAAAAATTACGTAGAGACTACTTGAACTTGTTCAACGACCGTGGTGTTGACTTTATTTTGACTCCAACCTATGTTGGTGTGGCTCCAAAGCCCTCCACTCCAAAGTACTGGGGATACACTTCTTTGTGGAATATTATGGATGCTTCATCTGTTACTTTCCCTAGTGGTTTTTATGCGGACAAAACAGTAGATTTTAAGGATGAGTCTTTTAAACCACGTAATAGCTATGAGGAGTATGAATATGGTTTGTATGATCCTGAATACGCTGATGGCTTACCAATTGGATTAAACGTTGTTGGAAGACGTTACACAGAGGAGGCAGCACTCAAGGCTGCGAAGGTCATCTCTGATGCCATGGCCGTTTGATATTTTATTTTGTATGGAACCACCAAATTTTAAGATCAAATTAATTCTGCGATTTTTAAAGAGATGTCCTCTCATGGTAGTAAGCATTGGTGTTATTAAGTCGTGGTGTACTGGATCAAAACAACAAAGACAAATAGTGTACAGCGAGCGCGTCATTGTTACCATATTCTTTATTCGTCACACCAAATAAGAATTACCATTACCTATGGCAGTAGCATTGGTACGTTCGGATCTGTTAACAGCACTAGAAGATATTTTACCTGCCAATGCTAATCGCTCGTCCCTTGTGTCTGAGATGATACGCGCATATAGGCTCGATAAACAGTGTGAGACTATCATAGTGAAGGCAGCGACACGTGACGAGTTGTCTGCCTTCCACGAAGCGTCGTTTGTCCAGGAACTCTTGGTTCCAAGAACATCACCTAAGGGAGCATTGACGACTGAGCAGAATGAGAAGTTGCTGAAATTGGGGCTTAAAACTGATATATCTAGCGATGAAGATAGGCCAGAGCAGCGTCAAACGTTGGAGAAATACGGCCTTTTGTACGACTGCCCCGTATTTCCACACATGGATCACTACGTGAGGCTGCTTGCCAGGTCAACAATTGCAGCTGCCCGTTATTTGATGCAGAATCCAGGCACTAATGTGATCAATTGGCATGGTGGTCGCCATCATGCTAAGAAGTCTTCTGCTTCGGGGTTTTGTTATATAAATGACATCGTATTAGGTATCTTGGAGCTGAGAAAGAAATTTGACAAAATAGTTTATTTAGATCTGGATTTACACCATGGTGATGGTGTTGAAGGAGCATTCAAATACTCGGACAAGGTTGTGACGATCAGTGTTCACCGTAAGGATGTTGGGTTCTTTCCTGGCACTGGTGGTTTGGAATTTCAAGGGATGGGTAAAGGGAAAGGATATACATTCAATGCTCCCATGAAGCACGGTTTAAGTGATGATTCGATGTTAAAAGTTATTCGGAAATGTATTCTTCCTGTCATTGAAAGGTTTGGAGCTGAGTGTGTTGTGGTTCAATGTGGTGCTGATGGACTTGGGTCAGATGAACACCAAGAGTGGAATCTGACGATCAAGGGAATGGGTGATGTTATAAAAACTCTTTTAGAATTGAAAAAACCCATGCTGTTTCTAGGTGGAGGTGGATACAATCATGGGCAAGTTGCTCGTTGTTGGACTTATCTCACCAGTGTGATCTTGGGGTCCAATACGAAGCTTGATTTACTGCCTGATCTATTCATTGAAGCGCATCCCGAGGAGAGCTACGAGTTTTGGGATGACAAGGGGCATAATATGGTGGATGAACACACTGATCAGTACATCGATTCTATTGCTTTAACGTTTCAATCTCGTATACAATCATGGGGATAAACATTTGTCGCCAAAATTCTCACGCCAGTTCTTCTCCCAGCGGTCTTTGCTTCTATCCATGGCACCTTCCTTGATCGTAGAATACTCTTCGCTATTACCAAAAAGCATCAGGAGAGCCTCCAGAATTTCACTTCCGTCGTGGACGCGGACGCCATTAACACCATCACTGACCAATTCTGGAAGGGCTTTGAAGTCCAAAGCCAATACTGGAATTCCACATCCAAACATGTCCACAACTTTCATTGGCAGGTCAATTCCACTGCTTGAAGTGTGTAAGGAGACACCAATATCCGCTGTTCCGATGACTAGTGGGTAATCTTCAATTGGCAACCATGCAGATCTAAAGGAAACTTTTGTTAACTGTGCCTCCTTAACAGCCTTTAAGAACTCTTCTTTCATTGGGCCTTTACCTGTGACTATCACACGAAGTCTTGGAACATTGGTGTGTTCATCATACTGCTTCATAGCTTGTAAGAGGACGTTGAAGTCTTCATCTGGGGTGAAGGATGTGGATGAGACCATGATTTTGTCCTTTGTAGAGTCGAATCCATCAAAGAGGTCCGACTTGTATTTAGAAAAAACTGCTTGTTTTTGCTGTGCGTTTAATGGTTGGAATTCATTTGCAGCTTTGTCATAGAGCACATATATAGTGCGTTTCCTCACCCCAAATTCATTGACGAGAAAGTCCTTCATCATTTTGGTCACAGTGAGGTTAATGTCAGAATAGCGTGACAGGAGTTTCTCATAGAGCTTATTGAGAATTACCAGTGGGTGTGAAGGACCAACTTTAATGGCCAAAATAGAATATCCCAGGTTGTGCCAATCTACTATCAGTTTGGATGAGCAAAATAGTTTGTAGAAAACTGCTAGTAGCAAGATTGGTATTCCTGGTGGGTTCTGGACCATAATATACCGAGCGCCTCTTAGTTTCCATAGGATATAGGTGATATTCCAGAGCTGTGTCACAACTTTCTTGATGATAAAGAAGAGGTAGTTTTCTCCTACCGATCTGGTCCTTGTCTTGATCTCATGGATCTCAATGTCCTCAGAATCGATGATGTCATGAGGAGGGGCGGATTCGACGTATCCGCACAAATCAACAGCGTAACCTCTGTTGACAAATGATCTGGCATGGTAGCACATACGTGGAGAATGCCCAACATCCCCGAGAACACAAATTACGACACGGGGGTGTGATGAGACGTTACCCACAAGGTATGGGAGGGCGATATACACACAGATAGGAAGAGCAGCGTAGAGGGTAATGAGCCACCAGACCCACCATGGGTAGTTCACCCAGTTGATAAATCGCTGTATGATCTGAATCATCTGTGAAATCCAGATTAATTGCAAGATAAATGCGACTGCTTCTTTTAAAAACCTAAAGCTCTTTCCTAATTATTCGAGATTCAACTAATGCTTTGAAGTGGTGAACATAAACAGAGCTTGTGCCGAGACAAATGTGGTGTTCGGGTGCGTATAAGCCCTCCATAATAAAATTCCAGGCGAAAACGCCACAAGTTTAACATCGACAACAACGACCGAATCAGCCGGTGTAGAAAAATCAACATTATAAACACTATGGTAAGTTGCTTGTGTGTAAGGTGACTTGAAGGTGAATTGGAATTGGGCACCCAGGAGACAGGTATTTGGTCTTTTCGTGTGATGAGATATTTAGAGAGAAAGGCGGGCAGGAGAAAGATCACACGCGTCCTTGCTGGAGGGGCAGTGTTACCTAGTCACGGAGAGGACATTCTGAACAGGTATTTCCATACATAGTTATTCAAGACGTAATACTAACCCTTTAATAGTCTACAGAACTTACTGAGGAACAGATTGCCGAATTCAAGGAGGCTTTCGCTCTTTTTGACAAGGATCAGGATGGTCACATTTCTGGATCAGAGCTCTCCACTGTGATGCGCTCCCTCGGTTTCACCCCCTCAGAGTCTGAGGTTGCTGATATGATGAACGAGATCGATGTGAACGGTGACCACAAGATTGAATTTTCCGAGTTCTTGGCTCTCATGTCCCGTCAGCTTAAAACAAATGACTCGGAACAGGAGCTTTTGGAGGCCTTCAAGGTCTTCGACAAGAACGGTGATGGTGTCATCTCCGCTGCTGAATTGAAGCATGTCCTTACAAGTATTGGTGAGAAGCTCGATGACAAGGAGGTTGACCAGATGCTTAATGAGATTTCCGATGGCTCCGGCCAGATTGACATCAAGCAGTTTGCCGCTCTTTTGTCAAAGTGAACAATTGAGTTTTCTATTTCTTTCTGTTTATGTTAATTGATATTATGATTTTGATTGGATCACTAAGTATAACCTAGGGCTTGTGGAAACGGTCATCTTCAGATGGGACGGCAGCCCTCAAGTACTTCTTGAATGGATTGTCTTGAATGTCTTCATTGTCATGGTCCATTTCTTTCGCTGGTGTAGTTTTGGCCTTGTGACTATTCAGTTCAGAGGTCACGGACTTTAAACCCTCAGGTTTTATTGCAACAATAGGCTTTTCCTTCATTGCTTTCTCCAAGCTAGCAGGTCTTGGTTTCACTGGAGGGGGGACATTATGGCTGAATGATGGCTTTGGCTTTAATGGTGGTGGTGTACCTGACTTTTTGCCAAATGGCTTTGGTCCTGGTACCGGTGGCTTTGGCTTAGCTGCAACTTGAGCTTTCAAATCAGGCTTCATAGAGATTGGAATCACTGGTTTAAGCTTTATCACTGGCTTATATGTAGGTCCTGGAGCGCCTGGTGGTGGTGGAAGTGAAGATGTAGAGAAGACAGGTTTCACAACCTCCGGTTTTGGAGACGTGGGAAGGGAAGCAACTGTTTCCTGTGGTTTTCTAAATGGTTTTGGAGGTGGTATAAAGTTGCTAATGCTAAATGAAGGTTTCGGCACTGGTAATATAGAGGGAGGAGAAGTTGATGAAGATAGTGGAGTTGGAGCTTCAGTGTCAGTTTTTGTATACGCAGGTGGTGGCGATTCAACAACATTAGCGGCTCGATGTGAAACTGGTCTAGTTGGCAATGAGGAGCCAGAAGAATAAGAGTGCAGATTTGCAGGCTTTGGTGGAGGTGGAAATGCACTTGGCTGGTGAGTATTTGGGTTTGTTGGTCTTGGTGGTGGAGGGAAACTTGTTGCAGAATTGATTCTGGCCGGTGGCGGAGGAGGAGGAGCCGGGCTTGAAGACGTGGAAGCTACAGGACTGATCGATCCATCACGAGGCAGAAATGCCACTGGTGGTCTGTTAACAGGAACTGGAAGTGGTCTCATAGGTTGAGTTGGTGCCATTGGAGAGTGACTTTTGACAGATGGGGATGAGCCCTTAGATGAATGTTCAGATGTTTGTTTAGACATATCACCGTGTTTTGGAGGAGGTGCAAACTTCACATCGATTTTGTAGTCATACGATCCTGATACTCCCTTCTCAATATGTGCACCTTCTTCTTCACCTGTTCCTATTGTTTCTAAGTTTTGTTCCTTTTGCTGCTTTGAAGCTCTGATGGCAGCGTAATCAATGCCGCTCATTGAACCAACCCCAGCGACAACTCCTGAGCGACTCGATTGACTAGGAGACTGGGTCTGTTGTATAGAAATAGGTGCACCTGATGGCGAACCTAATAATTCGGTATCTTTTAATGGAACAGGAATGTTAGACAGATTTGGAGAAGGCGTGACCGATGCTTGAGGAGTAGGAGAAGAACCCTGTTGAGGTAGTGCAAAAGCAGCTCTATCATAGTTTCTTGCTGGAGGAGGAGGAGAGACTGCTGGTGCAGCCGCTATTGTACCTTGGTAGTATGGATTGTTCATTGTTAGCATTGGTGCCTGTGGTTGTGACTGAATTTCAGTAACTGCTTGTGAGGTCACTTGAGTCTGTTGCTGAGCTTGTGGTTGACCGATCTGAGACTGGAGCACACCATTAGCAATATGGCCTGCAAAGTTGAAAGCTTTCTGTTTATCTACCTTGATAGATGGTATATTCACAGTTGAACCGTTTAAGTTGACTTGTGCTGGTGGTAATGCAATCGTCTCTGGTCGAGCTTGTGGTTGGGTTTGGGAATGAGCCTGCTGCTGAGGTGGCTGTGGTACAGCCCTTTGCGGCACAGAAGGCATTGGTCTACTTGAAGCAGAAGCTCCTTGCGGAGTGCCATAGGTCTGTTGGTATTGTGGAGTCTCTATTGCTGCTGGATGTTGTTGTGACATACCCACCGCCACCGCCTGTGTTGGTGGTGTTGGTGGAATATTTGTCATTGTCTTGTCAACTCTTGTACTCTGATATTGCAACTGACCAGGTTTCAGAGGTGGTGGAGGCAGAGCCGAAACATCAGGTAGAGAAGAAAGTGTTCTTGGTTCTCCTTGAAGTTCTGGTTGGCTGTCATCTTCACTTTTGATTCCCCTAGATCTGTTTCTCTGGTTCTTAGCGGCCTCATAGCCCACTTTACTAACAACCTTGGTACCCTTCCAAGCAAGTTTTCCAGTAGTCTTTGCGCCTTTTGCTGCACCAGCCATGATGGCCTCTTTGTTATTATCCCAGAAAGAGCTCATTTGTGTCTTTAATGGGTGATTTTAGTGTGTAAGGTCACCCACTATGTTAGGGGGAATGGTCTTAATAGACAAGATCCCGATTCACCCCTGGCCGATCGTGGGTGAAACTTCGCGTACACAATGTTTTGTTTACGTACTTTCTGTAGAAGAACTTGAGTACAATCGCAAGAAACTAACGATGAACGCTATCTTCGACTCCAATTTAAAGTTATTTAAGGCTACAGATACAACTAGGATTGATTGGAGCTCAGAATATGTGCACGCGCAGCTGAAAGTGCTTGTTGTGGCGCTGCTGGCAGACTCTCAGGAGGACCTCATTGCCTCCTCAACGCTCTCTCAGCTAACTGCGCAGGAGCTAAAGGACATGACCAGAATCAAGCATGAACACTCATTGGAGACGTTGAAGAGTGATCAGCAGTTTGAGATAAACACTCTAACAATTGCTTTTCCAGGAAGAGTGTATAGAAACCAAACATTTACTTTTGTCTCACAACCGAACAGTACGAACGGGACGCGATACTCTTCGCTGTTGATGACACATAGCTCCCCTAAGCTCTCTACTATGTTGATACACTGGATCAAGTCACAGCACGGAGTTTTGGCGAAATCTGCCACTTTTGATTCTAAGTTTATTGTTGGAGTTCTGGACACAGTGGTGCGTGGGCTCCCCGGAACTGATAAATCACGTCTTGGTAACGTCGAGTTAACTTTCCAAGTACATACAATAAGGAACGCACTGTCATCCATAATGGTGGAAATTGAGAACAAGGAGATCCAAAAGTTTAGTGAACTGGATGATACAAACATTCTAGAACAGATAATCGACTACATGAAAGAAAACACATCAATACGGTTAGACAAACTGCCTATCACAAGGTTCAAATGCAGATTCTTGGTTATAACCTCTGAAGGGAGATTAAAATTCCAAAGAGGTATTCCTACGATAGGAGAGTCAGATGTTATAGGCTTTACAGCATGGGATTTTATCCAAAAGATTTACGAGAGCTTATGATCATGAAAATAAAATCAATTTTTTACTTTACTTAGCACATTCAATTACAAAGTAGTGAGTACCCAGGAATTGCTTGACAGTTAAATCATCAAACATCTGATCTGGGGTGAAAGCAGCAAGGTCTTCCTCAATTTGCTCCTTGAAGACGGCCTTCTCACTCTCCGGTAGAGATGTAATGTAACTTCTTGATAACCAATAGTCATACACCATTTCCTTTGGGAAGGGCAGGAACTCATATTGGTAAGATTCCACTATAGTTTCATTTTTAAACCACTCTTGATTCTTAAATGATTCTCTCCACTGGGCTTTTCTATACTGTGGGACATTTACATCGTATTTGTGAGCATCCGTTGCAGTTTTTCCCCAGCCAGCTGCAATCTTCATTTCCTCTGGGCTTAATCCCAGTTGACTTTGTGCATCTTTCAAGTTTAACTGGAAGTCCTTATCAATCATATCGAAGTTCCAAATCATCCCAAGTTTGCCACCTGGTTTTAGCACTCTGTATATTTCCTTCAAAGAGGTATGGTCAGCAAACCAATGGTACCCTTGAGCAATGATTATTGCGTCGCAGCTATTATCTTCCACAGGTATCTTGTAACTGGAGCCTTTCAAGGACTTAACCTGGGGGAAGTTTTTACGAAAGGAGTCAAGCATACCAGTACTTGGCTCCACTGCAAGGAAATCCCTTGGATCAGACCATCCACGAGAAGCGATCTGCTTAGTAAATTTACCAGTACCAACAGCCAACTCTAATAGTTTTTGCCCTTCCTGCCCATCATATGGCTTCGTTAAAGATAAATCTCTAAAGAAGGAGCCGACAAACTCTGGCGAGAACTCAGGGCGAACCTTATCGTAAAGGTTGTGGTTTGAGTTAAAGGAGTTCAATGACGTTGGGTGAACTGATGGCACGGAGGACATTGTTTTCGTGAAATTGACAGTATACGAGCTCAATGGTTTAGCAATTAATTTTCTCATAATTTAATTAAGTAATTGCAGAGTATGTAGTTGTTAATTCGTAGTATTATACCTATGTGATACTTCTTTTAAATTGTTTCCGAGGGTGATCTGATAGGGAAATGCGGGGCCACAGGGCAGTAGATACACGACATCCATCAGTAAACAGTTGTGTACTAACTATTTTCGTACCGAACGTAGTCTGGCTTACAAAAATCTACCTAATAACTAAATAAGACAATCAAAGAACCTAGCATTTAAACTAGTAATACAGGACAAAACAGATATCTGCGGATGATGCATGTTCCAGACACGCACACACCTGGCTAAAAGGTGTACCCAAGATTAATTGAAGGAGTGAGCTTCATTGATGTTTACTTTCTCTTTCATTTTGATCGGATCAGATCCTTCTAATGATTGTGCTTCAGAGTCATGATGCTTCACATCGCTCAAGCCAAGCCTGTACTTATTGTTCTCTGCAAGCTGCAGTCTTCTGATAAAGACCGCAGTAAAGATTGTAATCACACCTGTACAAATCATTGCAATAGAGCCAGCCTTGAACTTCGGAACATAGGTTGCCTTGAACAAAAGCAAAGAGTACCAGGCATTGATGGCACCACTCCACATATTCATTGAAGCCAACACAATTGCACGTTCCTGCAAGTCATGTCTGGTAATAAGATTAGCCCATGCAAAGAAGGAGGCCTGTCCTGCAAAAGAAACAGCAGACAGGTACTGAGCAAAGAATTGAACACCCGTGTTCATTGGGTTTGCCAGGATCATAATAGCTGCTACCATGACACCACATCCGGTAAAGACAGCAACATGCCAGTGGTAACGACCACCGGTATGGTCCACGTACAGGGCGCAGGAAAATGTAGCTATGATGCCAACACCATACAAGCCCATAGGATAATGGTTGATATCGTCCACCGAGTAGCCTTGGTGTTTCAGCCAAAGGGCAAACAGAGTGTTAGTACAGAAGGACTCATTTTCTCCACCAATCACCCAAAGAAAGGAGAGTAGCCACCAATGCCATCTTCCAAGGACTCTTTTAAAGACAGACCAGTCAAATTTGTTTGACATCTTTGGATTCTTGACACGAAGTTTGGCCAATGCAATCTCTTCTTCGCTAAAGTAGAATGCACGGCAGGTGTCTGGGGTATCAGGGAAGAAGACGAACCCATAAATACAGATAGGAACGGTGACTATAAAGTCAATGATAAAGAGCCATCTCCAACCAGCAAGACCATTCATATCATCCATGTTGTTGTAAATCGCAGCTTGCATGAAACCAGAGAAGATTGAACCAAGCAAACCCGAACCGGTAAATACGGCAGATCTCTTGGCCAACTCTGATGATTGAACCTTACCAGTTTCTTCATTGACAATATCTTCAGAGTTGTACCAACTTCCCAGGATCAAATGAGAACCAGAGAAAGTGGATGATTCGAACAATGCTTGGAAAAATCTGATGACACAAATCTGCTTGTAGGTGGTGACTTTGTAGAGACCCAGTGTCAAAAGACCCCAGGCCATACAACAAAAGGTCAACCAGTATTTTGGTCTAACCTTCAAAAGCATCAGGTTATTTGGAACCATCCCAATAATGTATCCAACAGTGAAAACCGTGTTGATGACATTGTACTCATCTCCTCCCATGTTAAGGTCCTCCTTCATACCAGAGACGTATGCATTGGCAAGATTGGAACGATCCAAATAATTTACCCAGTAGACAGAGCAGACATAGGACAGGACGAACCAGTCGATCTTAAACAAAAGTTTAGCCTCGGCAGGGTCAGAAGGTGGTTCTCCCCAAAGGAAATTTCTTACCTTCTTAAAAGGTGACAGAACAGAAGACATTAAGCGGGGCAGCGGAAAAAGTATTCAACTGTATCCCTCTCACCAATTGAGTTTGGAGCACTGGACATTCTAGGTAAGCTCTTAAAAATGGCTCGGGTTGAGAGATATTTATAAGAATTTGGAAGAAAATGTAATTACCAAGAATAACAGCTGGCCCTTATCGCAGATCGTGCGGTCTTGCTTCCCCATTGCATATTATATTTCGCGCTTGTCTATAAACATAATGCGATAACAGAATTAAAAAAAAAACGATAAGTAGAAACAACACAGCAGCGAAAGAGCCTGTTGTTCCAAAGCTATAAAGCGGTATGAAGTAATAAAATGTCATGATGATCTTAAAACCATAGCTACACTTTACGGTCTTACGGTGACTATAGTTTTCATGCAGCTTGTCCAATTAGGGATAGCTAACCTAATATCGAGAAAGAGAGTAGGTAGGTTGGTACCGTGAGGGGAACTGGAGTAATAAGGCATACCAACATCAATTCTCAGTGTCATCAGGGGACTACAATTCACTATTTAACATGAAATCAACTCAAACAGGAAACACCCGCAATAATAGGTAGATATAGCTTCTTGATTGTCAGTACAGTTACACCTCATTACAGACATATCCGTGTGGACTCCTCCCAGGATAACGACACCAAACTAGTAGCGGGAGGCGAGCACCGAAGATCAGCGTATTAAGATATCAATGGTGGTGTAATTGCATTGTTCATTAGTAAATTTTTTTTTTTAATTCCTTAGCGCTTCGTTTTTCCAGTATTCTCAACACACCGTCAAAGTTGACCAGGGTCGATTTTCGGTGAAGTTGCCTAAAAAGGGAACAGATTCAGGTGTTGGTATTGGGTGATGGGAGTTCGTATTGTTACTGTACCACATGTGGCCCTTGACCAACGATAAGATCCTAATTAATAGCTCGGGGAAGCCTGTTCATATTGCCGCTCATTACCACCTGAATCAATAGTTCTTGCAGCTATCGAGTACTTCTTCAGCTATCTCCCCACTTTTCTTCTTCTTCTGTCAATTTGTACTTCTCTCATTCCACATTGAACATTGAATACAGAAATATAGACATAATGTCTCAAGATTACAAGGAGATTTGTGCTAAGAAGAAGGCGGAACGTGATGCTAAGTTCAAACCAGAATGGCTCGTCCCAGAGGACAAACTTCCTGGTCCCGAGGTCAAGGATGTTTTGAAGTGGCCTACAGAGTCCGGATTTTTGACGGCCGGGGAGATCGCAATCACGGAATCTGATGCTACTGCCATCTTGGCTAAGATCAAGTCCAAGGAATGGAGTGCTTATGAGGTAGCTGCTGCCTTTGGACATAGAGCCACAATTGCACATCAATTGACTAACTGTCTTTCTGAGATCTTCTTTGATGAAGGTTTGCAAATGGCTAAGGAGCTGGACGAGTACTACGCGTCCACCGGTAAGTTGAAGGGTCCATTTCATGGATTGCCAATTTCTTTAAAAGACAATCTGAATATCAAGGGCCAACCAACCTCCATTGGATTTGTTGGGTTTGCTTATAACCCAGTGAAGTTTGAACACGATGCTGTTCTTGTCGGCATGCTTCGTAACATGGGTGCTGTGTTCTATGTTAAGACCAACGTTCCTGTTGCCATGATGATGCCTGAGTCGATTAACTTCATCTATGGTAACACTGTGAACCCATTCAACAGAGACTTGACTGCTGGTGGCTCCTCCGGTGGTGAGGCAGCATTGATTGCGCTTAAGGGCTCTCCAATTGGTATTGGCAGTGACATTGGTGGAAGTTTGAGAATTCCTGCAGCCAGTCAGAACTTGTTCACTATCAGATCTTCCGGCGGGCGATTCCCAACATATGGTGCTCGTTCAGGTTTGCCAGGCTTGGAAAGTGTCAATTCTGTTAATGGACCAATTACCAATTCTCTTGATGCCTTGGAGTACTACGTAAAGTCCCTCCTTGATGCTGAGCCATGGATGCAGGATGGTAAGGTCATTGAGATGCCATGGAGAGAAGCTAAGTTACCGGAGAAGCTGACCTTTGCAGTGTTGAAGGACGATGATGTTGTTCACCCATACCCGGCTGTGCTGAGAGGTTTAGAGATGACTGTAGAGAAATTGAAAGCTGAGGGCCATGAAGTGATTGAGTGGGATGGCGAGTACCACCAAAGATTGGATGAGCTGATTACAGAGTTCTTTTTGAGTGATGGTGGTATCCACTGCAAGGAGTCTGCTGCGTTGTCTGGCGAGCCATTCTTCCCATATATGGAGATGTACAACCAGGTCAAAGAAAAGGGTGTTTCCGAGTTGTGGGATTTGCATGCCGAGCGTACCACTCTAATGAAGAAGTACTTGGATAAGTGGAACGCCACGGCTGCCGTTACCAAATCCGGCAAGCCAATTGACGGCATCTTGATGCCAGTTTCGCCATACTCTGGTGTTGAGCACGGTAAGTTCAGGTATGTTGGTTACACTTCCTGGGTGAATGCGCTGGACTTGACTGGTGGTGTTATTCCGGTCACGAGAGCGGACAAGTCCATTGATAAAAAGGAGACTGACTATGTTCCTAAGAACACTAGGGATAAGGATAACTATGACCTGTTTAACAGCGATGCTGTTCATGGTGGCCCAGTTTCCGTTCAGATCGTCTGTAAGAGACTGCAGGAGGAGAAGCTGATCAAGATGATGAGGGTTGTCTCCGAGGCCGTTGGCACCAGCGACTACTGGTTCAAGCAGTGAACGGGTGGACGCGCCCGCCCCCGGAATGTATAGGTGTAATTACACGGACGCTTGATTTCATAGCTGTATGGAGAGTTGTGGTATTACTATACACCATGATGGAAGATAACTGTTTTCCTGAGCGCCGCAGTGCCAGACAATAGAACAGGCTAAGTGACAAGTGATGTCCCTTGCATATAAGGGTCCTACACTAGACTAAAATACTTCGATTTCCTGTTCCTCACAGATCGCAAGCAGGTGCCGTCTTGTACATGACCATGTATGTAGCTTAAGTTGATGTGGCAACCGCGCCTTGACCACACCGCTGGTCACTAAAGGGTGCGCACCCCACCCACCACACAGGCCAGAGAGCTGTGCGGCGCCCAAAAAAACCTCATCGCAAAGGCAGAGAGACAGAAAAGAGGGTACGCGCAGTGCGCTGACCCGCGTCCACTTCTCAACCCTGTTTTCCTCTCACACGCAACGGGAAATGCACACCTTCCTCATTGGGCGCCGACGACTTCCGTGTGAGAAACCTAAAATAAGCGTCCGCGAGGCACCACGCCGACCTGGGTAAGGGCGTTCTAGGCACACCACATATCCACATTCTGGCTTGGCAGCCCCAGCCAGGCTCCCCCGAGGGGAGGAGCCGGGACGCGGGGGACGGCGCTGGCGGGTAAGATGGAGAGTGAGGGTGTGGTGCAGTGTGCGCGCTGCGTGTGCAGTGCGCTGTGGGCCTGGCCACTGTATGGGGACAACAGTTTGTAAGGACTCTTTTACCCCCAACCTTTCCACTCTCGCCCTTGCCTCTCCAAAACGTGTCCATCTCTCTCACCCAGTTGTAAAATATTTTTAGTGTTCTCCTTTTCCTCTCTTTTATTCCCCAGCAGAAGCAGCAACCAGAACACACCACTCAGCGTTAGTAATTGGGCTCTTGTACACCCGCTCGCTCCACCCAGTATCTTCCTTCTCTGCGCCCGTAAATCTACGCCGCAGTCGTCCCGCACTACCCAGCCAAGACCCTCCCGCTCTTCGTTGTTGCTCCCCCACAACACTCCTTGACGCGTTTAGTTTTGATAGAGCGTGATATCCTCCCCAAAAGCACTCACAAAGACCAGACCTAAACGCTGTGAAAACTCTTCTCCCTGGAATAATCCACAACACCCAAAATGAGCATCCCACACTCAGCAAGGGCGCGCCTGTCGCTGGTGACACCAACGTCTTTCTCCGCCTTTTCCTTGTGTCTCGTGCTGCTTGCCTTTTTCACTGCTCCAGTCCGCTCGGACGTGTCGATATCCTTGCCACTCTCCGGCCAAACATACCAAGTCTCAGGAGGCTCTGTGTCGGTGTCTATCGAGTGGATCGAGTCTAACGCCCAGCCTAAACTCAGCGATATCACATCGTACACCTTCACGCTCTGTACTGGCCCAAACTCTCAGATCTACGCTCTTGGAGACCCCCTAGCCAAAGATGTGGCAGCGGCCGACCTTGATGGCTACAAGTACACCGCTCAGATCAACTCCGACTTAGGTGCAGACGGTTCGTACTACATCCAGATCTATGCAAAGTCAAAGACCGGCTGGACAATTCACTACACAAATCGTTTCACGCTTAATGGTATGACGGGTTCGTATAAGCCAAGCGTCGGTGCAGTCACCGCCGCTCCAGATGGTCAGACATCGTTGTCTGATGGAACAAACACCGGCGTCATGTCAATCAACTCCCAGTCCTTCTCCATCTACTACACATCCCAGACAGGACCAACTCGCTTTGCTCCAATGCAGACACAGCCAGGATCATCGGTCAAAGCTAACAAGGCATCATGGACAAGACGCTACCCTACAAGTGCGGTGACATATTACACCTCGATATCTTCCCACTTGGACCAGGTCTCTACTATTACACCAGGCTGGTCATATACAGTCAGTTCAGGAGTCAATTTCGCTTCACCTGCACCATTCCCAAGCGCAAATGGTGGTTGGTACGTGGCTTCCGCACGTCTAACAAGGACCCCAACATTGGTAATTCCTACGGTTGGTGTGCAAGCTACACAGACTTAGCTACCCTCGACTATATCGAGCGTTACACAAGCCACATTCCAGATGATTTATTGTGAAATGACTCCCCTCCACGCTCTGTTGTATGGCTTCTTTTCATTGTTTTATTTTATTCTATTTTTTTGGTTTTATACAAAAAGTATGCTGTTACTTGCTCGTGATAGCACTTTTCCATACTGTTTCTCTAGCTGGTCTATACACACAAGTACAAATATCAATTGATTTGATATTTTAGACTTTATAATAAGACATTTGTTACTTTGGTTTTCTCTGATCCTAATCGGTGACAGTAGGCACCTTATACCTATAACATACTCCAAATAGTTCATATTGCAGCAATTTTAAGGTTTAGATACTTCAAAAAATAATCATCAATAAACTATGATACAAATCATCAAAAATATATGAGTGGAACTTCCTTTAAAAGTTCCGAGCCGTTTGTCCGCAGCTTTAACAATTTAGTCTCTTCTCTGCTTCTTACCTCTACCCTGCTTGAAGCCGTTGAATTTTCTCTTGTTCTTGTTGTTACCGCCAAAGTTCTCATTGTTGGCCTTCATCTCAACATAGGCAGGCTTGCTCATAACAGCCTCCAATTCTTTCTCCAAGTATGCTGGCTTTGGTGTTAACTCAACAAACTTCTTGGCTTCCTCCAAATCGGCAAACTCAACAAACACACTGCCCTTGAAGTTCTTCTTCTCATCTCTTCTCAATCTCACTTCATTGATTTTACCGTACTGCGTGAACCACTTCTCCAAATCTTGCTGTGTGGTCTCCGTCTCTTCTGGGAAGCCCTTGGCGTAGATGGATCTCTGGAATCTCAACTGCTTGTCAGATTCCTTTGGTGGCAAAATGGCATTCAATCTTCTAACCATCTCACCGTTCTCAGAAACCACCAAAAACTTAGACTCTCTCAAGGCCTCAACAACGGCAGAAACAGGTCTAAACTTCTTCATTCTGTTGAAAGAGGCAATGGTGTTGATAGAAACCCAACCATCTTGGTTAGACTGAACTGTTCTCCACAAAAACTTGTCCTTTGGCAAGTTAGTGTCAGAAAAGTAGAACTCAACTTGCTTAATAACCTCCTGTGGGTCAAACTCCTTAGGTTCATCCTCCTTGGCGGCTGGAGCTTCCTGGACTGCAGACTCGGCCTTCTCCTCGGCCTTCTCTTCAACCTTGGTCTCCTCGGCTGGAACCTCCTCAACAGCTTTGACCTCTTCTATGACAGTCTCAGCTGGGACTTTAACAGCCTCCACTGGAGTCTCAGTAACCTTCTCGTCAGCCATGTTTATGAAAAAATATATGCGGTAAAACCTTGAAGATCTTATTAAATCAAAGTTGGCACCATCTCAGTTCACTCATTCGACGTTGAAAGGAAAAAAAGAGTCTCCCAGCTTGAGATGACCTGGTACGAGCACTCTTAATGCTTGTGCAACAAATAAGTTCGCGAGCTCCGCGCAAATCTAAGGGTTACCCGAGACTAAGGCAATTGTATAGTATAGTGTTGAATTGCATCTTTGGTACAATTTTTTAGGATGTTTGGTGATTGTGAATCGAACTAGCATGAAATAACAACAAATTTATGTGTAGGTATGTTTGTTTTCGTGTTGGATAGATCAAGCACCCGGCAGCTCCAGTATACTGTTCTTAATAGGTACTGATGATGAGGTACCTATTTGGAAGTATTGACCAGTAAGCTTTTCTTGCTTCTCTCTTTGAATGTAATAAACATATTTGAATATATCTGTGATATCTTGGGGAAGGCCTGACCAGTGTGGGGGCGGATTGTTATATGATGTTTCGAGAGAGGGCCTCTTTACAACACCTGTTGCGAAACCACGATCCCAACACTTCACAACAACACTACAGCCAATTCGATTTTTTAATTTAGTGATCTCATTGGCAAGAGTTGAGTATTCTTGTTTTGTGATTCCCTGACTTTCTGTGGTTGGTTTGAACGTGGAGATGTTATCGATAATCACACACTTGATTGGTTGCAGTTGGAGATCTTTTTCCTCTTGAAACCCTTCTCCAGTGGAGATCTCTCGAAGATACTTTATCAGATCACCCATAGAAACAGCACTATAATTAACTTTTAGGTACTTTAATTTCTCTGGAGTGCATGTTGATGACAGAAGCTTCCCGGCTGGTCCGTGCAGACCCCATCTGTAGGCTGTATCGATGAGAACTACTAATCCATTCTGTGCTTCCAGTTGTAAATTGATGAGATGTAAAAGGTAACCATTGGAATAGTTTTCAGCTGTATCAATTAAGAGGATGACTGCGAACTCATCAACTTGTGTGAATGGTAGTGTAATTTTGTGCTGTAATGGTCTAATGAGCTATACAGATGTTAGTAACTGTGCTGATATGCCAAAGGGCCTGGCTAAGAATACACACATCTCTCAGAGAAGCAAACTGAATATCACTCAATAGTTCCATTTGCAGTTGTTTGTGTAATGATTTACTCGGAAACCCTGCGATCAATGACAAGAAGATTTGATCATAAAAGAAGATTGATCATCCCTTGGTTTTGCCCCATTAAGATGAGATTGGATAAGTGGCGCGAATTTCCTACAAGATCTGCTTATATGTATGTGCTTCAACAGATCCAGACGTCGTTCTACTCAGATATCCAAAGATTAGTCACTCAAATTAAGTAAGCTGTTTATCAATTGTCTTAATTCAACCATTTTATATACAAACAATATATGACAGTGAAAATCAGTTGAAGCACTGCACCATCACTGCCATGTATCCAGGAATCATGATATTGTCGTTCATGTCAGAGTTTCCTTCAAGGATACCCGCCAATGTAGCAGTTGCTAACAAGGTATGGTATGAGCTCTCCTCGAAGAACCAGCCAAGTGCTTTGAATATACTACAGACAGCGTAGGTGCTGAGAACAAACGTCATTGTGCCTTCCACTGTCTTCTGCGAATGAGACCAATGGATCTCACCAAAGTTAGAGCCAACGATCGATGCAAGAGAATCACCAACGCCAAGTACGACAAGGCCAATAACGGATCCATTAAAGAAAATTGGAAGAGTGATACCAATCAACAGGTAAATATACGAGAAGATTATTGGTCCTCTCTCATCTCTGAAATCAGCAAAGGTACGAAGGTGAGAGTCGAGTGCTTCACCGAATGGAGCCAGCTTCAAATATCTTGTTTGCTCCACAACAAGGAAAAGGATGAGACATCCTGCCAAGGACAGCTTCACAAACTCTGGATCAAGGTGTAGTGGGTATGATACAAGTCCAAGAACAAGGAAGTGCCATATTTTTCTTCTAAAGTTTTGGGAGAGCTTAATCTTGTAACTGAAAATCGTAGGTATGAGCAAAACAGTAGAAATAATCCACACTGATATGATGTTGATTCTGGTCTGAGAAGAGAGAATATACTGGTACAACCAAGTAAGAGAGTTCTTACCAAGAATTGGGTCAAGCTGGTAGAGAGTAGCACTGACAACAGCGGCGATCCAACTACTTATGATCACCAAAGTTCTCAAAGTTGTGTTTGAACTCCAGATCTTGATAATGGAAAAAGTGACAGCCATGCCGATACCGAAGGAGATCAAAAGTTTCTGTAGGACAATAATGTAAATCTCGTCAGATTGAATTAAGTAGAGGTCAACGACCAAGATGCTGAAAAGAGACACTTCAACATTGTCAAGAGACTTGAACTCGGTAATCTTACCCAAAACATAGTTAACTAGAGTATGAAAACCAACAACCTTCACGTTCTCCAAGATATCACTATGTTTGGTGTTTGAAGTAATAATCGAAGTTTGAATAGCAACCTTTGCAAAAAGAGGCAACTCCAACACAGAAGAAGCTAGTGCAGCGTTGTGAAGCATGAGGTCTCTGTTGTGGACGTAAGCAAGCATGATAGGCAAGAATACTAGATAGACAGTGTTCCAAGGAGGCATCGGCATTTCATAGTCTTGATCGAGTTTACTTCTGAGGTTTGACTTAACTCTAAAGGCGATGGCTACCCCACATATAAGTGCCACGATACCACATAATGTGCTGATCAAGAGGTTGATGTCGTCGTCGGATTGATACTGATCATCAAAAGCCATATATGCTTGGTTGACTGTGAACACAAGGATGGAGAGCTGTACAAACTTGTTTGTGGTAAAATGATCTCTACAAAAATTGGAGAGCCATTGCAAAAATTCCTCTTGTGGATAGAGTGGTCTCTGGTTGGTCTTCGTGGCTTCTTCCTCATCAGCCCGGGCCTTAGCAGCCTCTTTGGCCTCGGCCTCGGCCTTGGAGACAGCAGCAGCCTGTTTACGCTCTTTTTGAGAGAGTACAGGGCCCTGGGATCTCGTCTTCGCCATTGTTTTCTGGATTACCTTGTAAGTTCCGGGTTGGGTAAGAGGTAAGAAGTGGTAGTATGCCAGAGATAGCGATCTTGAGATGGTGCTGGTCGGCACACGGCACCGACCGAAAAATTACTATGCAATCGCGAACAGAGGCTCATGACTGGTGCCTACACGTATAGATAGTAAGACATTAGCAGTATCTTGATGGCATTATTTATAGTGGTAATTTGAAAAGTAGAGATATATGTTTCCCATTTATATGGTTCTCAGTCTTTGCTTAGAAGGCTTGTTCTTTCTTCAGAAGACTTTGCAGAGGCGGTAATGTCCTCTGCGTGACTATCATTAGGGAGAGCCTCGTAGTGCTCGGCGTCCTGAGTGTTAATGGAAGAAGCAACGTAGGTCTCAGCGTCTGGCTTAGAGTAGCCCAACTTCAAGCAAACTTCAAGCATCTGCTCTCTAACCTTGTTGGTAAACTCACCGACGTCCTCTGGCTTCAGCCCCTCTGTCGACATTGGTTCCAAAACTTGAATGGTGATCTCACCAGACTCAAATGTGCGGGTCTTCGAGTTGATAAGAGAGGATGTGTTGGAGACAACAATTGGGATGATTGGAATGTTTGCCTGCTGGGCCAAGTGGAAAGCACCCTTCTTGAATTGGAGAAGCGTTGGCTCTAAAGCATATGATCTCGTTCCCTCTGGGAAGATGTACAATCCTCTCTTTTTTGACTTGAGCTCTTCCAAAGCCTTGTTGAGTGTCTTGACAGACTTTTCTCTGTTTGAGCGGTCCAAGAAGAACGTACCACTGAGACTCATAAACCATCCGAGGAATGGGATCCACTTCAAGGACTTTTTCGATGTGACTGTACATCCCTTCGGGAAGATTCTTCCAAGAATCAAAATGTCCAAAGTGGACTGGTGGTTGCCAACGATGATCGCTGGCAACTTCTTCAATCTGTCGCCGTTTACAAGCTTGATTCTGATTCCCACGAGCTTGCTGAACGTGTAGTAAAAGACTCTGGCGGTGGACCATTGTGCAAGGTGACGCTTCCCGACAAGGGAGAAAACGATGGAGCAGAGCACCCCATAGACTGCGCAGCTGCCCAGAATGGACATCGCAAGCATCGTTTTGAGCCAATACTTTGTGCTTTTAAGAACACCCATTTTCGCTTAGATAGACCGGTGCACCAGGTAGGAACCTCCGCAAAAGAACCGAAGTTGGGGGAGGGGATTTAAGTTGGGAAAGAGACATCACTCACGCACACACTATGGTTTTTTTCCTCTCTCCTTCTCTGCTGCGGAACCCGCGCAAGCTTCAACCATCCCACTGTTCCGTAGACTCTTTTCGCGCACGTAATCTTCCCGTATTCAGGCCGTGGTTGGTTTTTTGGCACGTGCAGACTGTGGAAGATTTCCCAACAAAGGCGCGAAATGAATGTGCTCATGCCCTTTCGCGATAACTCGCTTCCATCACGAGGAGCAAAGAGGACAAGAACAAAGCGCTAAAAAGGAAGGTGTCTGGGTGTGTATTTTTTCCTTTTGGGTCGTCTCTTTGATATTTCTGTCATGTGAGGTGTTTCGCGAATTGCGGATGGGGGAGGCGAAAAGTAAGGGCGTGCGGGCCTCTGTGTCTCTGTGTTCTCCACGAAAACTCGTGATTTCAGTCTACATACGGGCCCGTCGTCTGTCTCATCGACTCTTTCCGCTATTGTTCGGTGACACTGGAACATCTGAGCGACAGAAAAAGACAGAGAGACGGACCGGCGCTGTTCCATCTGACTTCCTTCTGCGTGCTGAGGCTTTTCCTGTGATTCCAGTTGCATTTCTCCGAGCACAAGTGCACTGCTGTGCAACCCGCTAGGCCTTTTTGTTCTTTGTTGCGCTCTTGCATCTCCCGTTTGCTGCTGATATTCGTTCCACTAGACGCTGCTTTTAGGCGCCGACACCAATAGACAGACAGGCAGCGCAATTTGAACCACCGCCAAACACAAAAAAAGACATGAACCCACAAGGGAGAATACCGGCTCCCATTCCACGGAGGAACCCACGGCTGGCGGTTGCAGAAAATGGCCTTTCCCAGTCGCCGCTGCAGAGACCCGGATCAAGCATGGACTTTGTCCATCACCATCACGGCCAGCCGACCCGATTCAGCGGTCTCTCTAGAACACCAGACCCTTCCAACATGCATGCTCACATCCTGAAGGACGAGCAGGAGGAAAGGCTCTTACAGAACAGATTAAATGCATATAGCTTGGATTTTCCTGAGGACGAGAAGGAGTACCTGAAAGCCATTAGCGACGAGGACTCCAAATGGTTCTGTTCCAAGGACCCAAAGAAGTATGATATGAACAAGATGATGCCGTATCACACAGAGAATCATACTGGTCAGGCAAAACATATTTGCCACATTATTGTTCACCTCTATATTGCCATAAAGTCTTTGGACCTTGAAGGATACGTTCAAATATCAGCAAAAGACCTTGCCTCTGTTAAGAACAACGTCGAGCTTGCACTTGAGACAGATCTCTTCAACGCTGATATGTTGTCCATGGACGCAGATGATCTGGATCAGGACGCTGGCGATGATGAAGAAGAGGAAGTTAGATCTTCAGGAGTCATTGGTAAAGCACTCCCAAGATCAGCAACAATCGTCAGCGTTAACCACTGGACTAACGAGTTAAAGAGTTGTCTCAAGATGGGCTTCGTGTTACCGATTTCATTGAGAGCTTCATTAGCAAATGTTTATTATTCCATCTGTTTGTCTCGTGGCCAAGATATAAAGTTGGTGATGTTTGCAGAAATGTTCACCGACCTCGTTAGTGGCTTCAGAAAAGAACTCCAACAAGCGGGGTTGCAATTGGATCACTACAATTTGCTTGATCATTACTCTCAGTTCTTCCCCGGGCCAGATCCAACATTTGATGTTTACAAGCCGCTCACAAGCGAAAATGATGAGGCCCTTTTCCAAAAGATTCTGCAAGTGGGGAAGTACGCCAGCCACTATTTTAGACCAGAAGCTTTGGAGGAGATTTTTGACTGGGCTTTACAGAGATACTCCATTACTACATCTAAACTTTCACTCAAAGTCCTCTCCCATACTCTACCACCGTGTTTTGCCGAAGGTTGTAATGTGATAGATTACATTCCATCCATCTTCCATTTCTGGACAAATGCTCCTGCCATCAAGAAGAGTGTTGATGAGGATAATATTATTCACCTCTTGAGCAGACTCTCTTCAATGTATTACACATTGCTCAATCAAGGAGATGCTGCTACAACTATTAGCAAAAGGAAGTATGGTATTTACACGGAGGAACAAATGAAGTTTGTAATGCATAGGATTTTGGGTAACTTGAGACAAGAGTTTTACACGAGATCCTATACACAGCTCTCGGTTATTTTGGTTTGCTCTATCACTCCAGAGAACTTTAATGACTTTTTTGAATTGTTCAGAACCTTGGTCAGTTCTCTTGAGACATTTGTTCATCCTTCTAACCAAGGTGGTTGGTCTTCGCCAATTGCAAAGTTTTGCTTCAAATTTATCCACAGATATCATAAGAGATTACAGGACGAATTGGATCCAGAATCAAAACTACCAAAAGATCTCAGATTGACGCAAGATATGAACAATCAGATAACCGATGTGTTTACTGACATCATGTTATTGGGCTCTCAGTCTAAAAAGGAGACGCACTCAAATTACTACATTTCCGCCCTTGGTTACCTATCTGACCTCCATCATGGTAAACAGAACAAGGTTATTGACAGGATTTTGCTTGACTTATACGACTCACTGACAGATCAGTTTGTTAATTCGACTCATAGAATTATTGTCTCATTGAAGCAGTTTACTGAAATAGTGAGATTTATGGTTTTGGTCCCTGTATATAAGGTACACATCACCAACATCCTTTCTCTTGTGATCTCTAAGATTGGAAACAATGATATGACGTTGACCAATTACGCCATTAATGCATTTGTGACAACGATCTCTATTATTCCAGTTAAAGATTGCACAACACCTGATGACTTCTTGTCGCTCGATTCTGATACTATTCCATTCATTCAAGAACATGTATTATTCATCAAAGAGTTCCCTTCTGAGAAGTTTACTGCCGACGAAAGTATCCTAAATAGAGCTTTGGTGGCCTCCACTTCTCAATTCCAAGATATAGTAACAAGTTTCATACAGAAAATGATGATTCTTCTGGAAGCTGAATTGAACGATAAGGTTGCGTTTAAGTTGACTCAGACAATGTTAATCCTCACACAGTCGATGTCCGAAGACATCTTCCTGTACGTGAACAAAATCGTACATGAGAGATTGCTCAGTGGAAATTTCAATGATTTTGATGATTCAGATACGGTCTTTGCCAATATGGTTGCCGCTATGGTACTGAGAGACCACTCATTGGCTAAGACCTATTTCAAAGATTTAGATAAACTTATTCGTTATGAAATTGAACAAGGAGCTGGCTCTGTGAGAAACAACACTACAGAATTGTTGGATGGTGATGTGAAACTTGTACTATACTTGATTGTTCTCAGTGAAGTCTTCAGTGTTTCGAATGAGCAATTTGTGCAGTTCAGTGTTCAAGCTATAGACCTTATTTTCTTCTTGCATGAAAAAGTGACCAATCCTTCACTTGCAGGTGCCGTTGCATATGTCCTTCATAAAGCATTAAAGAATTTGACTAACATTAAGCTTAAGGAGAATAGAATGTTCGCTGTTGAGCCATCTGTCAGTGATGCTCTTAAACATTGGGGTGCTCATCAGTTTGATGGGTCTAGATTTGACAAGACTAACTTTGACTTTGATTGGTATGTCCCAGGCGAGGATGAAGCACATTGTGCTATTGAGCTTTTTGAACGTGTTGTCCATGACACTCTATCCAGTCTTGATAAGGTTATCGCTATTGGTGAATTGAATGATCTTGTTACTGTTGACAAGTTTGTCAAAACCTTGAAGTTTGTTGGTGCTGCATTATCTGGTGCGAGTATGTTGTTTGATCCTGATTTCAATTGTGAAACTGCGGAGTCGTTTAACCGTTCAGTACTAGAGAAAAAGTTGCTGATTCTGAAGTCCCTGAGATCTTCAAAATCCGATTCACATGAATTGAACATCGATATCGAACAAACGGCCAACAAAGATGATAGCTTGACTTTTGTTGAGGAAGAGACTGCTATTGAATATTCAGCTGCTCATAACTTTTCGGACACGTCAAAGGACCAAGTTATGACTGATACTGATACGTACAATATGGAAAGCATTCAGGATGATGATCTAACTAATTCTGTAATGTTAACTCCGACCGGTACTCGTGATAATGATGTCACTTCTGTCATGAATCCTGCCATTGCATTTTCCCATCAGAGAAAAATATACAGTTGTGGTTATCTTTTTGGTTCTACTACTGCCGAAAAGAAGGAGTCATTAGACTATGCAAATGTTCATTCTTTAAGATCTTTGGTTGGTCAGTCATTGCATAGGATCCACCTCTTCTTGTCAAATCAGAAGAGTGAAAACGCCGAGGTCTTCCAGTCTTTCCTTCAGGTCATTAGAACATACTTCTCTGATGTCGGTAAAGAATGTACTTTTGATGTCGATGATCAACTGTTTATTGATTATGTTTTCATGACGAAAGTGTTGGCTGCTGGAAACTACGATCAACCGTACACCCGTACCTGTTTTGCTGCAAAGGCTGAGAAGTACCACAGACAGAGAGTAATCCTACACTCTACAAACCGCTTTTCCTCAAAGCTTGACAGGATATTACTTGAAGATTTGGTTGTTATGTCTACATCATCATATCGTACAACCAATACTTCTGCACTTTTGGCTCTTCTTACTGCCATGAAGAAGATGATTGGTTCATACAGTGTTATCATCAAATCTATGATGAAGATTTTAGAATCTGTGCTTGAAGAAAATGATGTCAAACGTTTGGAGGCAGCTTTAAGAATATTCCTTTTAAGTAAGATCTCAAACAAGCTGTTCTCTGATTACACGAACTTGAACACACTTATGCATCTTTTCGACCGTTGTTTAAGACATAAAGAGCATGAAGTTAGTGATCTTGCAAAAAATGAAATTACATTGTTATCTCATTCAATCAAGGTTCCATCTGCTGTTGCACTTTTTGATCATGCTGCTGTGGATACCATAAGACCTCCAGACAAGTTCATTGACATGGAGATTTCTACCGTTAAGGCGGCGAAAGATCTTAAGAGGTTAACGTACATTTCTCAATTGGAGTCGTTACAAGACTCCATGGTCAAATTGATCAGGGATGATGATCACTGGATGTTCAAATACAGATATCTCATTGCACTTTCTCACCTTCAGGGTTACTATGAGTTAGAAACCAAGGGATCCGTATTAGAGCTCTTTGTAACGCAAGCAAAGGGTCACCCAACTTTGGTTAGACATTGTATTCAGTCATTCTCTAAGGTAATGGATAAGGTACTTTGTTTCGCTCTTTTTGGGTATGATATGGAGAATACATTCAGATTAAACTTCATGAGACCTGGCATGATTGAAGTGGACACTAGTATTGGTTTCACTAAAGACTTTAAGGCAGAGATGAAAAACTTTGATAACCCGAAGTTTTTCTTTGATGGAAGGGCTCACACGGGTTATCTCTTCTGGGGAAAACGTATGGTTGCTCTATCTCCAGAAAAGGTACATAATCTCTTGAAGTTGAATGAACATGATCAAACTCTTTTCAAGTCATTTGGCCCGATGGTGACAAAGGAGTGGTTGGCAGATGTCTTAAAATCAGTGACTATTCATAATGAAAGTGCATCTGTCTTCCAGATTTCTGAAATTTCGTTGATTTCATCTGTTGTTCTCCTCCATAGTCTTGGATATTCTTCTATTGTATATCAAGACATCATTGATATCATTAATGATGTGTACGATAAAGATGATAAAGCAAGTGTGATTCTATGCGCAGAAGTCATTTGCGGTCTCTTAGTTTCATCAAATCACACTCGCTTAGAGGATATCCAAAAGAGGGATGCGTTTTTGAGTACGTTCCTCGATTCAGCGCTCTCAACGAATTTGACGCCGGAAACTAAAAACGTGTGGAGCATCATTGGGTGGTGGTTACCTTCAAGGGTGGACTTTAGAAGAATGCCGGTTTTGCATAAACAGTTTTCCCAGGTCCAAAAGTTTGTTGATCCAACTTCAAACCAAGCGTTTGTTCAATCAGCAAGACTCACATTCACGAAGAATTACGTTTCGAATATTGGCTGGCAGTTGCAGTCTGCTGAGGAGATTATGAATGATCTTGTTTTCACCCATCCATACCTTACTGTTCGTCATCAAATCTCCGAGATCTTGGGAACATTGACATACTGCTTCATGAACACTTCATTTACCAATAGTGATGAATTCAAGAAAGCCAACTCGTACGATTTGGGTATGTGCATGCTTGACCAACTACCTCCATCTGTTGATGCTAAGCTCAAGCAACTCTTCAATCAAGTGCAAGAGGCAAAGTTGAATGCAGAGAATCTCACTCCACAAGAAGCCTTACATTCTGACTATTTCTATCTTGTTACAGTGATCCTTGACTGGATGAGAGTACTTTTTGGGTCTCCTCTGCAACTTTTACTTGTGCCCTACTTGCCTAAGTATTTGATGCCATTTATCATGGATGTGGAATCTCATCGTGAGATGTGTAAGATTGGTAATATCTCACTTGATATGTTCATACAATTTTTTGCTCGAGGATTATTCTGCAGACCAGAGCAGATCCCTGATATAATTAGAGTGGGAACAGAGGAATACACATCTCCTCATCAGCTTCTCCATCAGTTATCATTTATTGAAGGTTTTTTCAATCGTCAGTTATTGCTCTTATCAAACGATCAACGATACTTGCTTTTATCTCGTGTTGACACGTTGATGTTCCACAGTTCGGTTGAGGTGAGAACTAGAGCAGCAAAGGTTTTGACTGGTATGATTCATAACATCAGTGACCTTGAGAGTATTTCAACTTTCATAAATAAATACAAGAAAATCATCAGGAAGTCCAGTGCAAAGAAGGAAATCAACAATGAAAAGATGATCAAACTGCATGGTGCGGCATTGGGATTAGGAGCATTGATTTCTGCGTTCCCATACACTTCTCCACCACCAGAATGGATGCCTGACCAAATCGCCCTTTTGGCCAGAACATCATCGCTCCCTGGAGCACCTGGAAAGTCCGCAAAGGATGCATTGAGTAACTTTAAGAAATTAAGGGCTGATACATGGCATATTGATCGTTACTCATTCACAGAAGACCAATTGGGTGATCTTGAAGGTGTGTTATCTCGAAGTTATTTCGCATGACATCATTTCACATAAACCTATTTATGACCTACTACATACAATCCATAGTTTTCAATAGAAGGTTATATTATTACCTTAGAGTATACAGTTAGTTGGATGACAATTTAATTAGGCACGGTTGGTCCTTTTTCTTCTCTGGTCCATTCCATTCAAGGCACCAGCGGAGATAGAACCTGGAGCACTTGAAAGAGCACCAGTAACTGGAGCAAATTTGACATTGGAAGTTCTATTGTGATGACGGTTCTGACGTTGGCCGTCAGAGCCTGAGCTGTGATGACCAGCAGAGTAGCCCTGTGGCTGATGAGCGCCAGCAAGACGCTCGTTACGCTCAGAAAGTGACTGGGCCTTGTCAGAAAGCGTCAAAGCAAGCTCTTGAAGTCTTGTTAACTCAACACCCCTAGCAAAGATAATGGAGTTGGAGACCTGGTCCAAACCTGCAGCAATCTCCTCCTTAAAGATCATCTTAGAAACGACAGCAGATACTTGACTCTCTGGAAGCTCAAAAAGTTCAGTGAGCTTAACAATGGAAAGTTTGGAGTAGAAAGACTTGAACTGGAATAAGAAAGTTCTGAGACCCTCAATCTGAATCTTTTCCTTAATCATCTCCTTCAACTTGTCGGAATCTGAAACCAAGTTCCAGATTTTGATGCTAGTCAACAACTCGACGGATTTCTTCCATTCACCAGCCTGAAGTGCCTTGGCAGCATGCATAATGTAGTCTCTTGTGTTTTCTGGAGGACCTTGGAAAGTTTGTCTCTCGTGGAAGTCCAATGTGCGTCTGAAGGATTTTGTTTGGAGTCTCTTCTTTCCATCAAGGGAAGAACCGAGTTGTGCGTATTGTGGGATCTCAATCAAAAGCGAACTTGTCAAGAAGACGCTCTCCAAGAGCTCCAAGTTAATGTGCATATGGAACGGCAGGATACGCTGCTTGTCAACGGCAGATGCTTGATTGCTGTATCTCTGCGAAGACTGACCGAGTAATTCTCTGTGACGAGGAGAAGTGGCAACCTCGGTAAGAGCCTGTTGAGCCTCTGTGATCAATCCGTTTCTAAAAGCACAAAGACCCAATTGCACCAAGGCTCTGTTGAACAAAATCTGAATGGCCGGGTCAGATGTGTGAATGGAAGACTGCAAATGAGACATCAAGAACATGTCTCTAGCCTTAAAGTACTTGTTGTGGCATGCATAGTAGTAAATGTGGTTGAGAATAGCGCGCTTTCTGTGTGTAGAATTTGTCTGTTTGTAAAGAACGGAAGCCAAAGCATCCATGAGGGTGTCAATGTATGACTCAGAAGTCGAATATTCGAGGATGTATGATGACTGGGTAGCAGACTTCCAGGCAGCAGACTCTGTAGCCTTTATTAAGGCAGATGGCTTGAAGTAAATGTGGTCCATTCTTCTCGAGACAATTCTGGCAATCTGGTCGCCAGCAGTGGATGCCAACTCCTCCTGTGGAATCACAAGCTCAGAGTACAACTGAGCACGGATAATGGTGTCGTAGACAATCTGCTCATCTTTAAGACGGTCAACATATTCTGTTGTGTGTGGGTCAATAACTTGCAATGATCTGGTAAACTCATCATCCAATCTCTCAACGAGAGACACAACGGAGCCAATGATTTCAACAAAGCCTGATGCAGCTGGTTTTGGTTCGACCTCAATATCATCGAGAGCTTCAGCGGTCTCAAGGACACGGTGTGTGGCTTTGTTGTCCTCCAACACCTTGAACAAGCTGTTGACGTCCTTAGCAGTTGCATGCCACTGGTCAAGGGACATATAGGACATTTGTGAGGAACCGTCAAATCTGAGTGGAATCAACATTAGGTACACAATGATACTCTCATATGGCGTGGAAGCAACAGAAATGAGTCCTTCAAGTGTCTTGATCTGCTCCTTTGTGTCGACATTTTTCTTACCTCTCGAGTCAGCGACGTTACGGAGCGCAGAGAACAAACTAGCAGAGGTTGGGGACTTAGATACAGTCTTTCTAGCTCCAACAGTTGTGAAACCATCGTCCTCGGTATCTAGCGCTGGAGTGGCCCTAGAGGATCCGACAGCTGGGGTGTCGTCGTTGGCAAAGGCGCTTGGGTTAGATCTGTAGGCCTCCACAAGTTTGACCTGATCACGGACGGCCTTCTTGACTCTCTGTCTGATGGTGTTAAAAGCCTTTGCAGCAGAAGCGTTGAGCTTCTTTTTGTTGTCTTTCTCTTCATCAGCGGCGGTCATGATGGAATTGTCAAGTGCCACTAGGGATCTGATGTAAATATTTGGCGTACCAACATTTTGCTGTTGGGCACGGGTCAGAAGACGACCCACCTTGTCAAACTCGGCGAGAACAACGACCCAGTCATTTGTAGTTCTAGAGGTGTCGATAGCAGTGAGGGAAGCCTTGATTTCGTCGAGCAGTTTGTCCTTGGCTGACTTCACAACCTTCTTGCTGTCATCGTCTGAGTCGTCGTCAGACGAATCATCGTAGCTACCGCCTGCTGGTCTCTTCAAAAAGTACGATGGACCTCTTGCTCCAGCTGGCAAATCACCATCTGAATCGGATTCGCCATCTTCATCGTCGTCGTTGCCAAAGAATGAGTCGTCAGAGTCCTCATCGTCATCATCCTGTGCAAGCTCCTCGTCGGAGGACACAAGCTCCTCATCTGAAGAAGAGAGAAGCTCCTCCTCGGAAGAGGAGTATTCGGAGTCGGATGCTCCACCCTGGAAGAAACGGGAAGCCATTGTTTGTAGTTTCCTTTGTGGTTTGGCCTTTGAACCTTCCTTAAATTCAAGTGTAACCTCCTCTTCCAAGGGCTTTTGTTCACCGCTTTTTCGCCCTTTTTTTTTTCTCCTGCGAGCGCGCAATGAAAAATTTTGGAAGTAAGCGTAGATTTCAGCACAGTTTTAGCGTGTATGAAGGCGTAAATATGTGCACGGAACTATTCTAATGATGATTCGGGGCATTATTTGACATATATTTAATGATATTAACGTGTTTTTAGTGTTGGAGCTTACTTAAAATATGGAGTAATACTTTATTTCAACAGTTGAAGACCATTTCGGCGCGTTTTTGGGGCTGTGAAGTGCTTTATGGGCAATGCAGTGTGCGCTTACCGAGAATATCAAGACCAGAGAGCTTTCAAAATTTACTTGGAATCATGAGTATGAGGACCCTCAGGCCTAAGAGTTTAGTGATCTTGAGCATTGTGAGAATACCTGAACGAGTGATGAGTATTCCATCAGAGAGAGCCGAAAAGAGACCAAAGGTTTCACAGCTCTGCGAGTTGTGCCACTGCAGGAAGGCAATGATTAAGCGACCAAAGAACCTCCAGAAGATATGTAAGCTGTGCTTCTACGATGTGTTTGAGACAGAGATAAACAATACCATCGTCACAAACAAGCTCTTTTATCCAGGAGAGAGAATAGCCATTGGTGCATCTGGTGGTAAGGACTCTACAGTGCTTGCTTACGTCCTCAAACTGCTGAACGAAAGACATAACTACGGTCTGGAGTTGGTACTGCTCAGTATCGATGAAGGCATTGTCGGCTATAGAGACGACTCCCTTGCTACAGTGAAAAGAAATCAGCAGCAGTATGATTTACCCCTCGAAATCGTATCGTATAGAGATCTTTATAACTGGACGATGGATGAGATTGTCAGTTGTGCCGGTATCAGAAACAGTTGTACATATTGTGGTGTCTTTAGAAGACAGGCGCTCGATAGAGGTGCTGCCAAACTAAAGATTAACCACGTCGTCACAGGTCATAATGCAGATGACATGGCTGAAACTGTGCTGATGAACCTATTGAGAGGTGATGTTGCTAGATTGGAGAAGTCTACGGCGATTATGACTTCAAGTTCTGGATCTCCGATCAAAAGGTCAAAACCCTTCAAGTACTCATATCAGAAGGAAATTGTTCTCTATGCGCATTACAAAAAGCTGGATTACTTCTCTACAGAATGCTCATATGCACCAGAAGCATTCAGGGGTACAGCGCGAGAGCTTATGAAGAACCTCGAGGCCATAAGGCCAAGTTGTATCATTGATATTATCCATTCTGGTGAGAACCTTGTCCTCAAGGAAAAGAAGGCAAGACAACAGTTTAGAAAGAAACCAACAGCAACGGAGGTCGATAAAACTCCAAAAGAGAACTCAGAAATTGAAGTTAGAGCAGATGGGTCCGTGTCATTGAATAGAAATGGGTTTGTGGATGGTAACAGATGTGATAAGTGTGGATATTTGTCCAGTAATAGAATTTGCAAAGCATGTATGCTTCTGGAAGGTTTAGAGCTTAACAGGGCAAAAATATCTTTGGAAAATGATGTTTCAACTGAGGGTGCTGCAAAGTTAACCAGAACACTCGAAAAGCTGGTGTTCTAATATGCAGTGGTATTTATTAATGAATGAGTCAAAATAATATAAAAATTGTGTAATGGTGGTTGTATTATTATCATAAGTGAGCTAGCAGATCTACGAATTATGCAGTATTCTGAGCTCCTTTCTTCTACATACATCATACATATAATTACATATACAATAGAGTAATACAAAAATCGATCATAAAAGTTTTGTAAACTCAGAACAATGTCTAAGCATATCAGTCGTAACGGTGTGCCCACAAGGGTAGATAATAGCCTGGAACATCTTATCCTCAGCAATGTGTTTTGGGTCTTCCTGTATTTCTTCCCCAATTGCATCCAGGAAAGGAACAGAGTAATAGTATGGCACTTCTTCATCTTCCGCACCGAACAATGCTAGGGTCTTGGTACCTTTTGTAGGATAGAATCTTGCCACTCTACTGTCTTCTTCCGATGTGATCTTAAATAGCTCTTCGGGATATTTAATGGCATCACTCGCGAGGCGGGGTGTGAGAATACCGTATGAGTGAATGAATAGCGTAATTCCCTGCAATGAGGGTTGTAGTCTTTTGAGCATCAGTGTAGTCAGGTCAAAGCAGCCAATAATTGGAATAGCAGCTTGGAAATGTCCGGGGAACCTCACTATCGCACGGATCACAATGTGAGCTCCCATGGAAACACCTGCGGCAATCTTGTACACCCTGGAAAGTGACTTATATCCTGGTAAAAATGCAGGCAGGGCATCTGTAATGCTCTTCAATTCCATAACACCAGCATCAATGTTTGAGATCATATCCAAGCCGTGGTTGTCATTACCGGCCTCCCAGGAATCGTTGCGAGATGGGTCGACTATACGTGTACCGTGATTTCTCTGGTCCCATACAATGATGACCAGTGTTGCTTGATCAAACTCGCTCTGGTAATATTCTTCCAAAATTTTCTTTCCCATGGCTACAGAGTCTTCCGCGGAGCGAGTTCTTCCATGCAGAAGGAACAGGAACTTAGCTGGATGTGTTACTTTAGTGGCACCAGCAACAGGCGCATCCATCAGGTTACATTTGTCGCTTCGATAAAGCAGCCGGACCTTGATGCCTGCAATGAGTATCTCATGCTCGGCGACTCGCCTGTCTTTCTTAGCACTTTTAAATAGCACCGAACGAGCCATGCTTGTCTTCTGAAGTTGCTTATTTAGCTCTGATTATTTGACTTACTTTTGAGTTGTTACAATCTGTTTGTTTACTGTTTTATCACCAAAATGCAGAAACCCAGACACCATCACAAACTTTCCACTTTGGGCCGGCTGGCTCTGTGTGCCCCTCCCCAGGCTTGTTATGTCTACCTTTAGAAATGCCTTCTCTCCTTTTTATCTCTCTGTAGTCGGTTAAAGAGGGAGAGGCAGTACTGAGGTACAAGACTACTAGAGACACTACGATGAGATCCTTCATCAAGTCACATCGACGTGGCTCCTCAGGTGCTTTGGATGGAGATCAAATGGCCCAGCCATTGTCCAACAGTTCAACAGGGTCTCATACACCATCGGCCGACCTCTCAGCACCGGCCTTCATCCACACTTCACCTGTTCAGAACATTCAGACATCTCCAGGGAGAACGCACCTGACATCGCCGTCATTTGGAAAGAGTAACAAACTCCAACGGCTCTTCCAGCGGAACAAAAGCTCCTCCAATAACCTGCTAGCAATGGGTCTCAACTCTGTGTCACCGGGGAAAAGAAGTTCTCCTCCACCAACGATTGTAGGCACCAGAACTCATGAATGGGGATTCAGCCCAAGTCAGGAAATTTCTACTAAGATCACAGCTCGTGCGAGTACATCAGAAATCTCTTCTTGGGGCTCCTTATCCTCTTCATCTGAATCTAACAGAGCATCATCAGTATCCAACAATAGCAACAATCGTCTCTCTAAACAGGTAAGCAATGAGGAGAGCGATCTTCTACAATTGCCATTAAATACTGTGCTTGAGATCCCATACAACATATCACCAACACTTACGGGCTCCACCATGGAAGTGAGGAAGAAGAACATTCACAGACGAGCACAAATCATTGGTGCAGACTCCCCCCTGTCCCAGACACAGCTCCCAACACTTGATGATCCAGTACAGATACTACCTACGCTCGATGGTTCTATTTTTGATGGGCTGGGTAGGGATTATGAGCTTGAGTCTGAATTGTCTGCTAGTCCGCCGCTTGGACTAGCACCAGCTGCAGAGATCCTGGAATCACCATCTACAGTAATGTATAAAGATGCCAACAAAACGATTGAAGTTATTGAGGAAAATGAGAAAACACTGGAGAATATTACCCCAATTAAGACTCCCAATGTGTCTCTAGAAGGGACACCTGGCGCTGAGGTTGAAGATCAACAGTTGGAGAACAAGCGATCTGACAATGATTCCCAGAAAGACAGTGAGGATACTAATTCGTCCCATGAAAGTGAATTCTCTTTTGAACAGGACGGTATATCTGGTCGTAACACATCTATAAGGTATTACAAAAACACTCAGGATGTCCAGAAAGAACAGAGTGAAATGGTTAGAGAACAAGGATTCTATATCAATGACTTCATGGATGACGAATTTGATGATGATATGAATTACTTTGATGAGGACGATGACTACAACGACGACGAAGAGCTATTTAACAAAAGATACTTTTCAGATGATGAGGAGGAACCGGTACCTATAGTAAGCAGCTTGTCTATTACACAAAAGAAAGAAGAGAATCAGGAGCCGGTTATAGAGACTTCTTCTCAGACGCCTGTAACTTCCCTCCAAGCTACAGACTCCTTGGAAAGTGAAACTAAATCTGAGGAACATACTTCGGAAACTTCCAAATTCTTTGAAGAACTGAACTCTTTGAGACCAAAGAGATCCCTCAAGTATCATCAATTACCAATATCGTATGAGCATGAATTCAGTGAACGGCGATACTCATGGTTATCAGATGAAGAAAACACATCAAATAGGGGAAGTCAGTCGTATGATTCTTTATTGGATGAGATCAATGATATTCCAGATGACTTTGATTACGACGATGGTGACGTCCTACACACAACACAGCAACAACAGAGCTCACGCTCCAAGACTTTGAACAGTGCACTTAAAAGAAATCAAGGCATTTTGGAGGATACGCCACAGAACACCAAGTTCCAAACCAGCGACAAGACAGTGACTCTTTTCTATCGATCACGACAGGAGTCACTAAGATCAGTGAATTCGCCAGACACAAATGGTGTGATTTATCTAAACACCAGCACACCGACAAAGGAATCTGATTTCACATATTTGACACCAAATAATTCGTTCACTACTCCACACCCAAGTTTCAGAAGCGATAGAGATGTCGAACTATCGCCAATTTCTGAGGGTTCATATATTGATGATAGTTGTACAGGGGATAATTCACCTTAAACACAATAAATACTGCATGCATTTCATGATATCTCATATCGGTAGTATAGTGAGAGAGCTGCCGTAGCCTCTTGTAGCACTCACTATACATTATTGAGTTTTTTTTAAAAAGTTTAGAGCTGAATCGTTCTTCTGTAAAATGGTTTTCCATACGCATTGCCCTTCTATGCCTTGAGTATTAACTGATTGAAAGTGTACAACCTTACTTCGCCTCTTAGTGCAGGGTGCAATCTCTGAAAAACGCGGGCACAAACAAAGAGTTTCCTTTCATATGAAAACCACAAGAACAAATAACCACAGGCCATAAAGCAGGTCAAGACTGTGATAGTTTGTGTTACTATTTATTAACACCCTCATCTCACTAGTCTGGAAATATATCACGTCTTTGCTACAGACTGCACCGCACAATGTCATTCAATCTGAAGCAGGAGAATCGTAAGAAGTTTCAGGACAAAACAAGACTAAAAAGGCACCACAAGAAGAACTATGCAAAGGTGGTACCTAAAACTCAGAAAGATGATGGTAATGTTATTGTTAAGACCGATAGTAGCACAACGCTAAACAATATCAGCGCTGATGGATTACCACATGTAGCTGCAGAGATCACAACAAGGTCAAGGACCAACTCACTCAATAGCCAGAGCACAGTGGAGGCAACAGAAGAGCAGATTCCAGAGCTTCCATCGAATGCTTGGAGATTTGAGGGAGAACTTGCGATCGATTCACAAAATGATGATACAGATGACATTGTGAAGTCAATTGACTTCAAGAAGCTCTATTTGAACAAGCCGGCTAGCAATCTACCACTACGCAAAAAGACTAAGGATGAACTACTTGATGATCTTTTGAAACAATCAAGGGCCCCCACAAAGCAACAGCACCTAGAAGATTTGGTATATGAACCTCCAAAGCTTTCAAAGACCACGGAAGATGACCGGCTTGTTAGAACACCAATGAACCAGTTAAAGAAGGAGCTGCAGTGGAACAACGACACTCCAACGCATTTGAAAGAAGATGAAGACTTCCTCGATGGGCTCATTTAGATCAGGTATATCCAAAGTAACCATTAGTATAAAAACTAAACGCAAAATTCAATCACCAACTGAGTGATGTAATTCCGCCTCAGCGCATTATATATTTCTATTTGCACTTATGATATACAGACGACCCACAAGGAGGACAGAAGTCATCCGGTAAGCACCATACAGTTTCGCGAATTTTCACTCAATTTTTTTGGTAAGTGCCACAGCACAAATTTTCCAAGGGGGTACCGGAAAGGCGAACAGCATCGAAAGAAATATTGGCGATGCAGCTTTTTCTTCTCTCTTTTGGTAGTTTCTGAAGTTCATTACGCAAATAATATTAGCAAAGATGGCTGTTTCCGCTTCCAAGGCTAAGAGAGACGCCAAGAAGGCTGCTGCTGGCAAGAAGGTCAAGAAGGACAAGACCTCCGATGTCGATGCCACTGCTAAGGAGATTGAACAGTTGAAGTTGCAGCAGGACAAGGACGGTATCTCTGACCGTGTCACTACTGGTGTTCTCGACTCCCTTGAGACATCCAGAGATATCAAGCTTTCTTCTGTCTCCCTGCTCTTCCACGGTAAGGTTTTGATCCAGGACTCCGAGTTGGAACTCAATTACGGCCGTCGTTACGGTCTCTTGGGTGAGAACGGGTGTGGTAAGTCCACCTTGCTCAAGGCCATCGCTGCCAGAGAGTACCCAATCCCTGAAAACATTGATATCTACTTGTTGAACGAACCAGCAGAGCCATCTGAGTTCTCTGCTTTGGAGTACGTTGTCCGTGAGGCTGAGCACGAGTTGAAGAGACTGGAGGACCTTGTTGAGGAGATCATCGTCGAAGATGGTCCAGAGTCTCTCAAGTTGGAGCCATTGTACGAGAAGATTGACGAGATGGACCCTTCTACATTTGAGTCCAGAGCTGCTATTATCTTGACCGGTTTGGGTTTCAACAAGAACACCATCCAGAAGAAGACCAAGGACATGTCTGGTGGTTGGAAGATGCGTGTTGCTCTTGCTAAGGCCCTTTTCGTCAAGCCAACTTTGTTGCTTTTGGATGACCCAACTGCCCATTTGGACTTGGAGGCTTGTGTCTGGTTGGAGGAGTACTTGAAGAGATTCGACCGTATCTTGGTGTTGGTTTCTCACTCCCAGGATTTCCTCAACGGTGTCTGTTCTAACATGATTGACATGAGAATGCAGAAGTTGCTCGCATATGGTGGTAACTACGACTCTTATGAGAAGACCCGTGCTGAGCAGGAGACTAACCAGATGAAGTCCTACCAGAAGCAGCAGGATGAGATTGCACACATTAAGAAGTTCATTGCATCTGCTGGTACATATGCCAACTTGGTGCGTCAAGCCAAGTCCCGTCAGAAAATCTTGGATAAGATGGAGGCTGACGGTTTGATTGAGAAGGTTGTTGCTGACAGAGTTTTCACATTTAAGTTCCCAGATGTTGAGAAGCTGCCACCACCAGTGTTGTCCTTTGACGACATTTCTTTCGCCTATGACGGTAACCCAGAGCACAACTTGTACGAGCACTTGAACTTTGGTGTTGATATGGACTCTCGTATTGCTCTTGTGGGACCAAACGGTGTGGGTAAGTCCACCTTGTTGAAGGTTATGACTGGTCAGTTGCAGGCTCAGTCTGGGCGTGTTTCCCGTCACACCCATATCAAGGTTGGTGTGTACTCCCAGCACTCTGCTGACCAGTTGGACTTGACCAAGACTCCATTGGAGTTTGTCCGTGACAAGTTCTCCCACATTTCTCAGGACCTACAGTACTGGAGAGGCCAGCTTGGTCGTTACGGTTTGACTGGTGAGGGTCAGACCTCCCAAATGGCTACATTGTCTGAGGGTCAGCGTTCGAGAGTTGTGTTTGCGCTTTTGGCTCTTGAATCACCAAACATTTTGTTGTTGGACGAGCCTACTAACGGTTTGGATATTCCAACGATTGACTCCTTGGCCGAGGCCATCAACGCTTTCAACGGTGGTGTTGTGGTTGTTTCCCACGACTTCCGTCTTTTGGACAAGGTTGCCAAGGACATCTTTGTGGTGGAGAACAAGACATGTACCAGATGGGACTCCACCATCACAGCCTACAAGAACAAGTTGGCTAAGAACGTTGTCTTGTAATGAGGGTAGTATAATTTATATAATTGTAATTGTCGGTTCATCATATATATTACGTTACAGTTTTCTGTTGTTGTTTTTGCTTTCCAACCCCCTGACACCAGTAGATATTCTGTTCCCGGCAATGGACCACACACGGTAACTTGAGATGGCCACTGTGTACTGTATGGTATGTATTATGTACAACTCGAGAGAGTATTCCATTGTGTCCCCTAACACCAGGTCATTCCACCTAAAACGGAAAAAGGTAAACACAGCGAAGGGAAAAATGCTGCAGCGGTGCACACAGTACTCCACCGGGCAACAGTCGCAAATCTCATAACATCGAGTCTAAAAACGGATCAGACAAAAAAAATACAGGGAGTGAGAATATTGTATCCTTTGAGCACGGTTTTGCCAGGATCTATTAGTGAACGTCTTCTGCTGTCCAGTTAACAGAGGAAGAGGAGTGCTTTTTGTGGGCCACACAGATTCTAAGGTTTGGTCAGCTGTACTTGTTCCCACCCCTTTGAGCCCGAGGTGCTTTAAGCGAGCTGCGTACAACACAACAGTGCGAGAAACCATCAAAAGCCTGCGCAGCAATTTAAATTCCACCAGCTATAATAGTACAATCGATAGGCTACACACCACACAAATGTCCTTCTCCAAAAGCCATAAACGGAGACCAACCTCCATCGCCATGGATCAGATCCTCAAATCCTCTATAAGTAACACCTACATCACGCCGGACGGCCATGTCCTGCAGTCGTCCATGGTCAAGGACGGCTCCCCAACCAAGAGGCAACTCACGGGCTCCACATCCCAAGTGCGGTTTTCCTTACCAGCAGATGCTACAGATTCTGACTTCAGTAGCGAGAGCACTGACGAAGAGGACTTCGAGGATGACGGCGACTGGGAAGACCTTGAGGAGAATGACCACCACACCGATCGTAAAGCTGCTGACCCCAGGGGTGATGACAGTTTTAGCAGAAAGCACATTGTTAACATGACAAACAAAACCGTTCTTGAGCCACCAAGAGGAAGAACTAGTGAGCGCAAGGACCGTGTCTCTGTCGGAAACTCCATGAGGGCTTTAGTCGCAACGAGTCCAGACCGTTCGAGGCTTTTTGTTAGGCCAAACTCAGAGCTAAACTCTCTCTCTATTCCGATACCTGTGGAAGCACAGCTTCCACCTCCATTGTCACCTAAGAACAAGAAAGCGCCAAGACCATCTTCTCTTGTCTACAACGGCGTGGATTACGAACCATTGGACAAAAGCTTCCTTACAGGGAATTATCTCAAGAAGAAGTTGAAAAGCACAGGTATCTTTTCGTCTGATATCACACCGCAAGAGATAAGTCCAAAGCACTCAAAATCTGAGACTCCCAGAACTCCAGTTAAGGAAACGCCTGACATCATCATTCCAGATCTGTCAAGGTCATTCAAGCATGCTAAAGATCATACTCAGTCATTTGCTGTGGATAATGAGAAGGAAATTGAAAACCCAAGTGCAGCTGCAAAGAGGCAAAATAATGAGTTAAACAAACGCTTCTCATTCCCTCCAAGACGGCAGGTGAAGAGTAAAAAGAGACCTCACAGTGAGATCACTACGTCAAAGTCAAAACCTGGATTTGAGGTCTCCAAGGACCTCCCGCCAGTGCCACAACCATCACAGAAATCAGATATCATGGCTGTTCCACAAGAACCAAATTCAGAAGGTTTACAGATCTATAATGCCGATGGTCAACTCCAAAGGTCACCAAAGCATAAAGGTAGACGTAATTCTCTTGGCCGTTTTGGAGCAGAACCAGAAAGACAATATGACCTAGTAGAATCAGAAGACACACCAAGCACACCAAAAGCCATTAAATTCCATCAACACAGAAGATCTAAATCTCAAGTTATTGATTTCAACGTTGAGCCATCTGATATTATTGAAAGGCAATCACAGGAGCAAATACCGCAACAGAAACTTCACTCTCCAATGCGTACTCATGAGAGAGTATACAGCCAAGAAGCGCCTGTTCAGCGCATACTACAGCCATTAAATGCAAGGCCATCGGTCATTCAGCAAGAACCATATCTAGAGGCTGACCAACCAACACGACCACTACAGGTTCGCAAATCCTTGTATGAGCTGCCACCGCAGCCTCAACCGCTCGGAAAACCACAAATCAGTATTGATCATGAAGACTCATTCAACTCCATCCAGTGTTCAATTCAAGACTCAATCCAGGATTCTATTCAGGACTCTTTCCAAGAATCTCTTGCAGAGTCTATTGACCAAAATGACGATACCCAACTATTTGATCTGGGTAATATGATTATGTCTGCTGGTGGTTCACTGACTCTGACCTCCCAGGAGATCGATCTCATGGATCAAACTATTGCTTCTCAGTCGCACATTTACGATCAGCCAGTAATCAACGAGAACAACAAACCAGTTGTTATTCAAACCCAAGGACCAGATCATCACAACGTGTCTTTCGAATATTCTAACAGTTGTGAAATCAAAGATCAGCCACTAGGGTCTCATCTCCAACCACAACCTGTCTTCATAAGTGATACAGTCGAAGCCGATCACATCCGCTCTGCATCTCAAAATATGAACTTAAAATTACACAGACACATCGCTTCACCATTGCTCAGTCAATCGAGTTATGAATCAGAGGCTATGTTCTCGAATACTGGTTCTGATAATACTGTGGATACCATGGCTTCTTATGAGCCGAGGGAGATTGTAGATTTGACCGAACAACTTGAAGGAATAACACTTAAGCCAGGTGCTGGTAAAACACCAGTTGATGTTCCGATAATAAAGGACTTCCTCTACAGGAGTGAATTGAAAGAACTGGACAACGGTGAATTCCAGGAGACAATCATCTTGGACAGCGATGACGAAGAGAGTAAAATGCTGCCATTGAATATTAGACACAAGAGATCAAAATCTAATGTGACTAATGGATCCAGAGAATTTTCAAGCTTTTCTTTTGAGACAATCGCCTCAGAGGTCCAGATGAGATTGTCATCAGACGAACCTTCTAGGTCTGTGACGCCATTGTCGCTTGCCCCAGCCAAAGATGTTCGTCGTTATGGCTCCAAGCGCAAATCAGTTATTGAACTCTGTGAAGACACAATGCAGAGCACCAGAGAGGTGATGAATGATTTGCAGAGACAGCGTACTATCTTAATCAGCAGAAGAAAGGAACTCATGGAGCAGGCTGGTGATGATAAATCCAAACTTGCCGGTATCAAGCAGCTGCAGGAACAACTACAACAGGTGAAGAACAGGGAAATGGTCTTGAGAAACAAACATATGGTACGGCCGAGTACTGCAAGCAGTATTACAAGTGGAGAGGTGAGTGACTACTTTGACTATCAGAATAATCAGAGTTATGACTTCCAAGCTTTTATGAGATCTAAATCTGATGTCAGCTTAGTAGAGCTGGGAAGAACGGACTACTGAGTCTTTTTATGAGAATGGAAAATCAAAAGAAAAGCAGTATGCTTTTCCAATTTCGGTTATACTAATAACTAATTTCTTTAATCCATAATTACACTTGAACACTTGCATCAAATGAACCTAACCACCATGCTAACAAGAATTCAATAATCTGTAGCTGGGAGTGAGTATTAGCTGTTCGCGAACTAGGGAACACTCTGGGGATGTCAGACTTTGTGTCTGAACGCGTTTATCGTGTGGATCACCTATAGACAGGTACCAGTAACGTTCACATCAAATCCAGTTTCTACGCTAGAAAGAGCATCTTGACCTTTGTTTTCAACAGGAACTTTTGATACATTTGCTTTTTAATTATCTACTTTTTTGTTGATTGCTGAGATTGCTTTAAAAATGACACAGCACCAATCAGGTTCCTATGACGCCACCTACACCAACAACCCGAAGTCCTTGTCTAAGGTTCTTCCAATTGCTCGTCTACCCAATGGTTCTCCTGTTAATTTTGGTAATGGTCCCTTACATACGATGAAAAGAGTACCAACTAAAAAAACCAAGGCACAGAAGCCTTTGGAACAACCACAGAATAACAACAAAAGAGATAAGAATCAGAGGGCTCAGTCGCCCGACAACGCCCAGGAAGACCCTAAGAATCTGCAAAAGAAGTCAACCAATGCGAAGAAGAAAAACACGAACATCAAAAAGAAACCAGATCGTTCTCAGCATGACTCGCCATTATCTAGTCCAGATTTAAAACAGGCTCCTTTAAACTTCAACTACGCACTGCGCTGCGCTACCCCACGTACCAAGGATGGTAAACCGACTGTGAAATCTGCTCCAGCTGAGGATAACAGTCACACTTATGCTGGTCATTCGTTTACCCAAGCCCCAGACGTTACATCAATTCCAAAACCTTCTTTCTTGTTTTAGAGATGATAACATTTGTGTACTATGTTGTTGTTTTTGTTTATCTAAGCTGGGTCTTGATTCTCTGTTCCCTATTTTAAGTTGTACTATGGTCTTTGATTCCCCGGGTTATTCTACATTATGACTCGAATTATTTATTATTGGTTTCTGCGTTTTCGTTTACCCTTGTAAACATGATCCACAACACATTTGGTCTCTTTATTTTGTTCTTCTGGAAGACCCCCATTTTTTTTTTTGAACCCTATCTACCTTTCTACTTGTTTTTAGTGTTCATACATCATCTTCTGCATAGAAATTAAAATTAAAAAGGCTCGATCGATCTTTGGCATACTATGAAAATATGTACTGTCTAGCGAAAAAACTCTTTAAATATTTCTGACATAATGGTTTTCGCAGTGATAACCATCTGGGTTCTTGTCAAGATACTCCTGATGATAATCCTCTGCTTCTACCCAGCTTTTAATTGGCTCCAACTTCGTAACGATCTTGTTCCCCCATTTTGGTTGAAACTCTTCTGTAACCTGCTTTGCAACAACGAGGTCTTCATCAGAATGTGTAAAAATGGCAGAACGATACTGTGTTCCTGTATCTGCCCCCTGCTTATTCTCGGTAGTTGGGTCGTGAATTCTGTAGAAGAACGATAAAAGCTCTTTCAATGATACTTGGGATGGGTCATAAGAAATCTGAACCACCTCTGCGAACTCCGTATCGCCTTGACAAACTCTCTTATATGACACTGTTTCGAGGTCTCTGGCACCGTTTGCAAATCCAACCTTGCTATCTATGAGTCCCTTGTTCAGGAAATGTTTTCTGTAAATCTGCTCAACACCCCAGAAACAACTTAAAAGTCTTGTGTTAGAAATTGCTATTGATATGTATATTAACCTGATCCGGATCCGGATGTAGAGCCACTTACCCAGCAGCAACCGTAATAATTTTATTCGAAGAAGCACTGAATTTCAGTGACGGGGAGACAAGCATAATAGTCATTTATGTTTCTTAAATGGTGTAGTAGTTCTAATTGGGTCGAAATAAACTACCTTCTATATTAGTCCCTGATCTTTTTTACTGTATTTATTAGCGAGATGGCAAATGCAACAGCGCAAACTGTGGCATTTTTAAGAGCACAGAACCTAGATCACGTGATATTCACGTGATCTAACTACCTAGGACGATACCCTTTGTTCATTCACTTCCTCTTTAGATCCACCGTTGCTAGTACAAACCATCAAACACCGACCTAAATGTGTTTGAGCAAAATACAAATACCGAGAAGTGGCAGTAGTTATTAGAACTGAAATCCGACAAGTATAATAACACAATAATTCCATATTAACACTCAAAACCCGAAGCCAAAATCACCTGCCGGATCTCTACACGAATTAGGAAAGTACAGTCACCCATAGTGCGCCTTCTCCACGAGACCCATAGTTAGCTCTCATTGATAACACACTCGTTAGTTGATATATTCAGGGTAGCAATAACAAATCCATGTCCACTTATCCATTGCTCACCAAGGAGGAGTTTTACTCCCGTGTCGGTAACACACCTCTTGTCAAATTTGAGTCCCTCTCAAAACAGATTGGACGCAATATCTTCTTCAAAGCAGAGTACCTGAACCCAGGAAAGTCTATTAAAGATAGACCGGCATGTTACTTGCTCGATTCTGCTCTTGAATCAGGAGAATTGACTGCTGGTGGTACACTTTCTGAAGCCACTGCTGGTAACACTGGTTTAGCATTGGCATTATTGGCGAGATCGTACAATCCTCCTTTTAAAGTGAGACTGTTTGTTCCTGATGTGCTAATCCAGGACAAGATCGATCTACTGGAGTCTGTCGGGTGTACTGTTGTAAAATGTCCCTCTGATGTCACGGCTGATCATCCATTGTTTTTCAACAATCAGGCAATGCAGTATGCCGAAGACCATGAGAATACAGTGTTTGTCAACCAGATGTCTAACCCTGCTAACAGAATGGCACACTACGAAAATACTGGACCGGAAATTTGGAAACAATTGGAAGGAAAAGTTGACGGTTTCACCGCTTCAGCTGGTACTGGCGGCACCTTAACTGGGGTTTCAAGTTATTTAAAAGAAATGTCCAATGGTAAGACGGTGTGCTGGGCAGCAGATAGATATGGTTCTGGATTGTGTTCTTATGTGAAGACCCACGGTGCTAGTTGGGAATCTGAAGGTAAGTCCTTTGTAGAGGGTATTGGCAAGAAAAGTTTGACAGGCCAAATGTTTGATACCTTGGAGCTTGTTGATAATGGTATCACAATCACTGACACAGATGCCATCGTGACAAGTTATACCCTCTTTCATGAACAAGGGGTGTGGATTGGGCCTTCGGCTGCTTTGAACATCTGTGCCGCTAGAGAACTAGCCAAAACTTTACCTAAAGATTCCAATGTGGTTACTACAGCTGCAGATTACGCTTTCAACTATTCATCAAAGATGTTTAACAAACAATGGCTCGAAGAGAACGGTCATTGGGAAAGCATCCCAGATGAAATGAAGAAATATGCAACTCACAGCTCTTGAATTTCCATGCTCACATCTAATTACGTACTACTTTGGAGTAAAATCACTGTATAAAATTGAGACCACTATCTGACGTCCAATTGTAATCTACTCTTTTTTTGCGTTTTACATCTGATCGTTAATTACTATGAACATCGGACCTCAATACAATCTATTATAGTGTAGGTCTTAACCAGCTCAATTATACACCCGGACATCCCGCATAAGTTGGTCACGTGAGTTGGCGCAAGCATTGTTTTAGTCGGTTAAGGCACGCTTACACAGCGCAACAGACCAGAGCACGCAATCGTGGCTCTTCTTGTGTTATTGTGGCGGATTGTTCATCACCACTTTCCCCAGACAATATGTCAAACAGATCTCTCCTGCATCTTTGTTTACATTTACAGATCACAACTTCATCTAAAACCCCATACTTCACAGGAGAGAAACACTTTGACTTGATACAATTGGACGGGAGAAGGTAGAACATTCACCTTCTGTGACTGCTTTTTCTCGCCCAAAGCGGAACTCGCAACATCGGTTTTGGGCGAAAAAGAAACGTGGACATGGCCACAGACCCGCAAGAGGGGGAACCACGAGATAAGCTCGTCTCGACATACAGAATGTCTGCTGAGAACAGAGGAAAATGGTGCAGCTATAAAAAATCTATGGGGATTTAAAGTCATAAAAATTGCGATTCTTGTCGATGTCGTCTCGTGTTTAACCGCCCGCTTGGGCTCGAGTTCCAACACACAATTTGCAACGAGCTCCTCCCATACCCTCTCGTTATACTCAAAGACCGAGTCACAGAACGACACGCATAACTGATAAGGTCCACAAAACAAACCGTCTGACGTGTTCTATTCTGAGGTTTTTATGAAAACGACCAATCATACGGCACCTCGAAAAACGCCTGTGACGTGTTTATTTGTGTTACTCTCCATACCGCCTATTAGCTTGTCCGCTTCGTCGTCTATATAAGGGCACCAGCATTCCTACCTTTTTCCTCTCCGCCTAGTTCTTTTACAATCATCATCAACACACTAAGTATTAAAAAATAATAAATAAATACAATGACAGAAACATTCCCACAGTTGACATACAATGAGTTCAAGGCTCAAACTGGTAACACTCCGTTGATTAAGTTTGAGTCTCTTTCAAAAGAAATTGGAAGAAACATCTACTTCAAAGCAGAGTACTTTAATCCAGGTAAGTCTATTAAGGACCGTGCAGTTCTTTGTTTGCTTCAAGACGTTATTGAATCTGGTAAAATCCAACCAGGTGGTACCTTGGTTGAGTCCACAGCTGGTAACACCGGTGTTGCGATTGCCTTATTAGCTCAGTCTTTCAACCCACCTTTCAAGGTCAAGCTGTTCGTTCCAGACACATTGGGTGATGAGAAAGTCAATTTGATGGAGAGCTTGGGATGTCAACTTGTTAAATGCCCTGCTGCTGCTGCTCCTACTTCCTCTAGTTGTTTTACCAATGCCGCTATCGAATATGCAAAGATCACACCAAACGCTATCTGCATTAACCAAATGAACAACTGCTCAAACAGAATGTCCCACTACAACAGCACAGCTCCAGAGATTTGGGAGTCTTTGGACGGTAAAGTTGATGGTTTCACTGCTGCTGCAGGAACCGGTGGTACATTCATGGGAATTGCTTCTTATTTCAAGGACAAAAGTGAAGGTAAGACCAAGTGCTGGTTTGCTGATAAGAGAGGATCTGGCTTGTGCCATTACGTAAAGACCCATGGAAAAGACGGTTGGAAGTCTGAGGGATCCTCTTTTGTAGAAGGTATTGGAAAGCATAACTTGACTGGAAATATGCACGATGCCTTGGAGATTGCTGATGACGCTATTACCATTGAAGACACTGATGCGATCTTGACTGTTTACAAGTTGATTGACGAGCAAGACTGCTGGATTGGCGCCAGCGGTGGCTTAAACATCTGTGCCGCTAGAGCCTTGGCCATGACCTTGCCAAAGGGCTCCAACGTGGTGACTACAATTGCTGATGGTGCAGAAAAGTATAGATCCAAGATGTTCAACAAGCAATGGTTGATTGACAATGGTCATTGGGATGCTATTCCAGAATCATTGAGAAAATATGCGGATTACGAAAAAAGCAGTTAAGAATAGAACTGAACAGGACTAATTTATTTCCTTTCTTAACTATATATTTTATTTAATGATTGTCATGCTATTTAGATCCTAGCTACGTAGTGACTCATGATGTTTATTAGGTTGCGATGTTAGACGAGATTTCCCTGCCATTAGGAGCTTGACAAATTTTACACTTTCAGAGTGTGTCTGATCTATTTCCAAATATAAATGGCTAACATAGATCTGAAACCGAAATATAGAAAACCTCTGACTCATATAAGTCACCTAGATTTACAAGATAAGTCCAGAGTCATCAGGTAATACAGCAAACAGCCCCAAGCGCGCACTTTTTTTTGACTCTTATCCAACCTGCTGGTTGTTACTCAATGGTCATATCAAAGGAATAGCGAAGTCTCTTGATTCTAATTTCAAGATTTTTAGATAATAACTACCTGAATCCAATTGTGAGTTTATATATAATCAAAACTTTTGGTCTTCTCTTCGCCTCTATTACTAGGTAAAGGTAGTTGAGTCCGCCTCTCCACAAAATGGCAGAATCATTCAGACACTACACTTACCAAGAATTCCAAAAGGAAGTAGGCAACACACCACTGATCAAATTTGAGTCACTGTCTCGAGAAATTGGTAGAAACATTTACTTTAAGGCTGAGTATACCAATCCTGGAAGGTCTATCAAGGACCGAGCCACACTTCATTTGCTGAAAGATGCAGTTGCAATGGGGAAGGTCCGGCCTGGGGGGACGCTGGTGGAATCTACGGGTGGTAACACCGGTGTTGCTATGGCGTTATTAGCACGTTCCTATGATCCTCCGTTCAAAGTAAAGTTGTTCATTCCAGATAATATGGGCACAGATAAAATAGCTCTCTTGGAAGGATTAGGTGCAGAATTGGTAAAATGTCCTGATGATGTTCATCCAACGTCGCCTGAGTTCTTCGTAAACGCTGCCAAACGGTTTTCTGAAGAGACTGAGAACGCTGTCTGTTTGAATCAGATGAATAACAGTTCAAACAGAATGTCTCATTACACATCGACTGGTCCTGAGATTGTGAAACAGTTGAGTGGGAAAGTCGATGGTTTTGTCGCTGCTACTGGAACTGGTGGAACTTTCATGGGAATTGGCTCTTACTTGAAGGATAAAACCAACGGAAAAGTAGTCTGTTGGATTGCCGATAAAAGAGGTTCTGGTATGTGCCACTATGTGAAGACCCGCGGTAAAGACGGTTGGAAGTCAACTGGCTCGTCCTTTGTCGAAGGTATCGGAAAACACATCCTGACAGGTAACATGTCCAACGTACTGGATATTGTAGATGATGCGATAACGATTGAAGACATTGATGCACTGCTGATGGTCTACAAGCTTATTGACGAGCAAGAGTGTTGGGTTGGTGCCAGTGGTGGGTTGAATCTCTGTGCAGCAAAAGCTCTAGCTCTGACGTTACCTGTTGGCTCCAATGTAGTCACAACAGTTGCGGATGGGGCTGAAAGGTACAAGACCAGAATATTCAACCAAGCATGGTTAATTGATAATGGGCATTGGGACTCCATCCCAGAGCACTTGAAGAAATATGCTGACTATGGAGTTTAGGGTGTGCCTTCTCAGAACAAGTCTTAAAAGCCGGATCATTCTAACAATAAGATACGTCTCGTACGCACAGTAGTGCACACAGGACTTGTATATCAACGCTAAGCGAAGTTTCTTCTCCCAATTGAGTGTCATACCGTTTCCTATCAATTGTATGACACATGTCATTTCAAGTTACATTTTTATACAAATTGTTTTCTTGCAATTGAGATGGATGGATTTATCTCTCTGTAGCCATGTGCATGTAGACGATCTGAAACAACTCATCGAAGCAGGAGGTGACTGGAGGAGGCAGAGAGTAGCCATGGTAACCAATTGATAAGGAACCATAGAGCCCAAATAAATAGAATTGAGCTCCAAAATGAGGGAACTAATTAATTATCTCCAGTTCTCTGAGTCACCCAGAACCACGCCCTACCTTTGTCCTTTCTATTCTTCCCTGCAAACAAATAGCCATGGTACTCTCTCTCTCCTAATGGCTCTGCTGGTGCGGGTACTCTCATCCAAACTGTCAAGTCGTTTCTTTTTTCTGCTAGTCTGCTCGCCCCAATATCCCTGCCTAGTGAGGAGTTCTCACACTTACGCTACATACAATTAGGAACGCTGGTGCAGCGCAGAATTCCCTACAAAGCAACTGCCGGTCTCCAATCAGAGTGGACTGACATTTACGCCACCCTGTGCTGCATAACAAAAATTTTCGCTCGTTCGCGCCCCCATCACACGCTGTCTCGCTGTGTATAAAAAGAAGTTCAGATCGCCACTTTTCTTTACTCCATCACACACGCAGAATCTTTTTTCCTTTCCTTGTCACTCACACCGGTAATCACTGCATTCCATTCTGAGAATTAATAATATATAACAATGGTATGTTGACCTGCTTCTCTGTTTTGCTGCTTTTTGCACTCTTCTCGTTCTTTTCGCCTGCTCTGTTTTTCTATGATACCCTTTTCTGCTCTTATCGCTTCTTTGGGGTCATCACAAAATTCAGTGAACAGGAAACTGCAGCACCTCTGAAACTTCAATGACAGCGTCTGGAAATCTTGTCCAGTGTCCTCTCAGTTGATTGGCCCTTCGTAAGATTTGCTTTTAATGTGATGCTGTTGTGGCTTTGCCTTGCTACTTTTTTAGCTGGGAGAACCCCCCCCATCTCATTTTGGTATGATGAAAATTTTCGTCGCGCTGGCAAATCGAAAAAAAATTTAGGCACATGGGCCTTTGGCGAAGAGAGTGAAAAGAAACACAATTGGAATATCAATACTAACAATCTATAATTGCAGGGTAAGGAAAAGTCTCACGTTAACGTCGTTGTCGTCGGTCACGTCGACTCTGGTAAGTCCACTACCACTGGTCACTTGATTTTCAAGTGTG
>JAJLZS010000018.1:0-104804 GCA_030572335.1 Petasospora nakhonratchasimensis | reverse complement strand
TGTTCCATACGCTATCATCAAGGGTAAGGCTAGACTCGGAACCTTGGTTCACCAGAAGACCTCTGCCGTTGCTGCTTTGACCGAGGTCAAGGCTGAGGATGAGGCTGCTTTGGCTACTTTGGTTTCTACTATCAACTCTAACTTCTCTGAGAAATACGAGGAGTCTAGAAAGCACTGGGGTGGTGGTATCTTGGGTGCTAAGTCCCAGGCCAAGTTGGCCAAGAGAGCCGCTTACTCTGCTACCGCTGAGAAGAACTAAAGCTTCTTCCTTTGACATAACTGTATATTAGGATTAAAATTAATGGGAACATGAAACAGGAAAAATGAAATATGTAGTTCAATCATTTAGTAAAGTCCAGAGCATTCAGGGCTTGTTTTAAATGAGGTACTCTGATATAAGAAGAAACTGGAGAGACAAAGTCGGGCGCGCAATTCTGGCCAATAACAGAGTCCGAAATGGCTTTTACGCCCGCGAAAAGTCGCATCATCGAGAAAATGGCAGTGGTAATAAACAAGAACCCTCCCTTTTGATCCTTTACCGTTCTGCTTTTGTATCACAGTTTTAAGAAATAAACCCCATTTATAATGCTTGCTACACTTGCAGAGGCTCTCGAAGAGCTTAAGGAAGCTTTTGTCCCAACTGTTGCTAAGGCCGAGTCCGAGGGCGAGGAAGAGGAAGAAGAAGAGGACGAGGACGAGGACGAAGAAGAGGACGAAGAAGAGGAGGCTGGTGACCCGTTGGACACTCTCAGAAAGGACTGCTCAGAGGACCACCACATTCAGCCATATGTTCACCACTACGCTGAGTGTGTTGAGAGAGTCACTAAGTCCCAGGATGACCCAGATTACGAGAAGTTGGACTACAAGGAGGATTGTGTCGAGGAGTTCTTTCACTTGCAGCACCACATTAACGACTGTGTTGCCCCAAGATTGTTTGCCAAGCTCAAGTAATTGAGCTTAGTTTGCGAGCTAACACGATGTTTATTTTTTTTTGTTGTTTCCTGTTTGTTTTTTTATGTTCTTACGGTTGTTCTCCCTCCTCTACCCTCTTTTCACTGGATACATGATATATATTATACGCATGGGGCACACCGTTTTTATTCTTTATCTCTATCCATTTTCTCTCTATTCTTATTCTTCTTCATCCATCATCAATTTGTATATACACAAAAATTTGCATATGAAAGTTTATTCAATACTTATATCCAATCAGCTATATTTTAGTCGCTCGATTTATCACCCTAAAAGTTGCATAATTACTGGGGGGATTTTCGGGTTGTGTCCAACATGAATATTATTTTGCAAATGGAATGGTGAAAATAAACAACAACGGCCATATTAATGCCTCTGTTGTTATCACAGGATACATAGTATGAGTATCTTTGGATTCTTAGAACCGGGCTCGGGAGATGAGAAGTACCCGTACTCTAACTCAGCGTTTGCCTTATTCCCCACAGAGACCTGCGTCAGCATCATAAAGAACCTCCTTAATGCAAAGCCCTTTGATATTTCCTCGGTGGAAGCGCTCTGCCTGGCCTTTCCAACAATCTCACGATTATTTCTGCTTATTACAGATCACCCCGAATGTTCAGAATGCCTCTTCCAAGTTCCGAATGTCACCAAAGTGACGCTTGAGGAGTACGAGCACCTCGACTGGACCCTGTCTCGTCGGTTCCCCATCAAGATCATGTCACTGATGCGCATGGACGACGGCTCGCTAAGTGGCCAGCTCACAAACTTGTTAAGTTGCCTCTATGGAAGAAACTTGTCTCCAGAGATTCCTTTGTTAATCGGGTATTATCACGAGAAGAGCATTGGACTTGAACTTCTTACAAGACTTGTCAGAAGGTCACAAGTGAGAATGATTCAATGTTTTGAGAGTAAGGAGATTAACAATGAACGGAGAGTTATTGCTATGGACCGGAACTTTTGGATTGATGAGGTCTTTGTTGAGCCCATCTTCTTGTCTATAGTTGGACCCGAACTCTCTCTTGTGAAGAAGATGTTTTCATTTGGAAGCGTTTCTGATATTGATACTGCTACATCTATGGATATTTCAGTTGGACAGAATGTAGACCTCAGAGGAAAGCACTTAGAGAGTTTGGCAGACTTGCAGAATTTGCAGCTCCGTTTCACCCAAAAACATCAGAACGTCCGTGAGGATATCAGCAAGGAAACTAAAGTGGTGAGTTCTCTGAAATCTATCCAAAACTGTTATATCGAGTTCGACACTCACATTGTGCCACAAATTTCAATGTTGTTGTACCAGTACTGGAAGAGGTGTGAAGATAGAGAATTTACACTAGTTAATGTCAGTTGGTCTCCTAAAAACCCAAGCGGCGTGGGATTGGACTCGGAAGAGAGCGCAATGCCTCCAAGCAGCTCAAAAAGTCGTTGGTTCTTTAGTTTTACAGAGGTCATGCGGATTATCACATATATTGGTATCCCTGATAAAGTAGTAGAAGGTACATTGTGGACTCTTGTGAGAGAGTTCAACTGGTGGAGAATGTCTCCGACTACAGGAGAACCTAGATCAGATGACTTTTACTATGACAGACGATTGAATCACATATGCCCTCGTTTAAAAAAGCTGAAACTTGTCTCCACAGTGGAAGAGAACCCAATCACTCAAACTTTTCAAGTGTTGAGTTTGGAGGATTTGAGTTTAGTGGCACTGGATGATGGGGTATGGGATCTTGATTCCCTATTTGTTGGTGGAGTACCGGCTTTGAAGAAAGCTTGTTTGGTCAAACAATGCGATACGAACTCAGTTGTGCCATGTTTGTGGGAACACATCCCTACACTGTCTGGTGTTGAAGATCTTACGATCATTGGATATTACTCTGCGTTTGCCATGAAGCCGACAGATGTTTCTCCACACCAGGAAGAATTCCGGAACCTGAAGACACTTACTATAGACCTAATGCCACTATTAAATCATGTACCAGTGTCTGACAATAATGTTCCTATTATTTCATTATCTGCTGGAATCTTTCCGAACCTTTACAGCGTAAGACTCCTTTTATTGAAGAAAGACCAGAAAAAGGTTCACAATACTGGACAGGTAATAAATTTGGAACTACCATATACTTGTGAAATCATTGAAATGAGCTCTGTGCTATCTCATCATACATTAATGGTAAATGGTGCTGAGTTGTGTAACACCAATTCTGATACTGTGTTGAGTGGTAGGTATCACAGATGGAGAGCAAAGCGTTCTGTATTTACATTTGATTGCGCTTTTAAAGAACCATTGGAGTTTTATGAGTTTGAGTTTTAACATACTATTACCATATATTCAATCACTAGAATTAAGTGCCCCTCTTTTTCTTCAATTATATTACATAGTTTCTAGGAATGTTCTGTGTGTTATGAGCCCGTATAAAGTTTTTTCCTTTTTCTCTGTTTAATAGCACATCAATTCTGCCTCTAAGTGCCTCATCCCTCTTTCGTATTTCAATAAGCCAGGAAATGTTCGAAGGCTCCATTGGTAACCATTGGAACAATAGCAACAGTAGCCGTGCGTTCCTGAGGTTACAATTTCAGCAGGTTTCCCAACGGCAACAGAGTAGGGACTCCAATAGACGCATCGTGCGCTCAAGGAGAAGGAGAGGTAGCATCAATGCTCTGGAAAAGTTGGACCCCAAGCTCCGTCGACTCCGCAGATCAGGGGATGGTCTTGTCGTGTCCTTGGCATTTCGTCCTTACTATGAGCCATATGATAATTCTGACAAACCGTCAACAGTGAGACGCAAAAACTACTTCCCAGAAGACACATACGAGCATTGGCACCTGGAGAAAGAGCTCAACAAGAACGTCCAGAGGCATGTGGAGCTTGATAAAACAACTACTCAAAGGGGTAATATAACCAAGCATAAAAAGAGAAGCCACTTATCACATGGTATGGTATTTTCGAGTTCAGAGGACGAACAGGAATTGAGCGATCTTGAGGGTAACAATAATGACGAACAGCTCGAAGCGGATATGAACGATGGACAAGAAGATGGTCAAATAGCACTACAAGATAGAGTCATTAGACAACGAGTCTCAGATAAAACTCCTTTTATTGACCAGGTTTCAACCCGTATCATTATTCAAAATAGTGGGTATGAAGTTCTTCCTTACACACCAGCGAAAGCCTTGCCCTTCGAGAATCACATTGGCCTTCTCGTAAAGCGAGTCCCTCATGGAAAACGCCACTACGAGATCCTACGAGATCTTCTTCATCTTAGTGTACTCAGAAAAAAATGGGAGCTTGGCTATAAGATCTTCACTACTCTAATAAGGCTACCACGTATTGATGTTCGGGTCATATGGCCATTGGGCTTAGAAATCCTCACCAGGCTCGCCGAAAAAAAGTACCTGGATGAGAACCCAGATGCATCAGAATATGTATTAAGAACATTTGGAACAAGTGCTGGTTCATCGATGATGATGCTTAAAGATGAAGAGTTCTTGCAGTGGATGACGACATTCTACCCCATCGGCCTCCCAAGATACAATATTGCTTCGAGTAAGCCGTTTCCTTATAATAAGGGCTCGAAATTTACAGCACCTATGTTTATTGTTGCACTGATATGGACGCTTCTATACAAGCAGAAATTTGAAGCTGTGAATGAAAAGCTATCAGACCTTCTGCTTGTTCCCCCATTCATAAACGACGGTGTGTTTCATTTTGTCCAAGGGCTTTCATATCAATTGGAGGCCACAACGCTCAGTCAAAAACAGCAGGTAGACAAGGCGAAGGTGGGAAAGTTGATTGCAGATGCCAACAAGTACTATCACCAAGCGAAGTTACTTGGTGCAGTATTTCCTGAAAAACTAATTAAGGTGGAACTGGACCTAATTAAGAGCAACATTGATGATCCAGTCGGCAGTGACACGGATGAGGAAGCTGTAAACATGGAGAAGGAAGAGGAGGCCACGTCAAGCAAAACATCAACGGGTGATTTGGCCGAGTTTGCATTTGACGATAATGAAAATGACTTTACCAGATTGTATCATATCAATCAACAACCCGCCGAAGGTGATTACGACAGCGATGATTAGATAGCATAAATAGCATTTTTAGTAAATACCTTTACTACATTAGAATATGAGAAAAAAATTAATCGTTATAAATTCATAAGTTGGATTGGAATCTCTATAATCTCAATCTTCTTCATTGTCTCTCAAAGGGATAGCAGAAGCAGTAGCTGGTTCCAAGAGCACCCTTTCAATCTTAGCAGTCTGTGTAGAGGACAAATGTAAAGTATATTGATCATGTGAATCATTGCCATTAGAAAGCTTAAATAGCGTCCAATCTGGTGGCACAAAGGCATTATGTGGCAATAAGATGATGTCTGTACCGGGAGCCGGTGTAGCATCAGGAGTATTGGTGGTTGTATTTGTGGCCTCTGGTGCTGGAGCATGGAAAAATTCATTGTTATGTGGGTCTCGTTGTTCTGGAACATTAATAGTTGGTTGGCGATCGTTTTGATTCTGCATTTGAAGAGCTTCCAGTGGTTCTTGTAGTTGTGGCAGCTCCTGTTGTTGTACCTCCATTTGCGATGGAGCACGCTGTTCTTGTTCATCTGTGAACACTGGTGCTCTGCACAGCGGACAAACCTGTGATCTCTCAAACCAGCCTTTCAGACAACCCATATGTATAATATGACCACAGTGCAGCTTCTTTGGGAAGAGACGATCACCCTTGCGGATACCTTCAGTAGTCATATCATCACGGCAGATAATGCATAGGTTGTTATCGTCGGATAAGTCCTGTTCTGTAGCATCAGCAAGTTTGGAGTCCAATTCTTTCGCAGCTTTTCTATATCTCTGAAATTCTCTCAGCTGCCTGCACAAATTCAAAATACTGTAAAATATTTCCTTCAAGAGATAAATAGGTAACTTGTAAGGACCAAGGAATGTGAACAGCAAGAACATATTGATTAACAGATTCGAAACTGTATGGAAGATTTCCAATGCCTTCATGTACAGCGTTTTACTTTCCAGAGACTCTTCCTGTGGGTGCGACTCCAAGTAAGCAACCTCCCAGGTGTTCAGCCCCACCTTGACACTCTGCACTAACAGATCAATGAAAAGCATGGCAAATTCAAAGCCAAAGGCAAAATAAACGTCAGGATTATTGCGGAAAGTGTACTCTACACAAGAGTACATCATTTCAGAGTCAATGTAGAGAAAGAGCAAAAGTACCAAAGTGTTTCTTCTCAAGAGTATATCTGCTGGTTTCGTAGCATTCTGAAAAATTGACTCGTATCTATCCTTCAATATCCAGTGGAAAACCTTAATGAACAGCAAGACGAGTGTGAGAAACCCAGGAATGAGCAGGTATTCGCTGCTGAACATTAAAAGTGCAAATAAACTGGAGATCACGGCTGGGCCCGATCGCTGGTAAATGTGGTCAATTTCAATAGCATGCAACTCTCCAAATAGCACCACCTGGAACAATTTACCAATAACGAGTGAGACCGCAACGAACCAGTTTGCCAACACCAGCGTACTGAGACCCTCTGATAATTGAATACCGGCAGCAAAAAAAGTGGGGCTTTCTAGCAGTACTGGATAAACTGTAAGGCCCGCCAGTATACTACTGGCCTATTTCACAAGGTTTGTTAGTAGTTTTTCTTTGTGTACTGACACAGCGAAAGGGAAAGAAATGAATTGAGTGTTAGTACGTGGCGTAAAGGCCATGTTTAATCTTCACATCCTAAACCAATCGCTGCTCTCTATCAAAAAGACGACACTTTAACATACAACAAAATATATCACAAACTGACTATTCTGTGACAAAGCAAGCATATGTTTATTTGTTCCCGTTCTATTGTGCAAAAGCTGAACAACTATAATCGGGGTGGTGGGGTTTACAGGACGATTAGACCTCAGCAACTGGCGTGTACAAACTCTTCGCGAACTTGTTAGGCGCAACATCTTGTTCGAAGTAGTTGAATATACTACCAGTAATTGTCTATGCATTTAGATTCTCTGTACCGTCCCATTTTGCAGAGTAAGGAGATTGATTCTGGAGCACATGAGCGGACTGGGTCTCAAGCTTGGATCTCTCTTTATAAGACAGATATCTAAGCCAATTGCTGTACGTAATGTCTTAGGGTCTTGGTGCATACATTTTGAATTGCCACTCAGATCAACAGTAGACTAACAATCAATCGACCAGAATGCGCTTAAGGCACAAGCAAAGGATCATGAGCTTTTCAAACGGATCTGCATCTCTCTTGCGCAAAGTGTTCACAAGGCCGATATCAGTCTAAGGATGAAACTTCTTGGCGAGCAAGGTACTACCAAGGTGCGTCCCTTGAACGACAATAGAGCTATTGAGAATGGTGCTAACTTCCTCTCTGAAACCTTTGTCTTTGCTGTTGCGGGTTCTATCATAATTTATGAGGCGAACAGGCAGAGGCAAAAGGAACTCACAAGACGTGAGGCCGTTGAAGATGATATTAAAACTCTCCAACATGAGATTGAATACCTGAAGAAGAAACTCAAGGAGTACAATATTAGACTCGATGATTACGTTCCTCTGGAAGATGCTAACCCCAAAGTGCTCAAACTTGATGAGCATGGCAACATGATTGATATTCACAAAAAAATGGATGCTATTAACGCTCGAATTGATGCATTGAACAAGAAAGTACCAAGACCTGTCACGCAAGCTGATGCTACTACAATTTCCCAGGCATCATCGGCATCGCAGCTGCTTTCCCAGAAAAGACCTTCAAATGATACACAAACAACCGACATGAACTAACGCTAAGTCAAATATTATACACGCATCTTGTATATAGATATGCCAATAATAGAATTCAATACAATAATGACCCATCACCATATTGATATCGTTCGAGGCATCTAGCTCCTAGATAATCCTACCTACTACAAATTCCGGGGTATCACGACCTCGGTTCTCGCCAGCTGGAGACTACCGTTGTCTCGGTTACCACCTCCATACACGCGGTACTCCCGAATTAGAGGGCAGCAAAAATCAAAACAAAGAGTGCAAGATTCAAAGAATATATATAAATTACATGTAGAAATATAACATTCCACTGGGCGTATATATGGAGAATAGTATACATATAAAAGTACAATGTGGTTTGGCCAACCACTGCCGAAACAAAAAAAAAGAGGAAGGAGAAAACCAGAAAAAAAGTAACCAGCGGATGGGGCTCACTCTCAAGATAAAACATATACAACCACCCTTCGTCATACACAAATATAGACAAATAAAAAAACAACACAACTCCAAAGTAGCCATGGCATGGAGCTAATATACAAGCATTGCCTGCTCTGGACCATATTCACCACCAACCTCCGATTAAAACACAAATTTCAGTATATCAAAAAAAAAAGAGAGATAGGAAGAAAGGCAAGCAAACTCATCAAATAGAAATCATAATGTACAATCTCTAAGAACCATCTACTTTAGTAAGATGATATATGTTGTCGTATGGACACTTTTAGTTTTGGTTTATGTTTTCCTTACTTGTGGGCCTTCTTCTTCTCAACCTTCAACAAAAGAGCCTGTGGGGTGTTAGGTGTTAGTAAACAGAACCGGAATCATAAAGACCAAAAACAACAGTTACATACCTTATTGATGTGTGGCAATACACCACCATAGGCAATGGTAGCCTTGATAAGAGTATCCAATTCCTCATCACCTCTAATAGCGAGCTGCAAGTGTCTTGGGGTGATTCTCTTCAACTTCAAATCCTTGGCAGCGTTACCGGCCAATTCAAGAACTTCGGCAGTCAAATACTCAAGCACAGCAGTCAAGTAAATGGCAGCTGATGATTTGGGCGTTAGTAAACTTCAGAGATATCACTGGTGGGCAATTGTCCATAGCTGACTTACCTTTGGCACCGACACGGATCTTGTTCTGAGCTGTTCTCTTCAAGAATCTCTTAACCCTACCAACTGGGAACTGCAAACCAGCTCTAGCAGAGTGGGACTGTGATCTAATACCACCATCCTTGGCACCCGACTTTCCTTTACCACCGTGAACTTTTCCTGACATGTTTCGTTATTCAATAATTTACTGTATATATTGGCACTTTGTGTTGTTTATTGTTGTTGTTGTTGTTGTTGTTGTTGTTAGTAACGGGTTTCTTATAAAAAAGTAAACAAAGCTAGGAATTCGCGCAAACAGAAGCTCCTTTCAACTAAAAAAAAAAACTCGCGAAAGTCGGATATGGGAATTCCGATTGAAGAGGGTAACCCTTATACTTTCTAATTCTATAGACAGGAGAGATCACCATAATTATAGGATCACAAGTTATCTAATTGTACGTACAATTCATCTTTGACTATATACATGGATCTTCATTGATGAGTGCTTTTTTTTTTCGTAAAAAGTGGAATACTAGAGGTCAGCGGTAAAGAAAGGGCATCAAGCTCAGAACATACCACCACCCATACCACCCATACCACCTGGCATCTGTGGGGAAGCAGCAGCTGGCTCTGGAACATCAACAATAGCACACTCTGTTGTGGCCAAGAGAGAAGCAACACCAGAGGCGTCAACCAAACCGGAGCGGACAACCTTCAATGGGTCAATGATACCAGCAGAAATCATATCAGCAAACTCACCCTTAGACGAGTCGTAACCCTTGTTGAAATCCTCACCATGCTCATCGATAATCTTACCGACAATGACGGAACCTTCCTCACCAGCATTTTCAATGATCTTTCTGGCAGGCTGAGAAATGGCCTTTCTGATGATGTCAACACCAAGCTTCTGGTCAAAGTTGTCAACCTTAACATCCTTCAAGATTCTAGATGCCTTCAACAAAGCAGTACCACCACCTGGCAAGATACCTTCCTCAACAGCAGCTCTGGTAGCGTTCAAAGCATCGTCATAACGGTCCTTCTTCTCACCAACCTCAACCTCGGAAGCACCACCAACCTTAACAACAGCAACACCACCGGAAAGCTTGGCCAATCTCTCCTGGAGCTTCTCCTTCTCGTAAGAAGAAGTGAGCTCGTCAGCAACAGAAGATTTAATTTGGTCGATACGCTGCAAGATGTTCTCCTTTGAACCCTCACCGTTCAAAATGACAGTGTCCTCCTTTGTGATAGTGATAGAAGCGGCAGAACCGAGCAACTCTGGGGTGGCATTCTCCGGCTTGATGTCCAACTCCTCATTGAAGACGGTACCACCAGTCAAGATAGCAATGTCACCCAATGTGTTCTTCTTGTTGTCACCAAATCCTGGAGCTTTGACGGCACAAACGGATATCTGACCTCTGATCTTGTTCAAGATACAAGCGGCAAGAGCCTCACCGTCAACGTCATCGGCAATGATGAGTAGTGGTCTTCTAGACTTGACGGCAATCTCAAATGCAGGCAAGATGTCACTGATAGCAGACACCTTCTTGTCAGAAAGGAAAATCAATGGTCTTTCCAACTCGGTCTTACCGTTCTTAGTGTTGGTAACAAAGTATGGGGAGATGTAGCCTCTGTCGAATCTCATACCCTCAGTAACCTCCAACTCATCCTCCAAGGTCTTACCTTCCTTGACAGTGATGACACCTTCCTTACCGACCTTCTCCATGGCAGAAGCAAGCAACTTACCGATGTGAGCGTCACCATTAGCGGAGATGGTAGCAACCTGGGCAATCTCCTCAGAGGTAGTGATGTCCTTCTTGTTCTTCTGCAAAAAGTCGACAATGGCCTCAACGGCTGCCTGCGAACCTCTTCTCAAATCCATTGGGTTACAACCGGCAGCAACATTCTTGACCGACTCTGTGAAGATGGCTCTACCCAAGACAGTAGCGGAAGTAGTACCGTCACCAGCGGCCTCGTTGGTCTTAGAGGCAACCTCCTGCAAAAGCTTAGCACCCATATTCTCAAACTTGTCCTTCAAAGTGATGGATCTAGCAACGGTAACACCGTCCTTGGTGATCTTTGGGGAGCCAAAGTCCTGCTCAATAAGAACATTTCTACCCTTTGGGCCCAAGGTGACGGAGACAGCATCAGCGAGGGTCTCAACACCCTTGAGGAGGGCGGCTCTGCCTTCGACACCAAACTTGAGCTCCTTGTGGGAGAGGTTTCTGGCAAGCGAAAGGGTTTGCTTTCTGATAGTTGGACGAGCAGCACTCAACATTACGAATTGGTTAATTAGCGTGTGGTTTTGTGTGGTTTTTCTATTGTAGAAGTAGACAAGGAAGGGGAAAAGCTTAGATCAATGTGCTCTTTACCCACTTTTCGTCAGCGCATTTGCTAGAATTTTCCACACGTTGGAGGGGCGGGGGGCAAACGTATAAGGTGTACGGATGTACGGTCCCCGTGACCCCACAAAAGCTCTTTGGCCATTAAATCCGAAAGGTTGGTTAAAAGCTGGCTACCCTGGGTGGCACACTAGCAGATTTTTGCACGCCATACAACTGTATCTTGGTAGTACTAGCAGATGTGGAGCTCAAGCCCATCTCTCGTGCACCATCTGCTCTAATGCTCTGGCAAATCTCCAGTAAACGACTTCTCCAGACTTTTGGCCAGGCCAATTTGCATGCAGTCATGAGGCAAGCTTTCGGCGCCGGAGAGCCCTTCCGAGACGCTATGCAGCTTGTTTACCGCGAACTCGTTTGATGAGCAGTCGCACCTCAAGTAGAGCTCGCGCACACACACACACACACACACACACACACATGGGGGTAATGAACAGTTTAGGACACTAAGTAATCAGGAGACAATTCTTAATAAGAGAGGTATATCTATGGAAAATAACGACGGTATGTTACTGTGTATCTGGTCTTAATTTCTAAGATAGTTGAAAGCTAACAATACCGCTAGGGTTTGCTCCGATAGAGGCCATCTTCTATACTGTGTTCCATCCCACAGAGGGAACAAAGGTGTCACATCAAGTTCCAACAGGCTCCATTGTGCCTTCTAACAAACCAAATGCTTCCTCTGAGCAGCTCTTTGACTTTGACGTTGTAAAAAACTACGTTATCCCAAAGGTACAACTCTGTAACCGTCTCATCACCCTCAAGGTTGGTCAGTACCGCTTGGTGGGCTTCCCTGTTTCCATCTCGGGTACACACTATGCAAGAAATTCATTCAGCTTCAACTTTTGTTTTGTCTTCAAGTACGGCAACAACTCCCTGCCTTATGAGAATGATGTACGAAGACTCGGACGTGTGTTTAAAAATCTGGAAGAGCAATATCAGATCTTATCAAAAAAAGAAAATGATTTGATCTATTTCAAGAACATGGCTTCTTTAAATGCCTCAGCACCTGATAGTGTCGAATCTAGTCCAAGTGCTACAGATGATACAAGATCCTCATCAATGGACTCAACATACACGGGTTCTGTTACCAATGCCTCCACAACATATGAACAAATTATGAAAGATTTGCAAAACAACATTAACTCATCTACTCCCCTTGGTGCCACAAACAAAGACAACATGATGACACTCCAGTCAGTAGAGAGTCTTATTCAGCAAATTTATCAGGATTTGAACAACTACTCTGAATGTTTGATCCCAATCGATTCCGGTAACTCTGTTGATATCAAACTTTTACCTCTATTACCACCACCTCCAAGAATCTGTCCAGAAGATGTCCCAATTTCTACAGTACAGCTTGAGAGTCTTGTTGATGTCAACTGGGACCCAACAATGTTAAAGATCCTTCCGTTCATAAATGGAATCAACTCTGTCAAGAGAATCAGTCTGTTAGCAAACTCGGACTACCCTGTTGTTAAGAGTTGCATCCAACATCTTATGTACTACAGATGTATTATTATCATTGATATTTTCCAATTCTCGAATACATATGCACCAACCTCAGATATTGAGCTCTTCCTCACTGATAGCAATATGGCAACAGAATGTCAAGCATATGTTGTTGCTCCATCCATTTATAAAGACATTCCTTACGAGAACACAGCACAGAAAGGACCTACACAAAAGAACCAAGGAGATAACGCAAGCTTAGGTTCCAGTAAACGATATGCATCTACTATTTCTCTCCCAAAGAGGTCAAAGAGAGAATCGGTTGTCTTGCCATCAAAATCTAAGCTATTCTACCTGTACAGATCACTACATCAAGGGCAAACGGTTAAACAGTGGTACCGAGACCATTCATCAGACTTGGAATTTGTTGACCTGAGAAGATTCTTGACTTTTGGTGTGATTAGGGGGTTGATCTATAGAGTTCATTCATACCCTATCATAGATTCATTAATAACCAATGAAACAACACAGGATGCTCTATTCAAGGATTATCTTGAATCTCTCAACATAAGCAAGAACCCACATACAAACCCACGTAAACCCTCAACGACTATGACGAGGGATATTCCAGTATTGAGACGTAACAATACTTCCAATTTGACAGATGAACAAAGGCAAAAGGTTACAGAACTCACCAAACTTTTAGAAACTTCAAAGAGCCTCGACGCACTCTGTACGGAAATGAATATGGACAGAGTGTCCCTTGAAACTCTTTTGAGAAAGATCGGCCCATATAACTTAGTTAACAGCTAATAATACTGCTCTTTAAGTCAATCAGCACAATGATAATCGTTTTTGTTTTCCTTCTGAAATTGTCTCCTTGCAAGCCACGTACAAATGAAGCAATGTATGTTATGTGCCCCTACCGTGTTTCCATGGCAACAGTAGACAAAGTCGCGCCTACAGTGTAAACACACGAAAAGTTAAGTAGCCTACGAAAGTGTAAACAAAGAGATAGCACGAAGTACTAACCGCCCAGAACAGTTTCAGTCTCAGCAGCACCTAGATAAGTCACTCCTTAGTATGAGTTCCGAAAGCGAGAACATTCAGGTGGTCGTCAGGTGCCGAGGTAGAAATGCTAAAGAAACAAGCACAAAGAGCCCTGTCGTGGTCCACGTTGGAGATGAAGAAGGTGATGAGGTTGTTGTGAACCCATCCGATGACACAGGAGTAACTGCGCAATTGAACTCAAAAGCGTATAAGTTTGACAAGGTTTTTGGACCTATTGCTGACCAGCAGGCTGTGTTTCAACAAGTTGCCTCACCGTTGTTTATTGAGTTCCTCAAAGGCTACAACTGCACACTTCTTGTGTATGGCATGACATCTACTGGTAAGACCTACACAATGTCAGGAGAAAACAAAATGGTTAATGGCGAGCTCAGTGAGAATGCGGGTATTATTCCTCGTCTGATTCTCAAACTCTTCAGCGTTCTTGAAGAAGCTGGTGACGATTACATCGTAAAGTGTTCATTTGTGGAACTGTACAATGAGGAATTGAAGGACCTTTTGGCAGATGACAGCAATAAGAAACTCAGGATATTTGATCAAAAGAACGATATAACGTCTGCTGTTCCCGGAAATAAATCCACCATCCGCATCCAGAACTTGCAAGAAGTGGTGCTTCAGGACGCTTCGCATGGATTGAAGACGTTACAGAAAGGTCTCAAGCTCAGGCAAGTTGCAGCTACCAAGATGAACGATGTGTCGAGTAGATCTCACACAATTTTTACATTAAATCTCTTTAAACAAAACAGAGATACTGGCGACCTGTTTCGCTTGTCTAAAATGAACTTGGTGGATCTCGCTGGTTCCGAGAACATCAGCAGGTCTGGCGCTCTCAACCAAAGAGCAAAAGAAGCAGGATCTATTAACCAAAGTTTACTCACATTAGGACGAGTCATCAATCTCCTTGTTGAGAAGAATAACCAGCATATCCCATATAGGGAGTCGAAGTTAACACGATTATTACAGGACTCGTTAGGAGGTCAAACAAAAACTTGTTTGATTGCTACTATTTCACCTGCGAAAATCAATTATGATGAGACACTCAGTACGTTGGAGTATGCTAACAAGGCAAAGAGCATTCAAAATAAACCGCAGCTTGGACTAACACTAGGAAGAGATCTCCTTTTGAAAGAATTGAGCGCTGAATTAGCTAAGACGAAAGCCGATCTAAGTGCAACACGACAAAAAGATGGAATGTACATGGACAATGACAACTATTTTGAGCTTTTAACAGACCTCCAGGAGTCAAAGACCACAATAAAAGAAGTACAGAGAGAGCAAGAGGTCTTGAAAAAACAAAATGAGTCCTTGAAGACACAGATAAAGGAGTCAGAGGCACACAGCATTCAACACATCACTATGATCAACACACTCAACACCACAATTGACTCTTTACATAACAAAATAGATCAACAAAAAGAGAATGAAAAAAACTTAATGAGTTCAAGTTCAAAGTTCAAATCCATCATTAATGCAATCAACGACAAGATTGCTAATTTGAAAACTTTTGAAGATGAAACCAAATTGGCTGTCACTAACATCATCAATACTCAAATTAACCCATCACTACGTGACATTTCACAAAGTCTTGAAAAAGCAACTAAACTACATGGAACTACTCAATGTGTATCTACTTTACAGAATGAGATTAGTGAGATTACGGAGTCTTTTAAGAAAACGACAACTGGTGTTTCCGAAAGAATACAATCGGTTCTTGATGGATTTCCCGGTATTCTTAATGGGTTTGAATCCAAGTTGTCCGAGCTTACTGGTGTTGTTTCCGGATTTGAAACTGTACTTAACGAACAATTCTCAAAGTTATCAAAGGAGAACAACGAGTTCAAAAACTTCTTAACTGACTCGTTGTTTGAAAACCATTCTTCCATTGTTAAGGATATCGTCTCACAAACAAATCAACAGCTTGAAGATGATGCTAACATACTTTTAAATCAATTCATTGACCTCATGAGAGAGAACAACAATAAACAGCAGTCATTGGTTACCGATAAGATAAGACTCGCTGTTGAAAAATCTATACTTTCTGAAAAGAATGTATTAGAACAATCACAGACCAAGTGGGATGAATCTACGAGAGGTATCATTAACTATTGTGATTCTCTTTCTAAGAATGCTCAATCGCAATACGAAGGTCACCTTTTTGAATTTTCAGAGCATATTACCGAAGTCTGCAAGTTGACGGAAAAATCAAAATTATTCGTTGACGAAGAATTAAAAAAGATTCCCAAGGCAATTGGTAACTTGGAGAACTCCAAGAAGATTGAGGAAGGCTTTAACAACATCAAGGCCGATGGTTCCATCTACAGTCATGTACTTCAAAGTCTTTCTAATACAAATAAATCGATGATAAAGATTGAAGGCATGTTGGATGAGAGCGTTGCTAAAAAAGCCGGTGCTGAACAGTTTGAGGAGAAAGATATGAACCACATAATCAAAGAGATTGAAACTGAACAAGCCGAAATGAAAAAGAAGCTCTTACCAACAGGCAAGACACCAAAAAGGGAGCCTCTACTATTACCACCTCAACAAAGTACACTTAACAGAGGTCGCTCACCTCCGAAATTCCAACTGATAGGCCAAAGATTCCAAGGATCAGACAACCAAACATCAGGAACAAGAAAGAGGAAAACCGATGATGACGAGACGATAGTAGTTTCTAGAACGAAACTTCCAAAATTGTCAAAGGCCTTTTTCCCAAGACAAGAAGGCCGATGAACTTTTTCAAAAAGCTATGCCTGCCTAATGCCCAACACAAACCTTTATAATACACTTTTGACGAGTCCTGTTTAATGTTTTCTATTTCCTACAATTTAACGATGATTATGTCATGATGTAGTTAAAAACTTCTTTTAAAACAAAGAAGCAATAAATATACAGATCCTGAATATATACCCTAATGATAAAAATACTGTTTGTTGTTTTGTGTTGTGTTGTGTTGTGTTGAATAAAGGGCGTTAGGGGTGATCAGGGAAAAACGTCAGACAAATCTTGCATCATCTCAAGTCGGAAGCACCGCTTACAGATCTTCTGAATTGGTCCAAAGAAGAAGTTGTGGAGTTCGATGATGACCTTCTTCTTTGCTTTCTAGCTTGGTTTGGGTCAACATATAGTTTACCGTTCTTTCTGGCAATCAATCCAAGGATATCAGTTAAAGATACCACACCAATCAACTTACCGGCTCTTCCTTCTGACTCTGGGTTGAGTGAATGCTCTTTTGGGCCAGAAGTACCAGAAGCTGATGATGTCGGCGTTGAAGAAACGGATGAGCTGTGTGGACTAACGATCCAGAGTCTGTGAGACTTAGTGGCCACAAGCTTGGCGACTGTTCTGGAAAGGGATGAGGTTGAGTTCACGTGGAAAATTGGGAAAGAGTCCTTACCGTCCTCAATACCTCTCAGGTTCAAGATGATGCTTACAAAGTGTAGGCATGTCTTGTGTAGCAATGGGAAATTGGAGGAGTTAGTAACATGTTTGACATCCGTGACTGAGATGTTTCCTAACAGATTCATGTGATGGTCCACAACTGCGATGGATGAGATCTTTTCTTGATTCATCTTCTGCAAAGCGTTAATCAAAGGTTCATCTCCAAATACTGAAATGACCTTGTTGTTACCAATTTGCAAGCTCTCAATAGTGCAGTCCAAGATACGTTCAAGAATTGGAAATCTTCTAGCATTGTCCCATAAGTACTTAATCAATCTTCTTTGGGAAAGAATACCGGTGATCTTAGTGCCTTGCTCGTTAACAATAGCAATTCTGTGAACACCTGATCCCAAGATCTCAACTACTGTTGATAATGTTTCTGTTTCTGGAAGCTTGAAAAAGGGGTTCTTTGGAGCCAGCTGGATAGCAAACTTTACAGGGACAGACTCTCCCTTTTTTGCATTGTGTATGAGGTCTGTGACTTCTTCTGGGTGGTTCTTGTAGTATGTGCACTGTGAGAACGACTGTTCAGTGATCTGCAGCTTGCCGAGCACCAACATCAAAAAGGCATTCAGGTCTGTGTAGTCAAATGTCAGACAGTTAACGTCACCATCAAACTCTTCAACTGGCAAAGAAGTCAAATTATGGCTCTCTAAGACATGGTATGCCTCTTCGGTGGAAATATTGTCTTTGATAAAGATAAGCTTTGCGGACTCGATAAGCTCGCTGAGCTTCACGTCCTGCAAGTTTCTTGTGGATGAATCCTTCGTCTGCGTTGTGGACATTGTGTTTACCGATGAGTGGGAAGATACTGATGCATTTCTAGACAGATCAATTGAGTTTGAAGGCTCAGTGAGTTGCTCAGGCACAGGTTGCTCCAACTGCGGAGGGGTAGAGAGAAGCTCTACAATCGAAGACTGTCTCCCCTGTACCTGCTGAGTGTTCGGAGTTGATGGCTGTCTGTAAGACTGTGGCATAAACTTGTTTGGAGTTGTCATATTCTTAGAGTTGCTTGGAAAACCGCAAGGTGGGGCAAATTCTGGGGCAAGCTTAAAAAATAAAACGTGGGATGAAGGAAGCTTGTGATTTCGCCGTGGGCGGAAACTTCCGTTACTGAAGCGCTTTGTCCAAACTTTGCGCTAATTACAGCTGAAGAACTTGTGCCTCTAATGCTTTCTATTTGTTTATGAACCGCCAATGCGTTCAGTCTTCAGCTAGTTGTGATGATTGGCAGTGCCACTGGGTCGTGTGTTTAAAGGGTTAGGGAAGTTTTTTTTTTAATTTCCAGCCATCTTTTTTTTCGTGATCAATTAATGCCGCTGCATCCGGACACCACTCTCCGGGTTGAATTCCGTGGGGTATGGGAGGTGAATCTAAGATAGTGGATAAGTCTATCAATTGTGTATGTATTAAGTTATAATTTTTCGTATTGGGCCCAGAATGTGTTCTTCTTCACATCTTCTAACTGGATTGATTTTACAACGGTCTTTTTGTCGTTACCGGTCCACTCTAGATCCAAGTAGTAAATCTTGTCTAGCTTCACCTCCTCGTCAATATACTTCAACACCTTGTGGTAGTTGAGGCCAACCTGCGAAATAGCATGGCAATCGTCCGAAAAACAGAATCTGCCATCGCAAAGGCGCTTGACAGCGTCTGCTACGTCAAGCCTTGGGTATGGAGTGTCCCATTTTTTCCTCAAGGCCGCACTGTTGAACTCTACCAGACCGCCATACGACTTGATAAATCTGAGGTTTCTCTCAATCTTGGACCACACATCGGGCCAGTCCCTCTCAATTCTGAGGTCTCTAAACTGCTTTCCAGTGGTTTCATCTACATCGTCGTCCCTCATGAACAGACGGATCAAGTCAAAGTGGCCAACGGTCTCCGATTTCAGCGTAGACACAACCTCGTACTGGACATCAAAATACTCCAAGAACAAGCCTCTCCAGCCTCCACAGGCATCCCTTGCCAGCTCGAGATTAGTACGATCCAGATCTATGGCAAGACCTTTGATAAAGTGTACTGAGCCCACACACATGTCTAGCTTGTACTTCTCCCTCAGCTTCTTGGCATACTGGATGTGTGCAGTGTCGATGCCCTCTACCTCCATGCCAACAAGAAACTTTGTGTGACATCCCTCCAGATATCTTCTCTTTTGCAACTCGGTTGCATGGTTGTAATATTTTTCGAAATTATTCTCCAATGAACTCACAGTGTAATCCCTATCGTGCTCTTCAGGATAAATGTAGTGAACGTCCAGACGGGGCATGTGCTCAGTAAGACAAAATACATCAAACTTCATCTCCACAGCTTTGGCCGTGATCGTCTCCAGTGTGTCTGTCGCATGCGCAACGTAATCACCTGAGTGGCTATGATGAGAATGCATCGTTGTCCTGGGAGCTCTGTTTTATTAGTGGTTAAAGAGCTGCTCGTAGTGTCTTCCACCCTCTCTATATATAAAAGTAATTTGGCTAGATTACCGGTAAGGAAACTTGGTGCGCGCTAACTAAGTCTTTAACCCTCCAAGGTGATTCGCGCAGATATCATGTAGAACCCCTTCCGTATATTCACTGTGCCCCTCTTCATATGTAAGAATAAATAATAATAAATAAATAAACAGAATAAATAAATAGAATAAATAAATAGAATAAATAATCAATTATTCACAAGTTACCCTCCTGGATCTTGTTCAGTTTAGCTACTGTTGTAGAAATGTCCCCTGGGACGCTTCTCTCCACGATCAATCTCTTGGACGCAGAATAACCTGGGGAATCGTGGAGCACTTTAGTCAGTCTAACAAGATGCTTCTTCATCAGGTTCTTAGGTACATAGACACCTTCTTGCTCCAAATCCTTTATCAATTCAAACCCACTCCATGGATTCTCCGGGGTCTTTGTGAACCCCCATTCAAGGATTTTCTTCAACAGTTGTTCATCAAAAACCTGTCTCAATGGATGATTCATATTTGAGGAATCCATTTGAAACTCACTCTGGTTACCGGTAGTTAGCTTCTCCGCAAGAGCAACAAAGAACTTCGATACGTAATCCATCTCATATTCACGTCCAATAATAACAAGAATTCGTCTCCATGTACGGTTGCTTAGCTGTGGACAATGATCAACGCATTTTAAAGTCAAAGATAGTATTCTATATGAAATGTTGTCATCAAACAATCCCAGTTGTGATCTCATATCCTGTTGACTCCGAGTCAAAAACTTTACCACGTTATCTACTGTTTTGTCTTCAACAATAAACGAGGGATCTGATAACAAATGCTCCAGACGTGCAATCGCAGAATGGTACTTGGAGAGCACCAAGTCGGAGTAAATGTACAAGTTATTTACCTTGTCGTTCATCAGATCATTGTCTCTCAAGAATGATTCAAGTCTTGCCAAAACATCAGTTTCATGATGTATATTCTCAGTCTTTATTCTCTTGCTCATTTCCACAATGAAAACCCGGCAAATTCCATTTTTTAAGTGAGGGTTCAATGACAATAAATGCAAACAATAATCAAACGCATTTTCCACAGAGGATGACTTGATAGAAACTGACAAAATTGATAGTGAAGACTTGTTCAAAACATCTTGGCGAGACTCAGCACCAACCAAATCCCAGAAATGTTCAACGTTCTCGTTGGAGATACTCTTCAAACGATATGGAGCAATTTTTGGATCATCCAAAGGTACTCCCAGCATTGCCAATTCTTTATCCAATACTACCCTTGGAATTGATGTATGATAATACATATCAGCCCAAAACTCTAGTGGAAGTTTTTTTCCACCACCGCATGCTCTGAGAGTCCCAAATAGGGCCTCCGTTGGATACTGGCTCTGTGAGATGTATCTTGAAAATAGCTTTGTTGTGGAAAACCGTAACCAGTCTGGATGCTTTTTGTGTTTTGCCAAGTTCTTTAAACAGTTTTTGAAACTGCGCAGATTTGAAGTGCTTAGCATTGATTGAAACTCTCTGTCCAATAAGGCACTTGAATTGCGCGGGAAATCGCCCTGAGAGACAAGAACATTGTTCCATTTGTTTATATATGGTTCCTTCAAATTTAAACGCCTCAAATGAGGTAAGACATTAGAGTATATCTCCTTCTTATTAGAACACTCCTGGTATACTCTGGATAACCACTTCATACCTTCGACGTTCTCCAGCGAAATACATACATCAATCATAGGCGTCCAATTGATATCTTGTTTGTCATTGAGATGATGATGGAACACCGTACGTGCCAAGTCAAACTTCTGATGATATATCAGTGAACTAACAAGTATTTCAGGTGTGTCGCTAAGCATTTTTAGCTTTTTGCGCATTCCAATATCTTTCCATAGACTCAAAATACCATTCATTACCATAGGAGAGGCGTTAGCAAGTCTGATTGAAGCCTTCCAGATCTCACCGCCGTCATCATGGCGTGACACTAGTCTCTGGAGATCCCTGATGTCATTGACGGACATGAAGACAGTCCAGGCATATTGGATTGAATCCATTGCATTCTGATGAAGCCTTGGAAACTGTAGAACGTCTCTAAGAATGTTAAATGGAAGGCTCTTATCCTTATGGAAAGCAGTCACAATGGCCGTCTTGTCCTTCAGATGCGGCAAGGCAACGGTGCGGGCCGATGCCTGGGCGCCCAGTACCACCGTGTGGCAAAATCGCCTCACAAAACCTCTACATCCATTCATGTCCCTCACCTCTCCTGTAGAGGTTGTATCAGAATAGCTGTTTCTTTGTAGAGAATTGTAAATGTGGTGAATCCTTCCTTCTGCCCCCACTGTTAACTGTTAATCTAACCTTAACCCCACACGCTCTCAAGAAAGAAAGTGTTACGGGGCTACATAACCAAATACCTTACGGTGTTACCCGACCCCGCCCTTCGACTGATAAAGTCCGTTTTGTACTTGATACGGTTCAGTTTATTTAATTTCATTTAAAAGGGAACGAACACCGAAGAGAACGATAAAACGTAACGGGAACTATGGCTAGTCCACACCCTATAGATATTCCAGTCACTAACCTTGACGATAACGATGACGATTTAGTCTCCACACCCGAAGATCTTGACCCAAATGTCCTTAGGGATGACTTTGAGATTGACGACGACCATACTGTCTTTGCTAGGCAAACTTTCACTTCTAAAGTGAGAGATGCTTTGAATCGATTCACTCAGCGCGGGTATAGCCGGGTTCAGGATTCATCTACGATGGGCATTGAATTAAGCGGCCGTTATGGGGATACTGATTCATTCGATCTCAGTGATGAGGAATTCATGTCAAGGCGGCAGAAGGAAACTATCGTCACTAAATTATATGAACAGGGGAGAAGATACACAACTCGCTTCTTTATTATCGGATTAATTATAACAGTAATAGTTCTTGCCTCACTCTTAGGAAAAAAGAACAAATCCCCAAACAGCACCCACAAACATCTCACTTTCACAAACGGTACAGATGTTTTCTACCCGACAACTATTCTCATATCTCTCGACGGGTTCCATCCCCACTACATCTCTGAATCACTTACCCCGACCCTTCATGAGTTTTTCTCCATGGAATACGGTGCACCTTATATGATTCCTTCATTCCCATCGTCTACATTCCCTAACCATTGGACGCTTGCAACAGGGCTCTACCCAGAATCGCACGGCATCGTCGGCAACAAGTTCTACGACCCAGTATTGGACAAACAATTTATGAACACACTCCCAAAGAACTCATTGGACCCTGTTTGGTGGGGTGGTGAACCAATCTGGTCCACTGCAGATTTCCAGGGATTGCGTACTGCCATTCATATGTTCCCTGGTTCAGAGGTAGTATTTCCAAAAGGCAACCCAACAGAATTTGACCCATTCAATGGAACAGAGTTACTAGAAGTGAAAACAAATAGATTACTTGGTTGGTTAGACCGCCCTGTTCTGGAAAGACCAGAGTTGATAATCAGCTATGTACCAACGATTGATACTTTGGGTCATCAATATGGTATACACGGCTCCGAACTTGAAGATGGACTCAAATATGTTGATTCTTACGTGAAGAACATCACTCAAGGAATTGTTGACCGAAACTTGACTGACATTGTGAACCTTGTAATTGTCTCGGATCACGGAATGGCACCAACTTCTAATGACCGTCTTATTTATCTTGATGATATTGTCAATACGACAAAAATTCAACACATTGATGGGTTCCCATTGTATGGACTCAGACCATATCCACAATACACTGTGGAAGAACTCTATTCAGAATTACAATCCACATTTGAACCAAACAAAGGTTACTCGGTGTACCTTCGTGAAGATCTCCCAAGTGACTGGAAATTTGGTGGTGAGCTAAGTCACCCCCTTTACAAGCAAAGAATTGCCCCGTTGTGGGTGATTCCAGACACTGGATACATAATTACTACGTATGACGAAATGGAACGCAAAGGAGGTAATTATAATCCAAAGGGAGTCCATGGATATAATAACACCGATGTGCTGATGAGAGCTATCTTCATTGGGACTGGCCCATATTTCAAAAAGAATGCACTAGAAGAAAACGTGCCATACAAAGTTAAGCCGTTCCAAAACATTGAGGTTTACAACATCCTTTGTGATATGCTTGATATCAAACCCGCGGAAAACAATGGTACATCAAATGTCATTAGTGCTAAGAACATCTTGTCTAGTGATTGGACTGACAACATTGCTTATCCAAGCGTTAATTTCAAGATAGACATGTTGAAGGAAGATTCAACGTATGATCTCCTATATAGACCTAAGGATAAGAAGATTACTACAACATTAGAACCTGTTAAGACTTCATCCATATCGGTACCTAAGGAACAAACATCTATTCCACAGGAAACCAATGAGGCTACACCCGATAGTTTCAATTCCTTAGTTCAGACCACTTCAGAAACATCAGAGGAACCTGCCACATCAATACAGGCACAACCACAAGAAGAAACCAAAAAACCAAACAAATCTATTTGGGACACATTGGCAGACACATGGGATACTATTGAAGATAGCTTGGAAGATTTGGGTGAGGATCTCAAAGATAGTGCCGAGGACTTGATTGACAACATTGAAGATGCTGTGGAGAATTTTGCTGGCGGAGATAATGAGGACGATGACAAAAAATAAAATTTATATATAGTTCGTTATATTAATGGTATGTCTAATTGAAACTAATTCTCGCGGTAGAACCGGTCAGAAGCCAATTTAAATCTTTTATATTCTGATACTGAGGTTCCTTAGTATCACACCTCTGTCTGTCACAGCAATTAAGCTTACAATTCCATAATACGCCAGAGAATAGTGCTCATATACATGTAGTAAGTACGAATTATTTCCCAGTGCAATTCATAATTTTGATTGTTTCTTGTTCTGCCATCCAAATCCGATTCTCTTCTTTGTTCCAGGGGTAATAATGACATTGATTACAGTTGTTTTACCTTCATCCGAATTTGCCAAAGCCCTAGAGAAAGTTTGGTGAACCTCATTCATCGTCTTGGCAGTGTATCCCTCCGCACCTAAGCCTTGACCCAACAAGTCATACTTAGTGTCCTTGCTTAAAGCCGTTGATGGTAAATTTTGTAAGTCATTGTGGTTTTCCTTATGTGAAACACCGTGGTATATACCACTGTTATTCATCACCACGATAATCACTGGTAAGTGAGACCTAATAGCTGTTTCAACCTCCATTGCTGAAAATCCAAACGCTGAGTCACCTTCTATCGCTATAACAGTCTTTTCAGGACAAGCTACCTTGGATGCAATAGCATATCCTATTCCTACACCCATTGTAGCATTGGTACCAGCATCTAATCTGTTCTTGGGTAGTGACTGTGGGAAAGAAATACGAGCCACATCCATTGTGTTAGCACCTTCGCTGATGAGGACCGTCGATTGTTCACGCGGTGAAATGAGCTCTCTTAAGACACTATATACATTGTTATAGTTCAGTTGAGTGCCCACTTGAGACTCCTTTTCAGAGAGAGAGGCATTATTCTTGGAGATGGTGGCTGCTATGGAATCTGGAACGCCGCTAAACTTGTAAGAGCCTAAGGCTATATCAAGCTGTTCAGCAACAGAAGACAAATCACCAACAAGACCATACTTCAAAGCTGTAGGATCATTGTTTCCAATCTCCTCTGCATTTGAATCCACTTGTATGAACTGTGCACCCTCTGAATAACGTGGTGGCTCGCCAAAGTGAAGAATCCAATTAAGTCTAGCACCGAGGATTAGAATAACATCAGCGGACTTCAATGCTTGTGATCTTGCAGATGAAACATTCAAATGAGAGTAGTCCGACACCACACCTTTACCCATTGGAGTCGGAAGGAATGGAAATTCGTGTGACTCGATGAGAGAACGGATTGACGACGAAGCATCCGCGTACGCCGCTCCTTTACCAATTACCACCAACGGTGAGTTAGCCTTAAGAAGAAGATTTGCGACCTTCTCGATCTGTGACTGCGGTGGAACAAAGCGTGGAATTGCATCTGGAGGGATTGTGCCAATGTGTTTCAATAAGCTCCTAGCTCTCTCTATCGGTAACTTGTTTTCCACAATATCAGCCGGTAAGTCAACGTAAGAAGCACCTGGAGTACCAAACAATGAACTCTTATAAGCCTTAAACAAGAAAACTGGTAACTGGTCAAAAGTTGCAGGTTTTGCCGTAAATTTCACCCACTGTTTCATTACGCTGACTTGGTCTAACTCCTGAAATCCACCTTTCGTGATATCATAAACGCTCGAAGAACCAGCAAGAACCAGCAGCGGCCATCTATTGGCATTTGCGTTGAAAACACCAGCCAGAGAATGCACTATGCCTGGTCCACCAACGACCAAGAGAACACCTGGCTGTCCAGTAAGATACCCGTAAGCAGAAGCTGCGTAAGAAGCTGCCTGTTCGTTTCTGAAAGCAATAAAGCGAACGCCCTCCCTAATCAATTCATCACCGACTTCCACAATAGGTATACCAACAATTCCAAAGACAACGGAGACACCCAGCTTCTTCAGTGAGCAAGCAATTAGTTGTGCACCTGTGATCCTTTCTGTTTCTATATCCATGTCTTGCTCAATTGACTAATCTTTTGCAGCCCATATCGCTGCTTCAGGTCACGATAGTAGCTTCCCCGGTCTAAGACTCTCTCACCCCACATTCTTTTTGCGCGATTATCTGGGGTCTATGGGGGAATGGTCTCTTTCAATATACGCAGATGCCCTTTATATATAGTGACAGATTAGTTAAAACTATTTACATTTTTATGCTTCGCACTCATTATTGGATCTAGGGAAAGGAACAACATCTCTGACATTCTCGACACCAGCAAGATAACACACAAGACGTTCAAATCCTAGCCCAAACCCTCCGTGTGGCATTGTAGCATTCTCTCTGGTGGACATATACCACTCAAGTTCGTTACGCTTCATTCCCCTGGCACGGATTTCCTCCTCTAGAACTTCCAGGTTGTGCTCTCTCACTGATCCTCCAATGATCTCACCAACTTCTGGCACTAACAAATCGAAGCAAGCGACAGTAGTTCCATCACCGTTCAATTTCATGTAAAAAGGCTTGATATCCTTTGGGTAGTCTGTAACAAAGACAGGGCCACCAAAATATTCACCTGCAAGCCATTTCTCATGTTCAGACGCTAATCCGTCCTCATACTTCACTGGTATGTTAAACTGCTTGCCACTCTTGTTTAATATCTCCAATGCCTCGGCATATGTAACACTTGCCCATCCTGTCTCATACAAGGATTTCCATCTCTGTTGAAGCTTCTCCACTAACTGGCTCACGTCATCTGTAGATCTCTGTGACTTCAACAATTGGGTCGCAATACCATTTTTGTCCTGCACCAAGTCCTTAACAATATGTTTAATCATACGTTCCGTAAATCTGGTCAATTGGTGGACATTATCAATAAATGCAATTTCAGCCTCCAACATCCAAAACTCACTCAAATGTCTGTTTGTGTCTGAATTTTCAGCTCTGAAAGTTGGTGACAAAGTCCAAACTCTACCCAAAGCGGAGCACAACACTTCCAAATGTAACTGTGTTGAGACTGTGAGGTATGCATTCTTACCAAAAAATGGCTCCTTTTCTCCTGCTCTAGCTTCTAGAATAGACTTTGATTCAACCTGAAACAACTCACCGGCGCCTTCACAGTCTGATGCAGTAACAATTGGTGGGTTTGTCTTATAAAAGCCTTCCTGCTGGAAGAAGTCGTGCAATCTGTTATCTGTGAATGATCTAAACCTCAAGATGGAAGAGAGGTAACTTGTCTTCCAACGTAACGTCGGTAGGGTTCTCAGAAATTGTAGAGTGTGTAATTTTTTCTGCAATGGATATGTATCTGGTACATCACCTATGATCTTAACATGTCCTTCACCGGGTGTGATCTTCAGTTCATAGGCTTGTTCTTTACCTTTGGACTGTACCCACTGTCCATTAAACGATACAGACTGTCCCGTCTTTAACCCAATAGCTTGTCGTGGAGACAAGACACACATCAAATTATGTGCAGTTGAACCGTCATTTAAGTCGACAAAGGCAACTTTCTTCAAAGAACGCACCGATTTAACATACCCGTTAACAGTAAGCTCTTGTTGTTGGTCCACAGGTGGGTCCTTGAAGAGTTGTGACAAGTTTGGCGGTAAATTGTTTTGAAGTCTGATCTGAGTAACAGGCCTTCTCAGTATATTTCTCTGTACCCTCAACATATCCTTTGGTTTATATTGCTTCTTTCAAAGAAGAACGAAAGGGAAACTGAATGTTATATATTAGACCATCGAGGGGATGACTGACGCTCACTGCCGGGGAATAATTTGCCCGCTCTCAAAATGGCAGACAGACTATGACCTAAATCTCTAAATTTAAAGATCGAGTAACTAGAACTCAATTGAGATGTCAAAACTATCTAGATAATATATTAGATGTAAACCCTTAAGATAATATATAAGTATATCAAATTTTTTCGTACTGCTGCCGTCCTTCCAGCTTCCTCTGCAATCTGTTGAAACTCTTGACCCTCAAGTTCATCAATCTATCCGGTTGGAAGTCGGATTTTCGGAGATGTTTATCACACCCTGGCACTGGACAAGAAGATACCATTGAATCTGTGGTCCATGTACCATCTATTGCCTCCAGATCAAATGTATGCTGACATTTCACACTTGTCATTGGTGTTTCAAAGACTCTCATCATAATAGGACACTTGAGATCGACTTTGCCACCTTCAATCTGTATATCGTCATCCTTTTCATTATCATCTGGAATAGGATCTAAAGGATGGTCCAGAATATAAGCAGCATTTTTCAGATAGGTGTAATCAGGGTCGTTTCTGTACTTTCTACCAATGTCAACCTCCGCCTCGTTCTCCACATTTTTCCTTAAAATACGAGAAAACAGCACCTCATCAGTGTCCAGGGAGTTAAAATAGTCCAGGGTATCTGGAGATAGTTCTGGCTGCCTTCTAGAGTTCATTCGTACGCTGTCTTTGGCCTTATTAAATATAACGGAGAATCGGCGCGTCTTCTCCTGTGTTTGTACAATACTCTCAAAGGACTCGAGCATACGCTTCAGAGGCCCTAGCCTATCCACACCTTCTTCATTCACGTCTTCTGTTCCATCAACTATCTGATCCAAAAACTCCACTGCAGCCTTTAACAGGTCTCTCTCAGTGTTCTTAAGCTCTGAGAGTGAGATGGACGCATCTGTGAGTCTTTCAAACCTCTGTCCCATCTCAGGAGGAATCGGCACGTATTGCGGAACTTGAACCATTACCCGTATTCACTTATCTATATTTCTCTTTCTGGAATTTGGTGGAGCGGTTGCCCTTTGATTGCATTGCTTTTGACTGGTTTGGCTATTGAAGTTAATCAAGGTACGTATATCTCTTGATCCTGCTTCAAACAATAACACTCGGTGCTCAAAACCATTTAAGTCATTCGCGCTTTTCTCACCTAAACAGTCATAAACTATTTACAACAACATCAAGACTTCAAACTATGAAGTAACATCAGACGAATCAAGAAGCATGTCACAGTCGCACACACAGGGTGATCACGCTCATCCTCGTGAGGTCTCTCACCTGCGCGCTTTCCATATGCTTGTACTCCGCGTTATTGAGCTCTACGTGCACAAGTCCATCGAGGACGACGTAAGTCTCGACCGAATGACAGAATTAATCAACACAAACCCCCTTTCAGGTCTGGTGAGGCGAATGATACAAGATAGGACACCAGACATCAACTGTATGTCCCCAGTAACTCGTCGTGATGTGATTTTGTCTATCACCCAATTCATGAAGTCCCCAGAAATTAAGATCCATGGTAACGGAAGCCCGGATTTCAATGTCATGCTTAACAGAGTTCAGTTCAACGATCTCATATGTGCTGTCTACAAGCAATACGAGCAGGAGATGCTTAAGGATATCAGAGATGATGAAGAAGCTTTTAAACTGAAGCTTTCTGAAATTGCATTAATTGAGAAAGGTGAGTTGGATAATGTCATTATCGGGGAGTTCAACGAGCAGAAGAAGAAGCTAGAACAGGTTAAGTCAAATACTCTGGTGGAAAAGAAGAAAGTAGAAATCCCAATACTTCCTGTCATACAACCTAACTCCAAACCAGTGACGGAACAGGCGTTTGCAGACTCAAGCATTGATACACAAGAGACAGTGGATGCACCAATATCAAGGGATGGCGCTGCACCTGCAGGTACATCATCTACCAAATCGGTTCTGTTACAAGAACAGCCAGATGGTGAGGTATCTACAAATGACACTATTATTACTAATATTAGTTCATTGCCAGTTAGTTCTCAGGATCTTCATGCTACTAGCGATAAAGAAAGAGCCCGTACTACCAAACACGATGTTCACCCTATGGGAGAAGATATCCAGAAAGAGCAAAAGACAGAAAGTGAGAGTAAGAGGATCACGAAGAATACGCTTGTTGAAAACGCTGACGAATTAACCACAACGAAAGACACACCAGAAACTAAAACAAAAACGAAACATGAAGAAAATGACCACACCGATACTGAACACTCTGATTCTAAACACCATAGTGAATTAAAGAACGAAGAAGAAACAGAAACAGTCACAGAACCAAGAACATCAGCACACAATTCGGAATCAAAAAAGAGAGCTCTTGAAACAGCGAACGAATCAGAGTCGTCACAGCCGCCAGCAAAAAAGAAGGCTAGAACCACCGCTGCGGTGTCCTCGACATCAGGATTGGTACCAAACAAGAAACTTCAACTCATTGCGAACCCTTTGATTGCCCAGATATCGTCATATAAATACGCTTCCACTTTCCTGCAGCCCGTTCAAGAGTCTGCTGCTCCACACTACTACTCGTTAATTAAGGAACCTCATGATCTGAAGACTATCAAGCATATGGTGAAGGACGGGCGCATTCAGACGAGGGATCAGTTGGAAAGAATTATTTTGCTGATGTTTGCCAATGCTGTCATGTACAACAAAAGTGATTCCGACATATCGGCCTGGACCAAGGAAATGCAATTAGAGGTTGATGAAATGATCAAAATGTTCAGAGACGTTGAATGAGATTATATAGTTGTTATCAATAGCTACATGAGAATTGAGATGTTGTTAACTATAATAGGAGACAAACGTGTATATATGTACAAAAGGGGGAATGGACCTGTCCGTCCCTCTATCATCGTCATTATTTGGTCATTGTGGTCATAAAATAACAGTAGGATCTAAAGAGGAGTCATATGCATGAATTTGAGGGCCAGATATGATCTAGCGTCTCATCTGGTTTGTTAAAGCGGCATTCTGCTCCTGGAATCTCTGACCAACTCTCTCAGAGTGCTTGAGGAACTTCTCACTACACTTCAAGATACACTGGGACTCCTTGTTTGTAAGCTTCTCAGAGGTAAAGTCATTGACACAGTCCGTGAAACAACGCTCAACGAGGTTAGAGTAAAGGCGCATGAAGTCCTTCATCTGCTTGTTCTCAACGAGTCTCTGAAACTCTTGCTGCTCTCTCTGGTTCAACTGGTCCATGGTAAATTAGTTTAATATCTCTGTTATGTTCTTTTTACTCAACTCTTCTATGTTTGCGGTGTCGAAAACTTTTCAGCAGTTCGATGGCGAACAGAAAAAATGAAGGAATACACATTCGCGAAATATATTAAAACGTCCAAAAGAGGAAACCAATTTTTTTCCACTTCAACTAGTAGCGATGAAAGATATGTGTTGCTTCTTCTGATCCTCTAGTTCTCTTAAAAAACTTCTTGTAATTAGATACACAATGGTCACCATACTCACGTATAGACAGAGGGCTGAGACTCACTCCTCACCACTTGCCAAGCGTCTTTTTGGCGTTATGGAGCAGAAGCAGTCCAACCTCTGCGCTTCCATCGATGTTAGATCCACAAAGGAATTTTTGTCCCTTGTCAACACTTTAGGCCCATACATTTGCCTTGTCAAGACTCACATTGACATTATTGACGACTTTTCCTACGAGGAAACCATTGTTCCGCTGAAAGAGCTTGCCAAGAAGCACAACTTCCTTATCTTTGAAGACCGTAAGTTTGCTGACATTGGCAACACCGTCAAGGCCCAGTATGCTGGTGGTGCTTTTAAAATTGCTCAGTGGTCTGACATCACCAATGCTCACGGTGTCACCGGTTCTGGTATTGTTGCAGGTTTGAAAGAGGCTGCTGCAGAGACTACTGATGAACCTCGTGGTCTTCTCATGTTGGCCGAGCTCAGTTCCAAGGGCTCCTTAGCGAAAGGTGAGTACACCAAGCAGACTGTCGACATTGCAAAGACAGATAAGGACTTTGTCATTGGTTTTATTGCCCAGAGCGACATGGGCGGCAGAGATGAGGGTTTCGACTGGCTCATCATGACCCCAGGTGTTGGTCTTGACGACAAAGGCGACGGCCTTGGCCAGCAGTACCGCCCAGTTGACACTGTCGTTGCTACCGGCTCTGATATTATTATAGTTGGTAGAGGCTTGTTTGGGAAAGGTAGAGACCCTACCGTTGAAGGTGAGAGATACAGAAAGGCTGGTTGGGACGCTTACTTGAAGAGATGTGGAAAGCAGTGATCGTAAGACGACCTAAAACAAGCTGTTCGATTCAATTGTCCTAATAGTGTGTAGTTAATGCGATTTAAATTAATGAAAGGTTTAATGTAATCCTCATTAAAGTAGCTATGAAATTCTAGAAATAAATTTTGATCTCTTCCTCCTCTTCCTGTTACATATGTGTGTGTGTCCTTTACCACCCTCATAATCCCAGTGAGATGAGCTCCTTCAACAAAACCTACTGTGCTAAAGGAACTAAACCCCAGCAAGAGCAAAGGTGCAGGAAAAAAATGGGCCGCTGGGAACCCAGTGTAAACCAAGAGGTTTCTCAGCAGCCGGAGGAATCCTATACAGAACTTACCACAAAAAACACACGGCTTGTTGGTGCCTCTACGGCTGGTATCCGGGCCATCATGTATCAGATCACATCGCTGTATCTAAGAACACCTCCAGCAAAGCTCTTTAGACCGACCAGAGTAGACTACATGGCTATCACAAGGCTTTTTGTGCATGGACCGCATGACAGTGGCGTGCGGCGTGGGTACTCCTTTTATAGAGACTCCACACTGGGAGTACTAATCAGTGCTGTAAGGAAGTACGGTTGGAGATTTATCCCAGAGCGTATCCTGCCGCCATTGGTAGCCAACAGTGCCACTGGAGTGGTACTATACACATCTTACTTATCTTCACTTCAATACTTTAACGATTACAAGTCTAACTTCCTGGATAATCCTTCTCCCTGGGATACACTGCGTGCTGGTTTTGTCGCTGGTACGTTCCAATCCATTGCTGCCGCTCCGATCGATGCTATATATGCGCGTTCCAGTGCTTCTGAGCTGTTGAAGGGTGATCATCAAAACTTGTGGAAATTCGGCATGAACAAATTGAAAGAAGTTGGGTTTTCTGGAGTATTTGCAGGCTATGGACTCAGTTTCATTAAAGAGAGTATTAGTTTCGCCATTTACTTTTCCACGTTCGAAACATTAAAGAACCAAGTTCATCGATACACGAGAGACAGTATTATATCTTACTACTTTTTCAAAGAAAGATTGAGTACGTGGGATTTCCAATTGGACAGGGATCAATTCTCCAGGGAAAAAAAACAAGAGAAGAGATTTAAGCTGTTAAGAACAACATTTGTTTTCATAGCAGGTGTCACTGCCTCATTCTGTCTACACTTAGTTCAATATCCTATTACAAAGATTCAAAACATTCACTTCTCAAGGTTAGAGGCATTTGATTATTATAATGTTGGTAAACATAAGGGAAGGTTGTTGACCATTTACTACAACACCTATGTGGATACATTAGACCACATTCTATTCATTCAAAGGAACTCCAAACTGAGCTGGCCAAGTTGGTTATATAAGGGATTTCGAAGACATGCATTGACTACAATTCCATCAACAACAGTGGGATTAGTAGTGCTAGAAGCGTTGAGAGGTAAATTGGCCGATGAGATCGGTGATTCTCAGGCATTCGACACTTGATATCTATAGGTAAAGATATCTAAGTGGGATAGGGAAAAAGGCTAAGGTAAAGGGTATTAATTGATGATTCTGTCTACCTGTTAGATGGTATTACTTGTATATATAAGAGAGATTCATATTCAAATACAAACGATAGCGTTCTGTAATAAATAAATAAATAAGGAAATAAGTATATCAATAATAATGAAGAGAAAGCATCAGATTTGTCTATTCTGATAGGATCTATATGTTTTCCAGATTATCTTCCAATACGGATTCTCAATCTTATCCTTTATAAGGTCAAAGTCATTCTGCTCCAAGAGATCTAAGTATCCAGATAATGGCACAGCGCTCATAAATGGTACAAAGAGACAATCTGGAAGACCTTTCTTCCAAGACTTATGATGTTTTTGAATCAATATTTCGGTGGATGTATAGATGATATCTTTGGTCAGTTGCTTCACTTCCTCCAGCTTTGATCTTGCTGCCAAAAGATGGTCATTAGCGGTGATGCTAACATCATAAACAACATCCTTCAACTTATTTTGAACTTCCAATTTCTTTCCATGTCCTTCTTCAAAATGTCCCTGAAACAATCTAAGAACATCCTCTTGTGATAAACCATGTTTGGTCATATTTTGCACTGGGAGGAAGACTGTGTCTAGGTATTTGGCATTGTATTCTGTTGCCAACACAATAGAAGCTACCCCAGTAGCCTGTCCCAAGTGAGCAGAGATATCTATGATACGCTCCCTAATTATTTCACTCCCTTCAACCAATGATATAGTAGATGGTGATAGCTCATTTGACAAAAGTAAATTCTGGTGTAAATAATTCAACTGCGAATAAAGCCCCTCGCCATAAGAGCACAGTTCGTCAACATTAAGAAACTGTTGCCGCTTCAAGAGCTCATTCCTAGAAACCAGGATCTGATTGAAATAAGATACATCCAAATTAAGTCCTTTTCTTATTGAATCTCTTAACAGCAATGTCACTGGTTCTCCAATAACCTGGTCAGAAAATGGGTTTTGGAATATCTTGTACAACAGCTCCTCCCAAAACTTGATTCGAAGATCCGTAGAGCTCACGCCAATTGTACCCTTTAGTTTTTGGTTTAACTGGGAATTCTGGTTTCCTGTTATCTTCGATACTTCGAGGTTGAATGCTCTTAGCGCAACAAAGCAGTCTCTTGCTGGCGCTGGGACGTACGCAGAGAGGACATACGACGACTTGTCGTATTGCCGGAGAGCATCCATGCAGGAATTTCGAGCCGTCGAAATTTGATGAGTATACGACGAACTTAGTCTCACGACTTGCTTGAATCTCTGTCGCACAGTTTGTCGAATCATTTAGTAATTCTACTTGCTCTCTCCTGTAAATGTAGGGTCAATTTGAGAGATAAATGAATGCGTAATATACCTTATGCCCGCGAGACTTTGTGGGGGAACAAAAAGTTTTTGTAGACATATTTTTCCAGGCGAGAGCTCCATCACTTATTAACTTGAATGCTCTGACTATAACAAGGGTGAGTAAATATGACCGACCAAGTTTTTCTGGATATTTCCATTGACGGAGAAAAGATTGGTCGAGTTGTCTGTGAGTTGTTTAGTGACAAAGCTCCACAAGCTGTGGAAAACTTCATCCATTTGTGCAAAGGCGACATCACTCTGCCTGAAGACCGCACTACTCTGACCTTGAAGGGTAACAGATTCCACCGTGTTATTAAGAACTTTATGGTCCAGGCAGGAGACCTAACGTATGGCTCACTTCCTGATGGCCTGGGAGAGAAAGTTGGACTGGGTGGCGCTTCGATCCATTCACAAAGACTGATCAAGGACGATGAAGAGCCAACTGGATACTTTGACCTTGAGAACTGTGACGACTTGCATACAACATTCAACCTATGCATGGCCAACTCTGGTCCAAGCTCCAATGGCTCGCAGTTCTTTATCAATACATATCCCTCGCCTCACTTGAACGGTAAGTACACTGTCTTTGGTAAGGTCATCAAGGGTAAGTCCACAATCAGAACAATCGAGTATGAGCCTGTGGATGATGAGGCTAAGCCAAAGAGAAACATCTTAATTGATGAATGTGGCATTTGGGAGCATTCCATGGGCGTCCCAGTCTACAATGCCTCCTATAGTGAGCTTTGTGGAGACATTTATGAAGAGTTCCCTGATGATGATGAACATTTCGATAAAGAGAAAGCTGCTGAATCTTTTGAAGCTACCAATAAAATCAAAGACTCTGGTTCTGCATTGTTTAAACAGAAGAATTATCTGGAGGCATATTTAAAGTATAAGAAAGCTCTTAGGTATATCAATGAATGTATACCTGATAGAGATTCAGAGCCAGAATTGGAACCAAAATTCCAAGACTTGAAGAAGAAGATATACAACAACTTAGCTTTGGTGTGTATCCAATTGAAAGACTATGCAAAGGCAATCAAGTTCTCCACTTTCTTATTGGAGTGTGATTTCCTACTATCCACAGAGGCTGCAAAAGGCCATTATAGACGTGCAGTATCTCAATTTGAGCTGGGTAAATACGCATTGGCAATGGAGGACTTCAAAAAGTGTCTGAAGTTGAATCCAAAGGATGAAGTGGTTCAAAAGAAGATTGAGGAAACGGAAGGGAAACTACAAGAGATCAAAAACAAAGAAAAGGCCAAGTATGCCAAATTTTTCGGTTAGAAATTCTCTTAATACAAATTAATCTTTAGGATACAATCTTTATTCTTTAATTAACTATTTATACGAATTGAATAATTATAATATAGATTAGTTTTACTTCAACTGAGACTTGAGGTTGGTCAACTGCTTGGTAACTGCAGACTTTGCAGTACCACCAGTAGCAGTTCTTCTCTCCACGGAAGCCTCGAAGTCAAAGACATCCATAACATCTTCATTGAATCTCTGGTCAATCTTCTTAAATTGCTCTATTGATAACTGGTCAATTCCAGACAATCCCTCATCCTCTGCAGCCTTAACACACTCACCAGAGATGTGATGGGTCTCTCTAAATGGAACGCCTTTGCGAACCAAGTAATCGGCCAGGTCAGTAGCAAGCATATCCATGGTCAAGGCCCCTTCCATTTTCTCCTTAACAATCGACAATGTGGATACAACACCTGTAGCAATCAAAACGGAATGCTCCACTGTAGTCAATGAATCGAACAATGGCTCTTTGTCCTCTTGCATATCCTTGTTGTAGGTGGATGGAATAGACTTGATAGACATGAGGAAGCCTGCAAGGGAACCAAAGACTCTACCTGACTTACCTCTCAACAATTCCAGTGAGTCTGGGTTCTTCTTCTGTGGCATCAAAGATGAACCTGTTGAGTAAGCATCTGCCAATCTGACAAATCCAAACTCACCAGAAGAATAGATAATTAAATCTTCAGAGAATCTGGAGATGTGGTTCATAAACAATGAAGACCAGAACATTGTTTCCACAACAAAGTCTCTGTCAGAAACAGCTGTCAAAGAGTTACCAATCACGCTCTTAAAGCCCAATCCTTCTGCCAAGAACTCTCTGTCGATACCATATGGATGACCAGCAAGGGCACCAGCTCCCAGTGGAGAGACATTCAATCTCTCAATAATCTGAAGTAATCTATGGTAGTCCTCTGTAAAGTAAGTGGCGTACATGGAAAGCCAGTGGGCCCAACGGATAGGCTGAGCCTTCTGCAAGTGAGTGTAGCCTGGCATCAAGACGTCAATCTCAGACTCTGCACGCTTGACAATGGTCCAGATTAACTCTTTCAAGAAACCAGACAACTTAGTGAGCTCCCCACGGACATAAATTCTCATGTCAGTTGCAACCTGATCGTTTCTAGAACGGCCAGTGTGCACTTTACCTGAGATCTGAGTTCCGATGAGCTCACCGAGTCTTCTCTCATTTGCGGTATGGATGTCTTCGTCGCCATCCTTTTCTACAAAGGTACCCTGGGCCCATTCCTCCTTTATGAGCTCCAATCCGCGGTGGATTTCTGACAACTCTTCTTTGGTGAGAAGTCCAATCTTCTCGAGACCCTGAGTGTACACCCTGGTACCTTCCAAGTCAGCAGCATACATCTTCTTGTCGTACGGTAGGGAAGCATTGTAGAGGTTCATGAGCGGGTCAGTGGCACCGGTGAAACGGCCACCCCAGAGTTTAGCAGGCTTGTCCATATTGTAATGTTATGAGTTGCGATTCAATTTGCTTCTGTTAGATTATTAGTACTCAAAGAATAAAGGGGATAAGAGGCATACACAGTTTTTTTTATATACGTTATCGAGTTCCGCATGCGGCGTTGAAGGGATGAATCATACTCACTTTAATAAGTGATGTCCGGGTGTTGCAAATTTTTAACACTTTAGGTAAGCTAAATTTACCTTATTAGAAGCCAATTGAATGTGTAGAAGTTTGGAATCTACGTATATAGTTTGCTTATTAACTACCTTTATATAGGACTCCATTCTCTGGCCTTATCACCGTGCGCAATTGCCTTCTGCCCCAGATCTCACCATCGCCTACCGTTAAGTGCAAGTGAGAGAGAGTGGGCCCTTAAGTGCAAGTGGAAGAGAGCTTGAGACATAAACGCTTTCATTATTGCAATTGGGATTTGAGAATGGCGTATTGTGAAAATTTGGGGATAATGTTTATAATTCCCCACACTTGTGCCTCTTCTCAGAAGTTTGCTGCTCATTTCTACATTATTCATGGTGGCCCCCGGTCCCTAACCCTCTTTAGTACCTTGGAGCTAACACGACCGCTACCAAAAAAGCTATATCCAATCGATCACGTCTATTAAATACAATTAAGAGCAGCTAATCATGGCTTACATCTACCAGTGAAACGTGGGTACAAGGAACAGTCTCTGACGGTGAATCTGTTACAAAGCCAGGCCAAAATACGCTCGGTACCCAAACCGTAACCACCATGTGGGGCGGTACCATACTTTCTCTGATCAATGAACCAGTAGTAAGACTCCTCGAAGTCCTTAATACCCTCTCTCTTGAAGCCTTCAATCAGCTCTTCCAAACCTTCGGAACGCATGGAACCACCGGTGATCTCACCAACAGTTGGCATCAATACGTCAACGGACTCAGTGACACGAGGGTCATCAGAACAACGCTTCATGTAGAAGGATTTAATTTCAGCTGGGAAACGGGTGAGCAAAATTGGGAGACCAATTGTGTCTGTCATCTTACGCTCAGCAGCCTCGGCAATGTCGTCACCAAACTTGAACTCTTCATCGTCCTCGTTCTTGATCCCGTGCTCGTTCAACCACTCCAAAGCGTGAATGTACTCCATACGCTTGAATGGGAATGATGGGACAACAAAGTCAGGGTTCAATTGTTTGATCAGACCACCGGCAACTGGGTCATCCAATGTGTACTGGACGGTTTTGGTGATCAGTCTCTCGATGTGTGAGAGCAAATCATCAAATGTAAGGAAGGCCAATTCGGCCTCAATGTGAGTGTACTCTGACAAGTGACGACGTGTGTGGGACTTCTCAGCTCTAAAGGACTCCTGGATACAGTAAACATCACCCAATGCTGGCAAGCATGTCTCTAAGTACAACTGGGAAGACTGTGTCAAAAATGCTTCTTCGCCGTAGTAACCCAACTTGAACAAAGTGGATCCACCTTCAACCTGTGTCTGAACCATACATGGTGGTGTCACCTCTGTCAACTGCTCTTCATCGTAGAATCTTCTAATGGATCTCAAGAAAGCAGCACGGACCTTCATAACGGCACTCAACGTCTCACCACGCAAAGTCAAATGACGCATGTCCAAGAGCAACGAAGGGTCAGTACCCTCCTGGATCTTGTTGGTGAACGCCTCGTCACCAGATGGGGCCAAGCCGACAACCTCATAGTAGTCAACCACCAACTCAATACCACCTGCAGCCTGCTTTCCCTCTGGCAATTTCTGGACTGTACCGTACAATGTTACTGTGGACTCCAATGTGAGTGTCTGTGTCTGGTATGCGGCAGCTAGGTCGCCGGACAACACGGCCTGGAGGAAGCCTGAACCGTCTCTGAGAACGACGAATGCAAGGCCCTTTTGCAAACGGAAACGGTGGACCCAACCAGAGACCTTGTATCTCTTACCGACCTCTAAGGCATTGATCTTAGACTTTTGGGCGACTGGCAAAGATGGATCTTCTTCAATCTTGATGCTCATGGCGGCAAGCTTTTTGGCGGCATCCTCAGCTTCCTTTTTCAGCCTCTGCTCTTCAGCGAGCTTGGCCTTCTCGGCCTTCTTCTTGAGGCCATCAGCACCCTTCTTAGCCTTCTTCAAGGAGGAGGATGTGATCTCAATGTAGCTCTGCTCCTCCTTGGAGAAAACGAAGAGCTTGGCCTGCTCGCCCTGGGAAAAGACGGCGTACGCAGCTGTCTGATATGGGGCATCCTGTGAACCGGCGGACTCGATATCCTTACCGGTGGTCTCGTTAATGTAGAAAGACATGGCTGGTTTTGCTGAACTTCTAAAAATCAGTGAAACTCTGAAGCGAATCGTCTCACCGTCTCTTTCTTTAAAATGTCGGCGCGCCCGCGATGGCCGCGATGACTCTTTTAGAACATGTCCCAATCGAGTAGGTTACCCGGAGAGATAAGCTCCCAATGGGCTCCAATGGCCGTGACAGTGACAGCTCTGGCTGTGTCTAGTATGGTCGCTTATCATCAGCACCGCCTCTTCACAAACAGGCTCTCTCCTGGACAAAAATGTGTTTTAAACAGTACCCATTGGTCCTCTGCCACCAGCTCGTTCAGAGCATCAAACACATACACCCAGACATCAGATACTGGAATCTACTGCGTGGTAAAATCATGGTTTCGCGCCAAATGGTGAAAAGTCGATTAAAGGATAGAAGGGCATCCTTCTCCCTCTAGCCAATAAGCAACCAACAGCCCACACACATACGTAAAAATGGCCCTCGAAGCCTCTCTTGCTCAGCTCTCTCTTGCCCAAGTCTCTGGCGAGGGTGCTTCCGCCACAAAGGCGCTTGTCTTCAAGCCTAAAACCGCAAAGACTGCTGTCCCAGTCCCAGTCGTCGTCGTCGCTCTTCAGAGCACCCAGACCGCTGGCGGCGTTATTGCTGCTGCCGCTGGTGTCAAGGAGCCCCGTCTGGCTAAGGAGGACCTTGTTCAAGAGTTCTTTGGCGTTTCGGCCAAGGAGTTCTCTGCTGCCTCTATTACAAAAGATAACGCTGGAAAGATCAAGGTCCTTGTCGACCAGTCCATCACTGACGCCGGCATCTACGAGCTCTCCACTGAGTCCTCGAAGGCTGCTTTGGCCGGTAAAGATCTCCTTGGATACTTGAACTCTACCGGTGTTGAGGTTATCACTGTGGACTTCTCTGCTACCCCAGCACCAACTCAAGCACCAGCAAAGAAGGAAACTGCACCAAAGAAGAATGATGCTCAGCTCGATGCCAAGCTCATTGGTGTCACTGTTGACAAGTTCCTCGACTTCCCAGGCTGGTACCAGCAGATTTTGACTAAGGGTGAGATGCTCGACTACTATGACGTCTCCGGTTGTTACATCTTGAGACCAGCATCTTACCACATTTGGGAAGTGATTCAGGACTTCTTTAACCAGAGAATCAAGGCTATGGGTGTTAAGAACTGTGCGTTCCCATTGTTCGTCTCCCAGAAGGTTTTGGAAAAAGAGAAAGACCACATTGAAGGTTTTGCCCCAGAAGTTGCTTGGGTTACAAGAGCTGGTACCTCTGATTTGGAGGAGCCAATCGCCATTAGACCAACATCTGAGACCGTCATGTATCCATACTACGCCAAGTGGATCCAGTCCCACAGAGACTTGCCACTCAAGTTGAACCAGTGGAACTCCGTTGTGAGATGGGAGTTCAAGCACCCACAACCATTCTTAAGAACAAGAGAGTTCTTGTGGCAGGAAGGTCACACAGCTCATTTGACTTTCGACGAAGCAAACACAGAGGTTATGGAAATCTTAGATCACTACGCTTCCATCTACCAAGACTTGCTTGCAGTCCCAGTTGTTAAAGGTAAGAAAACTGAGAAGGAGAAATTTGCTGGTGGTTTCTTCACCACCACTGTTGAGGGTTACATTCCTGCTACCGGCCGTGGTATCCAGGGCGCCACCTCCCACTGTTTGGGTCAGAACTTCTCTAAGATGTTCAACATCGTGGTTGAAAACCCAGAGGGCCCAGAGAAGCCGAAGTTGTTTGCTTGGCAAAACTCTTGGGGTCTTTCTACTCGTGTCATTGGTGTCATGGTTATGGTCCACTCTGACAATAAGGGTCTTGTGATCCCTCCAAGAGTCTCTCAGTATCAGGCTGTTGTTATCCCAGTTGGTATCACCGCTAAAACATCCAAAGAGCAAGAAAATGCAATCAAGGATGGTGCTAAGAAAATTGAGAACACTTTGATCAAGGCTGGTGTCAGAGCCATCGGTGATTACCGTGACAATTACTCTCCAGGTTGGAAATTCTCTGACTGGGAGCTTAAGGGTTTGCCAATCCGTCTTGAGTTTGGTCCAAAGGACTTAGAGAAGAACTCTGTCACTGTTGTCAGACGTAACGACTCTAAGAAGTACAATGTCGCTCTTGATGACTTGTCCATTGAGATTCCAAAGATCTTGGATCAGTTACACGATGACTTGTTTGCTAAGGCAAAGGAGTCCTTTGACTCTCATAGAATCCTTGTTGAAGACTGGAAGGACTTTGTCCCAGCTTTGAACTCCAAGAACGTTATCTTGTCTCCATGGTGTGGTAAGATGGAGTGTGAAGAAGACATCAAGGATTCCTCTGCTAAGAAGAATGATGGAGAGGAAGAAGAGGTGGATGAGAAAGCTCCATCTATGGGAGCTAAGTCCTTATGTATTCCATTTGACCAGCCAGAGCTCAAGCCAGACACCAAGTGTGTCAAGTGTGGTGAAAAAGCTATTAACTACACAATGTTTGGTCGCTCTTATTGATTTGATGGTGTATCTGTCTGGTGTTTGTTTCACTTCCTTTTGCATCGGCGTTGACTCATTATACTTTAGGACTTCATGTACAGTATATATATTTAATAACCTGAAGTGTGTATCGAGTTATGATTTCTAGGTTCAAAAATTGAAAATCAAAAAATGTAGTCATTATATTGTTCATTATACAATCATCAGTATTAGTTCTCTCTATATTCCTCATTCAACACCCAACCAGATTTAATCACATCCCATTGACAAATACCTTTTAGCAGTTGGCGAATAACGGTCAAATCTTTTTTGTCATTTATCACCAGCTTACAAGCATCCAAAATATCTCCTGATCTTGCGAAGTACTCCGGTTGTTTAGTAATGTAATCTTGCATATCACTGAGCATCTTGGTATGAGCAGAGGTCATGAGTGGTGATAAAGAAGATTTGTCCTTGGTATTATTACTTTTTAGATTGGACAAAATTGACGCTGATGACTGTTTGGTCACTTGAGAGTTGGCCAATCCAATTCTGGACTTTGCAAGTGTAAATTTCTTGCCAGCTGAACCAACTTTACCTGTAAATGTAGGGACGCCAACACCGGCCTTTCTGACCTGTCTACGAGACCTTTTCAAGGCATCCAGCGCCTCTTGTGCTGATCTTCTGGCCTCTTGCTCCAAATAGTCATTTCTTGGTTTTGAATGTTCACCGACAACCTCATCGTGCTTCAAGGCTTGTGAAATGCTGGAATTTTCGAACAGTCCACCCATTAGTCTATCCTCTTCTGATATTTTTTCCTCTTTCTCCTTGTACTTTTCCAACTTGCTGACACCATTGAGTTGTCTAATTTGACCCAAGTCGTCGCCAGTTTTCTTCTGTTTCATGTTCCCAAGACCAAGATCTACTTCACTAGACTCATCAAAGTCTGATAACGTAAACAAATCATGCAGCTCACTGTTTTTGAAAAATCTTTTCTGGTTTGGGTCTTTCAAAATCTTATCAGTTAGCAACTGCTTAAAAATCTGTCTATGATAAATCTTCTCCTCGATCGATCCACCTATGACCAATCTGTATATTAACACTTCTTTTTTCTGTCCCAAACGCCATGCACGCTCTCTCGCCTGCAAATCTGTAGAAGGATTCCAGTCGGGGTCAAAAATAATAACTCTGTCCGCACCAGTTAGGTTAACACCAAGACCACCAACTTTCGTAGTGAGTAAAAACAAATCATAATCCTCATTGTTGAAAGCATATATCATTTCCTGTCTCTTGGCGATATTTGTTTCGCCACTCATCTTCATGTATCTGAATTCAGAACCCATTGTTTTCTGTAAGAATTTCTCCAAGATAAACATCATCTGTTTTGTTTGTGTGAAGAGAAGAACTTTGTGACCTTGCTTCTTCCATAGTGGTAAGAGAGACTTTATAACCTGAAGTTTTCCGGATCTTGATGGATCACCGTACCCTGGCTGTCCTTCTATAAAATGAACATCAGATAAATCTGGGTGGTTGCAGATCTTTCTCAATGTAGTAATAGCACCCAAGTAAGAATTCACCTTCAACTCAATAGATCTAAGAAACTCCAAATATTTGTCTCTCTGATACTTCGTCAATCTACACATGAGAACAAACTCCTGTTTTGAAGGCAAATCTCTTGCCACATCAACCTTCATTCTTCTCAAGAGAAAAGGCTGAATCAACTCTTTCAGAATCGCTGCTTTTTGATAACCAATCTTCACCTGTAAATTCGTCGCATTTGCATAGCCACCTATTTTTATAGGTTCTTCAAATTCATCTTGAAATATAGGTAAAGTACCAAGTCTTCCGGGAAAGATAAAATCAAACAAAGACCAAAGTTCAATCAAGTTGTTCTGAATTGGTGTTCCGGAAAGGATTATGCGATTGTGCGTTTTCAGCCTCTTACTCAAAATAGTAATATTTGAGTTCGGATTCTTAATCTTGTGTCCTTCATCAAGAACAACATAGCCCCAATCAATGTTTAGCAATTGATCTTCATAGATCCTCAATCCAACATAACTGGTAATCAAGACATGACCCTTGGTGATCAACGTTTTAACCAATGTTTTTGCATTCGAATTACTTCGCACAGAACTGATAGTTTGTCTTATATTTTTATCTTCTTCCTCTGCCTCCAGATCTATTTGCTTCTCAATGTCTTCCTCATCTCTACTAGCTTTAGAAGACATACCAGAACCAATTGAATGAAGAACCATCGTTCTCAAAGGCGGCCACCATGTGTGTAATTCGTTAACCCATTGTGTCATAACTGTTGTTGGACAAACAATAAGCACCGGTTTGTTAAGCTTTCCTGAGTAATGAAGACCTGCTAGAAATGCAATTATCTGAATTGTCTTACCAAGACCCATTTCATCACTGATAATGCCTCCGTGTTCCTGTTGATACAATTCGTAAAGCCATTGAACTCCAGTTTTCTGGTAATCAAATAATGAGGGATAAATATCTCCAGGAACTTTGAAATCATTATTGAGAACAGCATCGGGATTCGTTGGGTGTTGTTTTAACCATTCTGGTTTGTCCTTGACCTTATCAGCTGATTCATCCCTCATCTTAGAACGTCGATGCACCCAGGTGAAAAGTCTATCTTGGTAGAAGCACTCAACGCCATCATCAATATTTCTGATATCATCGTCTGTTAAAATTTTAGGCTTCCTCCTCTTCCTCTTCTTGTGTGATGGTTCTTCATCTGTCTCTGTTTCTGATATGTCATCTGCTTCATCGTAAGTTTCTTCAACAGGTTGGAACTGCTTCTCTTCCTCTTTTATGACCGTTCCAACACCGGCAGCAAACCCTGGAATACGTAGGTTTTGATGTGATACTAATTCAAGTGGTTCGGTGTGCGACTCATCTTCTTCAACAACAAAACTTGCTGATTTACCAAAGGCAGTTATCTTACCCGTTCTGATCAAGAAATCCTTCTCTGTCTCATTGGCCAGTTTTCCACTCTCCTTTTGACCATAATCAGACGCAAAAGCAGTTTCTTTTGAGCTTATTCTATCCTCGATGTCTCTAATATCCTTACGAGCCAGTTCCAGGTGGTTCTTCTTCATTAATTCAATGTCCTTCCTGAGCTCTGCCTTCTGCGATATTTTTGTGCGTGGGTTGTTCAATCGTTCTTCCAACTTTCTGATCTCAAATTTAACCTTAGTGACCTGTTGTCGAGCCTTCTCAAGTCGCTTCCCTTCCAATTCTACCTCTCTTTCGTTGAATAGCTTGGTGGCGTTGGCTTGGATCTTGCTCTCCAGAGAGGTCTGCTCCAGCAGCTTTATACCCATGCCCTCAAGGCCACGTTGGTCATCCGTATTACCGTCGTCTGTGAGGTACACAGAGCTTTCTCTGATGTCTCTGTCTTCAAACGAGCTCATCCCTGATATGAGTGGAAAGACTAGAAGATACGCTATTAATTACGTTTCAGGTCAAAGGATGTCATAAGAAGAGGACTTACTGTATATTTTCCCATCGCGATTTTTTACCAGCACAACTATAAACGGAACTCCGTGCTGATGTCTGAGTGTGAGCTCCTACTCTGAGTGTTAATTCTTCCGTTAAATAATTACTCTTCATCGGTGAAGTCATTTTCGTCCTTCTTAGGACCCCACACAACTACTCTCCCATCAACTGTTCCAGAGAAATAAGTGGCACTGCACCTTCCAGCATATGTCACACAGGTACTGCGAGCATTGTCCTGGAGGTTCTTTCTCAATCTCGAGACCAGTTTTCCGTCTCCCAACCTAAACAAGAGAACTTCACCATTATCCGAAGGGTAGCACAGGTATTGTACTTCTGTTTCTTCCACAGGACTCACCACAATCGACTTGCTAATCTTTGCCTTGTTCTTCACGAAAGGTCCAAAGTTTAACAGTGTGTTTACACCGCCAGTCACGTCCAGGTCCCAAACCCTGATTTTTTCATCATTACCTGTAGATATTAGAGTCTTGCCATTCTCCAGCCAACAGAGACCATTCACCCCTCCTGCATGACCCTTTACATCGCTCTTCATGACACCAATCTTCTTGCTCTTATTTGTTTCCACGACCCTTGCCTTATCAGTTCGGTAGAGGTCCAATTGTGCAAAGCAGGAATCAGTCTTCCTAATGTCCCAAAGCCGAACTTCGCCCTCTGAACTTCCTGTGGCAACAATATTGGCATTACATGGAGACCATTTGCAACTCAGAACAGTACCGTTGTGTCCACTCAGACTATGTGCTGCCGACGTTGTCCTCAGATCTAACACACGAACATGAGTGCTCTCCGATCCCGTTACAATCAATGAATGCTCCCCAGTAGATGATATGTCAAAACAATTCACCTTGCTTCCTAATTCAAACATGAACGCTTCCTCCAGAGTATTAGAATCCCATACCCGTACAGTTGTATCATACGAGCTCGATAAAAACATTCCCGGATCAAATGGCCACCATTTTACTGCGGTGATGCCAAACTGATGTCCGCCATTATTCTTATTCACATTACCTAGAATAGTAGCTCTCTTAGATCCAATCCTCCATATTCTAATAGATGTGTCAGCTCCGCCTGAAAGCAGAAACTTGTGCTCCGATTGATCGAAGTCAAGACAATTGATGGGTGATGAGCTCTTCCTCAAGGGAAATTTTGGTGTCTCAATAGAGTCAATATCATAGTAAAGAGATTCGGTTGTGAGCCTCTCGTAGTATCGTGCACTAATACCTCCATAACTTCTGCTCAATAATAAAGGTTCCATTTGAATGGGAACTGGTCGTCTATCTTTCCCATTGCAACTGTTAAAAACGTTGGACTGAAATATATTTCGTTCCCCGATCGCTTGTGATCTCAACGGCTTTTGCGCAATAAAACATCCAAACACCAAGATTTAGGGATATACGTAAACTTCTAATCGATATATCATAAATCACATTTTGGGCATTCTGTGCAAAATTTAATAATATTTGTCAAACAACTTGTTATAGAGGTGGTGAACCATTCAATGTGTCATCAGTGCTTTACTCATAAATTTCTAACCTGATAGGTATGCGGGAAGTTGCTTGTATGAGTTGTCCACTCCTCACCTTCTCGTAATAGTGACATTTAGCAGACTAAAAGCGATTCCATAGACAGTTATACATAACCATATTCTTGGTTAATATCTGTGATTATCTTCAATAGTAGTTTGTACTGCTTCTGGTAATGAGTGCTTGTATTACGCCAGGAGTAGTATTTCTGGATTTCACTCGCTAAATGATATCATCCGCCTCTACCCCAGAAGTAAGCTTGTATGTGCATATATATAACGTTAAAAGATTTCTCAATAGCCCATTCAAGTTATTTTTTATCTTCTGTTACAACTAGATTGATAAAACCTTTCGTTATTAATCGTTAATGTCTCAATGAGAAAATCTGTATCGCATGCATCATAAGACTTTGCACCAAGATAATTTCTAATTATTACCAATTTCTCAACTGTAAATCAAACACACAAGTAGATTCTAATAAAAAGCGTTTAATATAGATTTTAATGTATATATCTATGTATATTGCAAAGAAGAAACCCAATAAGCTCCTAAACAAATAGCTGTAATGCAAAAAGCTGCATATAGCATGGCCTTCCAGACAAATTAATTTTCTGTTGGGTTTGATCAGTTTCACTCAATAAATTATTGCTTTTCATCCAAAATACGAAAATACACTATCAAAGTTATTACATTGTTTCTTTATTTGGTTTGGTATTATTATATTACATCCGGAAATCAAACGACATAAAACATCCGGACACCACCTGAACACCACACATCGATCATGGACCTTTGAATTCGTAGCTTATTAGATTTGATTATTTAAGAAGAGAAATAGCATACTGGATCCTATGGAAAAATTCATGAAATAACCTTCAAGTCTTTTCCTGCATAAATTATTTAGTTTTAAAAGTTACAATTTTTATCAAATTTATCTCTAAAAAAAATTGACAGGTTTTCAGTAAATAGAATAATAGTCATTAACTTAACAAAAGAAAAAGATCTTTCCCATATAATATATATATATATTATAACAATAAATTGAATGCAATAGTAAACATTTTGAAGGGTATTCCCTCAATTGCCTTATGAATGAACTATCCTTAAACAATAACAATTTCAGCTTTGATTTTTTCCCTCGCGCGCGCTGTTTCATGCGTTTAATGCGGAGGCATAAACCTTCCCACAGACAGATGGTCGTCGATCGTGTAATGAACTGAGAAAGTTCAAGCACTACGGTAAGCTACGTTAATTTTACACAGAGTAAAGTAATAAAAGATAAACGATGACAAAGATTAAGTGCAGCTTAGAGGAGAACAGAGTCCAGGAGCTTGATGATCTTTTGACACGGTTGAAGCCGTTGATCCTTACTCACATCTCGCGAGCATCGGAGCCTGATGCGTCCATTGGCAAGCACACTACGCCACTCGAGCTTTCCCAACTTGTGTCATTAGAGACACCAGAGAAAGGATATGGAACAGAGGCGGTTTACGAGATTTTTGAGGAAGTCCTGAATAACTCTGTTGTCACTTGGCACCCGGGGTTTTTGGACAAATTGTATGCTTCGACAAACCCAATTGGTGTTGTTTCCGATCTCCTACTTAGCTTACTCAACACAAATAGCCATGTGTTCACAGTGTCTCCATTGGTTTCGTTGATTGAAAAGAAGGTGGCAAAATCATATGCCAACTTGTTTGGATTTAAGGGAAAGTACGCTGGTGGTTTAACCTTTGCCGGTGGTTCATGGTCAAACATTACAAGTCTTCACATAGCGAGATCCACTTTGTATCCTCAGTCGAAGACAGAAGGTAATAAGAACTTTAAGTTTGCAATTTTTACATCACAGCATTCCCATTACTCAATTGAAAAGGCTGCCATGCTTCTGGGAATGGGATCTGAAGCTGTGGTGAAAGTTGATGTCACCAATGATGGCTTAATGGATGTGCTGGATTTGGAAAAGAAGATCGAGCAGAGTATTCAGAGTGGTATGAGTCCGCTTTATATTAATGCAACTGCTGGAACTACAGTTTTTGGATCTTTTGATCCCCTTGAGGAAATTTCTAGAGTTGCTGAGAAGCATAGGCTGTGGTTTCATATCGATGGAAGCTGGGGAGGCAATGTTGTGTTTAGTGAGAAGTATCGTTACAAACTGAAAGGAGCTCATAAGGCTAATTCTATTACTGCTAATCCACATAAGCTTCTCGGTGTTCCCACTACTTGTTCTTTCTTGCTGTTACCAGATGAAAGAGTGCTGCAGACTGCCAATTCTCTTTCTGCCCCATATTTGTTCCACAAGAGGGAGTCAGATGACACATTTTACGATTTGGCTGATGGCACTATGGGGTGTGGAAGAAGACCAGATGCTCTCAAATTTTACATGGGATGGTTGTTCTATGGATCCAAAGGTTATGAGGAGAGAATAGACCATGCTTATGAAATTACTAGATACTTTTCCCGCAAAGTACAAGACTCAGCAAAGTTTAAGTTGGTGTCGACCAACCCACCACCTTGCATGCAAGTGTGCTTCTTCTTTAACAAGGATGGAAAGTTTGATGACCCTCAGTTCAATACTAGAACCACCAGAGAAATTGTGAAGAAGCTCCACGAATCAGGAAGATTTTTGGTTGATTACTCCCCTGCTGCTGGAGTGGAAGGCGGCGAGTTTTTTAGAGTGGTATTCATCAGTTCAATGGTTACAAGTGATACAGTTGATGAACTTTATGCCTCTATTATTAGATTTGGGGATCACGTTTGAACAAGAATATAGAGGAATCAGACAAATACAAAAGTGAAAAAAAAGGCTTTTATTATGCATATAATACATTAGAGATGGTAGAAATAGATAAACATTATATGGTAGTAACAAGTCATTAGTTGGGTGTCTGTGTGTAAGGAAGCAAGTAAGGATGTATGGATATATATTTATATATACGCATAATAGCTCCATTTTTGTTAAATGATTTCTTTTTGATATGTACAGATAAATGGATTAAATAAATAAGAAAGCAAAAACAGAATGAATAAATGGAGGTCCAACGGTGTTACTCTTTGTTACCGCTGTCGAGAACTTGTAGCTTCTTGTATTCATCGAGTGGATCAAAGTTTCCTGAAGATAGGTTAACGTACTGTTGGTCATATTTGCCAGTAGAAAGCGGAGCATTTCCTCTGAAACGTTTGGACATGTCGAAGAAACCCTTTTTACACTCCCAGAAAGATTTCATCTGGGCTTTGCAGAGCTCTGGGAGGTCCTTGGAGAGCTCGGGGTTCTCGATGCACTCTGTGGGTGTGTGCCTCTCTATAAGTACACATGGTGATCTTTGTAGGCATACAGCAACTGCCATTCTTTGATCTTTGCAACTTCCACCCATTTTGTATTGCGTTCTTTGTGTTGTGTTGGGTATTCGGACTCTGATAAAGAAGGTGGTGATGGAAGGAAACTTTTCTACCTCTGCCGCGATCCCGAAACAGGAGACAGTTTAACTTACAACAAACAAACACGAGGCCATATTAAAACAATAGCTGCAGCATATATAACTGCTATTCGTATTAGTGTACACAGGAAGTTTGAATGAGCATATCCTTTGTACCTGGCGAGCCCAACAAGCAGGTTCAGGCGGTTGCGCAGGCAGAATGGCACGGTCATTCCATTGCTGCTTACTGCTCAGGAAATAACCTCATTATCCTGGCCGACAGCATGGTGAATCTCCAGACGGTATACTTGGATTCAGATTCTGCTGCTGTAGACATCAATCCATCTAACGGAGCTATTGCAGTAGCAGTGGGATCACATGTACTGATTTTCGAACCGATGCACGAGTTCATGAAAGTTCCCCGTTGGCAGTACTCCACAAGGCTCACGCATCCAACAGATCACTCTACCATAAATACACTTAATTGGGGTATACCCACGGAGATTGTGACAGGATCAGACAGTTTGACTTTATGGAGTGTTAAGAAGGACTTCGGAGTTGTGACATCTTCTGTCTTGTGGTCTGTTAAGCAGGCAATTCCAGTATACCTCACCAAGATCTCTCAAGATTCTAGATTGATTGCTAGCTGTGGCCGTTACGATAAATTGGTTAAAGTCTGGAACAGAAATTCATATGCAGACCAGTCAATGTTCAATATGACCTACTTGATGCATTCAGAATCTATTACAGATCTCCGTTGGAAACGATACAATCCATCTGATCTTCCCAAGCCTGAGTCTTACACCAATGCTCTTTATACACTATCAAGGGACTCCCACCTCCGTATATGGTCAAGTCATGAACATGAGAACAATCACTTGGTGCAATTGTGGGGGTCTCTTGATCTTCAGGATGATGTGTGCCAAAATGGTCACGGTGATAATCAGGTCCAGAGCCAACACAAGAAGTTTGTTTTTATTCTTGACAATTATTTAGTCAAAGAGGCGCTGGAAAAGATCCACGAGAACCGTCATAAGACTATCACCATACAGAATGTTCAATCAGACTTGGTCATACTGTTATCCAAAGGGCAGGTTCACTCTACGTTTGCCTTGGATAACGTTTCTCTGAACCCACCAAGAATGATAAACATATCCAAGTTAAAGGATATCAAATTTAAGAAGAGTGCTTTTGTCTCTGTCCCCGAGTTCATTTACTTTGCTGAGCCTTTACTTGATCACAGGTCAGGGGAAATTTCAATGCTCATCCATGATCTCTATGGTGTTATAAGAAACACTAAGTTGGATGTTAGCTTCCTTTTGGATGAGAAAGAATCTAAATCTATCGGTTACATGTCGCATAAATTTACCGGTCATATGAAATCTATCCAAATGATAGAAAGAACAAGCAATGGCGAGGCTATGCTTACTTGCTCAAGGTTTGAAGAAAATGCTGTTTGGGTACCGCAGTATCTTCAGGATAGCGTTACACTTCATAAGAAATCTACTGTTTGTACGCCCTCACCAATATCCAAGGCGGTGCTATTTGATCAAGGTGATAAAATTGTTACTATATGTGGCGAGGATTTGATTCTTTGGGATGCATCTTACAAGATTGCCAAAGATGTATGTCATGTTTACATAGATGCGGTGCATTCAAAACCAGAGTGTTTTGCCATTATTCCATTGGAAAAACATCTCCATGACAGACATTATGTTATGGCACTGTACAAGGATCAAACTCGTGCTTGGATTATTGAAAGTCTCACTATAACAGAAGTAAGTATTGAAAACTTACCAGTTACCAATGATGAGCTTCATTTGGTTGCTGCTATAGATCCTGTGGGTGCAGTGCATACTAGTGAACGTTCGATTTTGTCCGTTATTAATAAGAAAGGTTACTTGAGAAGGTTCTTTGCCAAAATTATAGATGACCAAATCAAATGGATCGAAGATCGAGAATTGCATTCGAACATTGTGAATGCCTCATATATTCGTGGTTCCTCAATTGCAAAATTTGCTATTGTGGATGAATCGAAACAGCGACTTACTATTTGGGATCTATCAAGAGGTGTTCTTGAATACGAAGAATTCTTTAATGAACCGGTCCGTGATATTGATTGGACATCTACAGAGAACAAACAAAGTATACTCTCGGTTGGATTTGAGAACCATACATTGTTATACACCCAGATGAGATACGATTATACAAACAAGACTCCTCCATTTTTGGCTATCAAAAAGATAGATATTCAGAGCTACACTACTCATGTTATTGGTGACTCAGTCTGGTTGAAAGACGGTATTTTGGTAATTGGTGCTGGTAACCAAATCTTCATCTCTGATAAAAACTTAAACATGCATGATAAGTTTACTAAGAAGTCTATTGGATCTAGAAACATTGTTTCAAATGATATACTTACACTTTGTGCTGTGTTAAATGGTGTCCTTCCACTTTATCATCCGCAACTTTTGATCCAGTCTTTGTTTAATGGAAAGGTAGAATTGGTGAAGGAGATTTTGTTGAGATTGTTTTTGAAGATCCGTGAGTTGGAGTTAGCCGGTGATTCAATTGAGACACTTGGGTCCACACTCGGATTTGACATTAACGGCTTCTTAAAAAAAGATTATAAAGCATCATCTGATTTTGAAGAACCTTACACAGAGTTTAATTTGAACGTCTCAGGTCTCCTGAAAGAGAAGCTCCTCAAGAATTCTTTGCCATATTTGACAAGACATCAGCAGATTACATTGGTTAGTACTATTGAGGCAGTCGTTGACATAGACAAAAATATCAGCTCTGTGGATGAAAATGGTCTTAGATTTTTCCTGGGAGTTAAGCTATTCCAATTACACAAAGGGTCACAGGAGAGACTAACTATGAGAGACATCAACTGGGCGTTGCATAGCGAGAACAAGGAACTTTTGCTTCAACAGATTGAATCGTCGGTTAAGGATAGAAAGGTTTTATGGTCTACTGCCAAAGAGTATGGGATTGTCTACTGGTTGAAATATGATGACCTTGTGAAGACTGTTGAGTCAATTGCTAGAAATGAGTTCACTGTTGCTGAGACAAGAAACCCAACAAATTGTGCTATTTACTACTTGGCGTTGAAGAAGAAGCAGATTCTTCTTGGACTTTGGAGAACGGCAGTTGGTAATGCAGAAAAGCAGAAAATGTTAACTTTCTTAAAGAATGACTTTCAGGATGATCGTTGGAGAAAGGCCGCTTTGAAAAATGCCTTTGTGCTTCTTAGTAAACACCGATACATGGATGCTGCATGTTTTTTCCTTTTGGGAAGTTCGTTGAAAGATGCTGTCAATGTTTTGGTGAAGCAGGTAAAGGACATTGACTTAGCAATTGCAGTGTGTCGTGTCTATGAAGGTGATAATGGCCCAGTCTTGAAAGATCTATTGACCAGATATCTTTTGTCTAGTGCAGTGTTAACAGGAGACAGATGGACAACAAGCTATATTTTCTGGAAGCTGAGAGAACAATTCAGAGCAATTCAAGCATTGGTGAAGTCACCGATCGATATGGTTAACGATGAAGAGAAAAAGAACATTATAATAACTGATAAAGCCAAATCATTTTTGGAAGATGATCCTTTGTTGATTGTGCTTTATAAGAATCTGAGGGAGAAAAATGCCAATTATTTCCATGGCTACTTGATGATCACGCCTCAACAAGAGACTGAGTTTATTTTGAGAGTAGCCTCAATTTATACAAGAATGGGGTGTGATTATTTATCCGCAGACCTCCTCAGGAATTGGGACTTTATTAGGGCTCAAGAGTTCAAGAAACAGGAGAGTCAAATTAATTTGAAGAAGCTCGCCGAGTCTGGTTCTGAAAGGTTGTTGGAGAAATACGGATTATCGCCGAATGCTAGACGCAGAACTAGTTTCATCTCTGAATATAGCTCACAGATGGGTGATAGATCCAATACCGCCTCCACTGTGAATGGTGGATTAAGTGACATGCCTAGCCTGAATGGCTTCAGCAGTACAACAGGCTTGAGCATCTTGGAGAAATATGGATTAGCTTCACATTCAAAGACCAGAGAAGAGGAGAACAAAGACGAAGAAGCCAAGAAAAAGAAGGCAGCTAATTATACACCTCCACCGCAAACTGCATTCCAAGAACCAGATATGAGTGCTTTTAACTTCGGGTTCTAAACCTCAATGACAAGCAAATAGAGATATGGAATAAAAATGATTCATAATTCATGCATGGTATTTATATTTATACAAGTGTAGTAGTATATGTTACAGTATATGCTCTAGAAACAGGTCTTCGAAGATCTGACAGCGAGATGATGAAGGTTCTTCCACTTGCGTTCATAGGAGCTGAAAATGCAGAGTGTATAGAAGAGTAGTGAGTACACAAGGGCACAAGTGGCGAGAAGGGCGTACAGTATGAATAGAGCACGATTGAGACAATAAGTGATCACAGAATCCGGGGAAAGACATAATATTGTTGTTGTGAGTGGTGCGAATCCACTAGCTAGTACAGAATAATTGTTGAAGTTGATCCAGCCTTGGAGGAAATGATCCTGTTGGTGATGACCTAGGTCGAGCTCCATGTATCGGAGGAGGTCATAGGTGACATAGACCACGAATGTTGGTGCCAGCAGTGGTATCGTTTCCTTGAGAAAAACTTTGGTTCTCATTGCAACCCAGTCAGTAACTTGTTCCATTGTGGTGGAGAGGAAGTTATAAATGGCAGGAGAGAAGGACGTGGAGACAGATCGGCGATGCGATAAGCGATTCGAGCACCTCGGTGACGGCAATGGGCGGTGAAGTATGTTTTAGAACAAGGACAAACAAAACCGATGGACTCGAGCAACAATGGGAGATATTGATGTGAATATTGAGAGAGTAACAAAGAGAACAAAGGGGAGGAAGCAACCCTTTATTGATAAAACTTTGTGGTCTGCATGGGGGAGCCTTCGAGACTGCGGAGAAATAGGGGTAAGGATACGGGAAGGGGCCACACATTATGTAATAGGGGGTAGTATTATATATACATTATACACTCGTGTTATACCATGATTTAACATTCTAAAATGATATGAACTACGGAAATATATGATTTGGATTTTCTTTTGTTCCCAGTTTTAACCGTCAGTCAGAAGAAAAACAGTTATTAAAGTAGCTCTGAAGTAGCCATTTTGGGATCCATGATCCAAACCAGGACATGAACCTGGCACCGATTCCAACGTACTCCATTGCTTTGTTATCATCTGAGTACAACAAATCATATATCTTGTAGTGAAGCTTTTTGATGGATTGGCCCTTGATACCGAAGTTCTTGCGATTGTTGTTGGCGTTAACATTTACAGCACCGAGACGGAGATTTGTGATGTTAAGGTCCTCGTAATCATGTGCCAGATTGCTGCTGAGTTCTTGTAAGAAGTTCACTGTGACATTCTCCAGTGAATGATATGGTAAAGATAATGAAGATGAGATGCTAGGTGTTAGGAAGACTATGTTGGAGTCGTATTTCTCTGCGAGGCCAATAACACCGCTCATCAGCAAATTCAACGGGATGAGTGCTCTGTCGTTGAGTGCTCTGTTCCATGTTGCTGAAGGAATCATATGGAACTTACCGGCTGGAAAGTACATATCTGGAACGAACAGAATTCCAACTAAGTTGAGCTTGTTTGGTTCGGCTCCTTGGAAAGGGATATGATCAGAGGAAAGTAAATAATCAAACTTGTGGACTTGTTGAGCGTTAAACTCCGTGTCTACGGGGTCTGGGGATATGATTAAACTCTTGATATCTTGGAATGATTCGTTTTGGAAAAATTTCTGGTCTGCCTTGGTGTTGGTAGATGTGACGTAGACGATGAATCCACGGGCCTCGAGATCGTTAGCAATGTATCTTGTGAGTGGCTCGGAGACAGAGCCGACAATCAACACCACTTCTTTGCGGGCTCCATTTGAAAGTCTGAGTGCAACTCTTTTTACTTTTTTCGATCTTTTAGTCTTGGAGCCGTTTAAGAATTGTCTGTTAAGCACATAGCCGGTGAGACCAAGAAGCGTGATGACGGTTGCACTTGTGGCCAACTTGTAAGCCGGTGACGATGATTTATTGATCCCCATGAAGCTAGAAGGCCATATAGACAAGGATAAGGACGATGAGGACATTGAAGACAACGAAGATGAGGAAGAGCCGTCAGATCCAGTAGCATATCTTGAAACTGTGGAGACGATGGTATCTGTTACCCCAGTCGTTGTAGTGGCGACTGTGTTTATTGCGTTTTCCGCAGCGTGTTTGGCCATCTGCGACCAGTAGTAAACAGCATCAAAGGTCTTATCAACTGGATCCATTCTATCAATGTGAGTATTAGAACGGTCCAGTTCAATGGGTTCTTAAATTCTTATAGTTGTGAATTTCATTGGGTTAAGCAACAATCCTGCCATGCTTTTTTTCCCGCTTATATATGCTTATGCTAGTATATGCTTAAATTTGCTTAAATCTGGTGTTTCCGTAGACACTCCAGAACCGTTAGTTCATTACAATAACAACCCTATTATACCCACTTAACGACCATAGGAAACAGGATACTAGTTTCACAAGTTGCTCCTATATAATTTATGCCTCGTTAAAAGCTAGCTATTCAGAGGCTGTCATCATCTTGGATAACACCTGAACACCACGTTCTCGGTGCTGTCGGCATTCGAGTTGAGCGGAAAGCTCAAGGCCTTTCTACCAATCCTCTCCTTATATAGAGGACCCTTCCATTGTAATCACTGATTCAATTAATTTGTCAAAGATGGGAATAAACAATCCGGTTCCACGAAGCCTCAAGAGCGAGACGAAGTAAGTTTTTACCACTCTCTTCTTGGATTGCCCCTTATCGCTTCCTTGCGGTACAGGAGAGAGGCCACATTACTCCATGGTTACAACACCACATAGAAGAATATCATTACTAACTAGCATTAAAAATTAGAAAGGCTGCAAAGGTATTGGCTTCCTTTGTGAAGCCTAATCAGATGCTTGGAGTTAATGAGGTGATCCCTCCAGAAGTGTTGCAGAATGCTAAGGGTCTAGCTATTATTACCGTCTTCAAGGCCGGTTTCCTCTTTTCGGGTAGGGCAGGATCCGGTGTGATTGTTGCCCGTCTCCCTGATGGTTCCTGGTCTCCACCATCGGCCATTGTAACTGCGGGTGCCGGTGCTGGTGGCCAGATCGGATTTGAGTTGACTGACTTTGTCTTCATCCTCAACACTGCAGATGCTGTCAAGTCCTTTGCGCAGGCTGGTTCTGTCACACTTGGTGGTAACATCTCTGTAGCTGCAGGACCTTTGGGGAGAAACGCTGAAGCAGGTGGTACCGCCTCCTTGAAGTCGGCCGCGGCAATCTTTGCGTACTCAAAAACCAAGGGTCTCTTTGCAGGTGTCTCCCTTGAAGGTTCTGCCATTGTGGAACGAAGAGAGGCAAACAGAAAGTTTTACGGAAACAATTGTAAGGCTAGAGATATCTTGGCTGGTAGAAACGAACCTCCACCGGAGTGTGAGCCTTTGTTCAGAGTTCTTGAATCGAGGGTATTTACAAAGAGAAGACCAGGGGACTACTATGATGATGAGGATGATTACTACAATGACATTCCAGATTTTAATTCTTCCGATGCGGACTCTTACGATGATAGAAGATCAAGAAGAGGAACAGTCTCTGGAAACAGAAGATCAAACAATAACCACGTCAACTACTCGGATGATGATGAATCAGATGATGACTATTACAACACCCGTCGTGATGGAAGTGGAGCTTCCAAAGTTCCTTCCTCTTCAACAAGAAAGACTACAAAGGGGTCATCCTGGGAAGATGACGTCTATGACCGTTACGACTCCCCAAGATCAAATTCAAGAAGAAACAATGATGTCGATGACTTGGACCGAAGCTTCAGAAGATCTACTTTGGATGATAAGCCGTCTTTCTCCAGAGCTGATAAGCCTGCTTTTGGCAACTCTAACACTTCAACGTCCAGACCATTGCAGCCAAGAGGACCAAAAGCAATTGCACTATTCTCATTTGATGGAGAACAGTCGGGTGATTTGCCGTTCAGAAAAGGTGATGTTATCACTATAGTAAAGAAGTCAGAATCACAAGATGACTGGTGGACAGGAAGACTTAATGGAAAAGAGGGTATTTTCCCAGCTAACTATGTCGAGTTGGCTTGAACACCAAACTAGACACTTAGGCACAGACAAACATCTGAACTAGTCCCTTCCCTAAAAGAACGGACTCTACAGCGTCATGTCTTATTTTATACTTCCTTTCTCAAATACTTACCGATTCATGTTTCTATAATCATTTCAGTGTAACCGTTTTACTTCCAATTGTATGTGTTGTTAATCTACCTTACTCTTTATTCTTCTCATGATTCTTATGCTCTTTTGTATGATTGTGTTCTTTCTATACGGTAGACAATGTATACTGCGCTTTTCTTTTTCACTCTAGAGATGCTACAAGGCATGGTATTACTTGATGCGTTCCATATGGATCTTGAGTTAATAACCAACCTGTAAGTTAGATGTACCATCATTTCAGCACACAGAATATGGCAGTTAGCGATTAAACCCCAACAACTCAATGGTCTGTATCAATCGTTCTTTAAACAGTGTCTCAGCAAACACATCACCTCTCTGGATCCTATCAATATCAAGTTTGATCAGTGATGCATCCTTCTCATCATAAGCATCAATAAAATACTGAAGAATTCTTCTCAAATTTTTGGGTCTTGTAGCTGATGGATATTTCAAAAAGTCTATGTAATGAGGAGCCATCTTTTCTAAACTGGCCAATATGGACTCCGAGGCTGTATTGTGAGTATCCGAACAGTCTCTGAAGCTAGATGATCTTGTGAAAATTGGGGAGACCTCTGAGCCACGAGTTGATTCAGAAGAGTACGGGCCTGTTGGAACCGGGATCAAGCGGTATACTCCGCCATTTTTGTCTTGGATGATAGGAGAAGGACCGGAAACTGGATGCGAAGCAAATAAATGCGGTGGAAGAAGGGCAACTGATGAAGACTGTGAATTGAACCTTGTATCAACAGGCAATGATTGTCCAACAGTGTTTTTCACGGGAGCTGATACTGACTGATATTGAGTAGATTCCTTCTCATTTAATTCTGGGGAAGGCAAATGCAACTCATTGGCTTCTGGAACCAGGCCACATTCAATCTTAGTTAAGGAAGCCTTCAAGATATAACCAGATAAGTCAATACCATTTAATCTCAGACAAGCGGCCTTTGCATCCTCCTCCTTTTCAAAATCAATGAAACTGGATTGGGATTTTGGGGTGATGAAGAATCTAATTATTGATCCTTGCAAGGTGTAACCTCTTAAAAACAACTTGAAGAAATTCTCATTAACTGAAGGAGGTAAGTTGTACAAATATAACTTTTGGTGGGGCTTGGATTTGTTGATGCTAATATGAGGTACCTTGACAGATAATTGTTGCAGACGCTCGTTTCTCTTCAAAGCTTTGACACAAGTCAATTTTCTTCCATTGTACATCAGTCTGTGGAATTCAGATGTTGCCTTCAGTGCACTATGAGCATACTTAAATGAGATAATTGCCCATGCAGAATTGAATTCCACGACATTTTGAAGAAAAATTTCTGTAATTGGACCACATTTAGAAAACATGGTTTTCAATTCCTCTTGGGTAGTATCTGAAGAGAAGCCCTTTACATATACTTGTTTAAAGCCACCAGATGACATAGGAACCAATGAATCCTGGTTCTCAAACGATTGATTAATAGAAGGGGGACGAACAAAACTTGGAGAGGTGCTCTGAGCGGAAGCAGAGGTGATTTCTGTAATAGAAGAGACAGGTTCAGAAGATTTGTAACCCAAGTATGATATTTCAGAGTTTGTGTATGGAATCTGACTTGCCTTGAAGCTCGGAGAGCTTCTCATAGATTTTGGAACATGAATTGTACAATGAATTCTGGTGCCATGAATAAGTCTTCCTTCCATCTTTTTGACAAAATTGTGAGCAGTTTCCTTATCTTCAAATGAGATGAACCCTTGACGTTTACTCAAGTCAAGTTTGCAGGATAATATTGACCCATAGGGTCTGAATGTCTCATAGAACGCACGCAATGTGTTAACCTTGCTGATGTCCAAATTAGAAACAAAAACGTTGGTTCCAAAAAAGGCCTTATCCTTACCCTTCATGGATGGCATAATTCTAATCTCTCTGTTTAAAAGTGGTCTGTAATTGAGATCTTCAAGCGCTTTGCGTGCATCACTCTCAGAACCAAAATTCAGATAACCGTAACCAAGGGATGTCTTGGACCCAGGCAGGTAGCAAATCTTTACAGTGGACAAAGTATCATAAGCCGAAAAAAAACGATAGAGTTTCTCCTCAGTAACATCAGGATCCAAGTCACCAACATAGAGAGCAACCAACTTCAGAGAGGATTCATAGGCCTTTACCAATTCGATGGAGTCCTCGTTGTCAACGGAGCTTTTGGTACGCGGTGATGTATCAGGATTACTCTTGGGATTGGTAGCCAGAGCCAGGACCAAACGTGGCGTGTTACTGTCAAAACTCAACTTTTTGAAGTCATTGAGGAGCTCAGACATACGCTCTTTTGAAGCGTTTAAGACATTCTGGTTGTTGTGTTTGGTCATCTTGTTAATGCGCGATAGGGGGGGGTTTCCTGAAGGGACAAACAAGATGTATCAAACAAGGGCGTACGCACCTGCGTGATGTTGTTGTAAAACTTTTGTTACAAAGGTGTGTATTTGAAGCTTTGGCTCCTTTTTGAACACGAGAGTTATACTCCAGCTCAAGGGCAAAGAACGTTAGGGGATGATTATCCAAAAGGGAGGGGGACAGATGAGAAGAGTTGGGTCAAGAGAGGGAAACGGCCATTCTTCTCTTAAGCCATCTTAAATTGTGTGTTTGAATGTGGTTTTGTGGCATTTTTATATGATAATAGAGAAAAAAAAGAAATACTTTTGGCACAGTTTTGTCTTTTTTGGAGTGGAATAAGAGCTGTTTAGACTTGTGACACAAAGACGAATTAATACTGCAGTCTGTTTACTTTTCGTGATTTGATCTTTATCTGGGCAGTGAACGCGGGGTGAAGATTGCAGGATCAAAATAAAAATTAGTCAATTATCAAAAAAGACCGATGTGTAGTTAAATTATAGAATGTCTATAAATACTTGCAAATCATATAATCAAAACAGAAAACAACAAGAGCAGCAACATTTTAAATCACTTTTCTTTCAAATCTATGGTCTAAACTTTAAAGCATGGGTCACATAATTTAGTAGGAGAGAATGTCTCTTCCAAACAATCCTCTCTTCAACCAGTCCAAGAACAAGAGAACTCTTATTCTAAGAGAGACAGAGTTGGCAAAGTAGGTACCTCTCCACAAGTACATGGCAATCAGACCACCGACAAAGGAGTAACCAGGCAAGTCGAAGACTGCGCTGTTTCCAATATATGCGAGGGAGCCCAAATGTTTGTACTGGAATGGCTTGGAGACAGCCTCATCAATATCACCATCCAAAATTTCATTAGCAGACAAAGTAACTGAAGACTTTGCAAGCTTGGAGAGCTTTTTACCCAAGTACTTACCCTGTTGACCAGCTCTCTGAGCAGTGGCTGGAAGGGAAGTAACTCTTGATTCGACATCCTTGAACAAAGCAGAAATCTGGTCAAAAGTCAGGTGACCTGTTTTTTGTTCGTCGTAGACTGGAATCAACTCATTTATGAAGTTCAGTGCCTCAGATGTCTCAGGGTGTCTTCTGGCAATCTCATGACCCAAATCAAAGATCTCAGAGTAGTTCAGTTTCATGTTTTTGATATCCTGATCGGTGATGATTTCACTTGAGGAAACGTTTGTCAAGTGCTTCTCAACAATATGTTTTCTGACAAACTCTACAGTGTGTTCACACAAGTCGGTCCTAACCGTAGAACAGTCACCGATGGCATAGACATCACCCAATGGGGCACCGATAACTCTAAGGTGGGAGTCAGTCTCAATGGCTCTCTTGTTTCTTTGAGAATGTGGCAAAGAAGCAACAATTTCTTTTGCCAATGGGTTCTGAGCAACACCTGTAGACCAGAGACAAAGACCAAATGGCAGACTTTTCAATTCAACTTCACCCTTTTCATTCTTTTGGTTAAAGATGACTTCATCTGGTAAAATTTTAACCACACGAGAGTTAGTCAAGACATCAATGGTTTCCTTTTGGAAACGTTCCGTAGCATACTCAGAGATTCTCTCATCGTAAGTGTTAAGAATGTTAGATCTTGACTGGATGACGTGGACACTGAGCTCTTGTCTTAAGATATTTGGATATGACTTTGGCAAATCTTCGTTCAACAAATCGAAAACCTCAGCAGCGAATTCAACACCTGTTGGTCCACCACCACAGACAACAAAGGAAAGGAGTCTTCTACGTTCTTCATCGGTAGTAGTTGGTAAACAAGCCTTTTCTAGCAACGTGGTAATCTTCTTCTTGATAGCAACAGCATCTGCAGCGGTCTTCAATTGGTTACAGTACTGCAAGCCTTCGACGCCATGTGTGTTTGAGTTAGAACCGACAGCCACGACCAACTTGTCGTATGGGACATAAAATTCTTTCTTCTCTCCAGACAATTTGTCAATTTGGTGCACCTTAACCAACTTGTTACTGAACTCAACCTTATCGGCATACGCCTCTAAGTAGTGACCATTCAATCTGTTAACGATCTTTCTGATACTTTCAATCAAGGTCTTGACTTCTAGAGTACCCGTAGCAGCCGATGGCAACAATGGTGTGAACAAAAAGTAGTTAGTTGGAGAAATAACAGTGACATCGTAGTCGCCATAGTACAAACTCTTTAACACAGCGACTGAGCCCCAACCGGAACCCAAAACAACCAACTTTGGTCTGTAGCGAAGCTGTTCCTTCTCTGGACAATCGTAATCGTCTAAGTTGTACTTGAGTATTGGGAGATTCTCTGGCCCACCTTTTGGTGGATTCAGAGCTTCAGTACAGACCTTGATGTTATCAGCGACTTCTTCTGGTGTGTAAGTCGTAGCATCATAGATGAAGAAGCCACCAATGAGAACGACAATGGTGGTGGTACCAAAGGCAACAGCCAACAGGGAGAGTCTAAGAAGCTTTCCGATTCCTGTTGAGTTCCAGAAGGTTCTTCTACCCGGAATGGTGTTTGGTGTTTCGATTTGGTTGCTTTGGCGGAACAATGAGGTGGAGAACCATTTGCTGGTCCCGTGGGATGTTAGGCGGGTGTTTGAAGTGAAACTGGTGCCCAATACGGAAGACAAGATCGGTCTTTTTGGGGCTTTGGAGAGGGTGGAGAGCGCCCTGAGCGCAGCTGGGGAGACAAGTCTTGAGCCCACTCTGTACGCCACAATTCCCCTGAGAGATCTTAGGACGGTCATATTGTTGTGATTGATCCTCCTGAAAGGGGGTGGGTGAATGGATAGGAACGTGTGCGTAGCTTTAAGAAACAGGTAGTGAGAGTGTGTAGGGTAGTGATAGGAACCCCTGTACGTATCCACCAATTGGGTGTGGTGTGTATGTACTGGATATTGGGATGGTGTTCAAGATGGACAGTTTAAGGCAAAGGAGAGTGGGATTTCTGGCACTTTTTTTTGGGCTGTAGATGCTTTTTCCGTGAAGTTATTACCCATACAGACGCCTACACGAGCACATACGTAGCTGCCATGAAAAAAGTACGGCTCTGCCGGCGGCGCGTTTGGCTGCCTTCGCTGTACGGTTTTTTTTAAAAAATTCCCTGCCTAGCTAAGGAGTCCGAAGGTCTCGAGGCAGGCAGATAGCTTAGAGCCGGGCAGCTTAGAGTTGGGCGGAGATAGGCAGTAGGGGCAGGAGCTAGGCAGAGGCATTGAGCGTCAGCTAGAAAGGACGACAGTGGTCCACAAATTGTGCGTCCACACAGAACCGGTGATTGAGATGCCTCATACATCTAACACAATTGGAACAACGGCTATAAAGGACCAACAGATGGAGGTCTGTGACTAAACTGGAACTGGTAGTCTTTTGTGTGTAGTACTTTTTGGCTCCAGCCTGATAGCCGGAATACCCAGGCCGAGAGCTATAGATCAAGTGAGAGCCCATAAGTTAATATCCCAGCATCTTGTTAACACTACATGTTCGGCAGTACTAATATGTACGAGATCCATATAGAAAGCCCTGATGATGTTTCTTGACGTACTTTACCACCACCTGATATCTCATACACCGCTGGGTGCTTTAGCTCTTCGATTTCTGCTTTTCTGGTATTCTGTGGCCCGAGACAGGGAGAACCTGTCAATAGCCGAAAAACGGACATGTATGTGGTTTTGAAAAAAAACCGAGAATGCGGAAATGAGGTTCCGACAAATTTATACACCTTGTCATACGTATGTGTGTGTTTTTATATACTTTAATGGGCGTAGATGACCGTCAACTCTATTCGAGACTTGGACGGCCGCATCCTATTCAGAGTCCGACACATTTTTTTTCTTCTTTCCAGCTCTTCTAGGTGGGGGAGGGAAACCCGTAGTGCAATGGAAAACAGGCTATGTTCACAAGTTCGAACCCCTTAGGATACCGTTTTACCAAATATTAGAAAATGGACAATCTATCAAAAATAGGTTAGGAGGAGGCTACTAGGCGCTAATCAGGTACCACCAGACATTCTCATCTCCAAACACAAAAATCGTTATTAAAAAACAGATGGGGGGTCAGCTTAGTTACTGGCACTCTGTGGAAATATCTGCTGGTGATCGACCTACTCTTAGGGAAAAAGAGATTGATATTTTAGTGGAGGATTCAGTCGGACTCTATCAGGGAAAGTCAAAAATACTGCAACGGCAGAATGGTCGTCTTTACCTCACATCACAGAGACTTATCTACGTGGACAATACTTCTCCGAAAGATAAAAGTCTTTCGCTAGAGCTATCAGATTTTAAGTACCTTGATTACACGTCTAAATTCCTTAAATCATCTCCCAAAATTACAATCTTCTTCAAATCCATCAAGCATTTAAGGCACAATGGACAGCAAAACTCCAAACTATCAACAACAAGAACAACAACTTGGATCTGCCCTATATGCACATTTTCTAATGACATAAGCATAACAACCAATTATTCCAGCCCTCAATTCTTACCAGCATGTCACACTTGTGGTGTCAAGCCAGACCCTGAAGTTATAAAGACTGCCATCGAATCAGCAAAGCTCAACAGCAGCATTAATGATCAGAACTCAAATGGTTCAAAGAACACACGAAAGAAAATTGAGTGCAATGCATGTACATTCCTGAATCATCCTTCTATGAGGAATTGCGAGATTTGTGGAACAGCGTTACCTATAAACAAGGTAAACCAACTTACTTCAGGTCAGCAGGAAATATTCGACGACAGAATTAAGATAGTAACAGAAGTCGACGATGGTTTGAGTGAGGTAAAGGTTCCGTTTATTAAAATCAGTTTCCATAGAGGCGGTGATAAGGTGTTTTATGAGAGACTACGACAGACAATGGAGAAATTGGAATGGGATACTTTGACAAAGAGAGGAAACGTTAATATCAATGCTACATTGAAGACACCAGATGAGAATGATACTGATTATGATCATTCCGAATTTGAAGTTCGTTCATCATCAGCCTCATCATCATCAATGGCCTTAGGATTGCACCGATTGACACAAATGGAAGCTGATCAAACGAGAAAAAACCAAGAGATTATCAATTCTTCACTGGACGATCTACAAACACTTTTGGCTAAGGCTCATGAAGTTCGTGATTTAATTGAAAGTTTTAAAAGGCTACAAACTGGTGATGACCGTTCACAGTCTAAGATAATTCCAACTATCGACCAAGTAACTCAGCAGGTACTCAGAGACCCATCTAAAGAGAGCCAGAAAAAGTTCTATTTGCAAGAAATTTCTAGACAGATCTCCGAGTTCTTGATCACCAATGGAACATTGGAGCAAGAAGGTGGTGTAATTACACTCATGGACTTGTACGCACTCTACAACCGAGGAAGAGTTGGTTTTAATTTGATCTCACCAGATCAGTTATATGAGGCCTGCACTTTCTTTTGTCAATTGAGACTTCCACTTATTTTAAAGAAAATTAATAAGGTGTTAGTGGTACAGGATATCAAGTTTCAAGCCAATGAGCAATTGATTGAGCAATTGAAGGATTTCATCATGATTTATGGAACGGAAGACCAGTTCCAATTTAAATATGTGCAGCTACTTAGGGTCAGCGAATTTTTCAACTGGAGTTTGAGCATTACCGAGGAGATACTGAAAGTTGGGGTTGATTCTGGTGCACTTTGTATTGATCAGCAAGTCACCGGTAAAAATTACTATCACAATGAATTTATGATTTCAGAAGAAGACACACCAGTGGTTGTTCTTGTTGAAGACAATGATAATGATGGCGCCAATAATACAGCAATAGTGAAAGTGGAGGAAGAGAGCGGCAGTAATAGTATGGCGTTGAACAACTTACTCAGTACCAATGCTCCTTCATCTTTATTGCCTACAGCGTTGCCTGACGCACCATTGACTACTCCAGGCTCGCCTGGATCAACTTCAAAAAAATATGAGTCTCAAACTCTCATGGAGCTAGAAGGGCTTCTGCTCTAATGAGATACTCTAATTTTAATGTACAGCATCCGATTTATACATAACTATTGCATATACAGAGTAATATATTTTATTTGATGCATTGTCTTAGTAAATGTTTAGCTACTATTGACCCTTGTGGGTAGATGGAATGTTTGACTGTGACTGTGTGGTGACAATTCTTGGTAAATCTGTAATTTGTTGTATGACGAAGTCCAATTCATTTTGGAAATTATCTTCTTTTCTCTCAGGGACAGGGAAGTTCTCCAAGAACAGCAACAATTTATCCCTGTTCTTGATTAATATATCAGAGATAGACTTTTCTTTTTTTGGGTTAGCAACGAATACTTTAAAGACGTGGAAACTTTCCATTTGCAAGTTTTTAGACTTATCACTGAGGAGTATCATAACAAGTTTTAAGTTCTCTGGGTTGTTCACATACTGCAGCATGAACTGGTTGTGCTGCCTGGAGAGTATGAGGAGTGAGAGAAGCTTGATGGATTGTCTTTTAGTGACATAGTTGTTGGATCCGATCAACTTGTTGATGTTCTGGACAAATTGTACAGAGTTAGCAATAATCCATTCTGAAGCCAATTTTTTGTGAATTGTAAGCAAGTCACTTAAAGTCTGGAAAGAGTCTGTCATGTTCTCAAACGTTCCTCTGGAACTGAACTCAAAGTAACGCCACACAACAGGGTCTTGGATTATAACTTTGGCAAGGACTTCAAGCTTAATGCAATCTCTCAAAATGGATCCTGTTACAAGGCACACGGAGGGGATTTCGGGACCTTTGAGCAACAAGTTGAGAATCTTTGGTCTCCCTAACAAGTAGTCGACGGTAGGAGACCTGTTCCCAATCTGCCTTCGTAAGAGTGTGGAGAAGAGTGTGTTGACATCCTTTCTGGAGTCAAACTCAAGGTGGTGGAGATTGAGGATCAAGTAGTAGAGCAAATCTGTGGAATAGACGTCTTGGGCTAACTGTGCAATGAGGTCAGGCTGGGGGTCTGTGTCCTCGTCTCCGTGGAGGATGACACGGATTTGGGCCAAGTAGCGGGTCGCATCGTCTTGGACTTTGCGTTTATCGCTTGTCGAGTCAAACTTGACCACCTGCTCGCCCAACGCCCGTACAAGCTCTGACGGTGTCTTCGGATTCCTCTTGAACAAGAACGCCATAGCGTGGTTAATTCCCTGGGTTTAGTGCGGTTTGATGTTGTTTGTTAGTGGTGATATGTTTGATCTCTGATTGTTTTGGTTTACACAGGCACGCATCTTTGTGGCGCGAATCTTCTCTGTAAACCGCTATATCGCAGGACTAAATATACATATACATACTACAAACGAGATAAAGTTGGATGTATTCTCTATATTTCGTTAATTATAAAACGCTTTCAGCTTTATTTTCCAGTATTAAACTGCTGAAAGAAATCTCACTGCAGATCAGTGATAACGCGGGACCAGTTTTTGTATTCTTCGTCGCCATACTGGATCTTCTGCATCCACTGTGCAACCTGGTTGGTCAACTCACCAAACTCCTCACCAGGCAACAATGGGACGTTGATAGACTTGCCGTGGAAGCCGATCTCCTTAATTGGGGAGACAATGGCGGCCGTGCCGGAGCCGAAGGCTTCGACTAACTCGCCCTTCTCGGCACGCTCAGCAACTTCGTAGATGGTGCAGTAACGCTCGTTGACCTCCCATTCAGCTGAGTCCAATCTGGTTCTACAGAGCTCCAAGATAGAGTCTCTTGTGACACCCTCTAAGATGGTACCATCCAATGGAGCGGTCACGATCTCCTTCTTACCCGTAGCAGAGTCCTTGAAGACAAAGAATGCATTCATCGTACCAACCTCGGTAATCTTCTTCTCCTCACCGAACAACCAAAGGTTTTGCTGGAAGCCACGGGAAGCAGCCTCAAGCTGTGGCTTGATACATGGGGCATAGTTTGCACCGAGCTTCTTGTCACCGACACCACCTGGCCAAGCTCTGGTGGCATAGTCTGTAGCCTCCAATTTAACAGCCTTGAATCCAGTGGAGTAGTATGGGCCAACTGGAGAGCACAAAACATAGAGCAAGGCGTCAGTTGGAGTACCGACACCGAGGCCAGCAGTGGTTCCGATCATGGTTGGTCTGATGTACATGGAGTAGCCCTTCTGTTTTGGGATCATCTCCTTGTCGAGCTTGAGCAACTCGCCAATACACTTGATAAGCTCTTCGCCGTCAAAAGTTGGCAGCACAATTCTGTCTGCAGAAAGGTTCATTCTGGTCATGTTCTTGTCTGGTCTGAACATTCTGATCTTATCCTCAGAGTCTCTGTATGCCTTGAGGCCCTCGAACAACTCAAAGCCGTAGTGGAAAACACAAGATGATGGGTCGAGTACCAACGGGCCGTATGGAACGATCTTTGGAGCGGCCCAGCCAGATGTGCTGTTCCACTCACACTTAAGCATGTGATTTGTGAAGGACTGGCCGAACTTGAGCTGCTCGTGTGGGAGTGGAGCCTTTATGTTCTCACTCTTCGTGATCTGGAGCTTAGCGCTCTCGAGACCTGGAAGGCCTGACGAGGTAGGAGCAGTGTGCAATTGGGCCTTGGAGGACATTGTGCGAGGAAGCAGTTTCTTGAACTGAGCTGCCAACATTGAAAGATATCGTTGATGCGACAAGGGACAGGCGTATATTTATAAGATTATGGAATGGATTGATTAGGTGGGCGCTAGACTTTTTTCTCTTTCCCAATCTTGGGAATCGGCTGTGGGCGGCATGAGCCGTGCGCGTGGTGACTAATCCTGTGTGCTCGGGTGTTTTTTATATGAAGGAATGAATCACTAAATGAATCCTACCACGCCTAAACACGGTTCTCTTGATGAAACAATCACATCGCTGATGACAGCGATGTCCTATCAATAAAGCACCGTCTTTACTCGGTTAAGCTGCAGGTTAGTGATGAGCTGCGATCTGGTGTGCTGTACTCTTCGAATCGGATATTTATCTATTCAGATCTTGAGCCATTCCTCGCTCTGCTTCGAGATGGACGATTATCTGACAGTAATCTGTAGCGTAGCTCCTGAATATAACGGCTACAATTTCTTTCTGATTATAGTTGACGATGACTTCTGTCTGTAAGGATATGGAGAGCTGGTGGAAGCTATTAGGGGCTATCACACAGCATTCTATGTTCTAATATTCAAAGAGGTCGACCGGGACGCTTAGAAACTAGAATCCCGCAAGTTGATTAGATAAAAACTTAAACGGGAATTTTATAGAGTCAAATAACCCAAATATAGTACTAAAATTCTTCAAAAATTTGTCGAAGAGTCACTCTGGACTGCCTTTAGCCACCCACAAATGATCCTTTCAAGTTTCTCTGTGTGGGGGACTACGCGAAAAAGTTATTTGCTTCTTGATGAATCAATTCTTGGACAATCAATTCTTGGACATCTGATATACAGAAAGTCTACGTTCTTGAACTCCAGGAGAGTCTGACTCATTGTGTGAATTCCTGAATATCCCTCAAAAATTTCAGGAAATGTCCTCGATTAGAGCGTCCAAGAGCAGGCTGAGGAAATCAATGGCCCAGCTACTTTGTGCTATTCCACAGGAGAGCCTTATACTACAATCAGACAATCTTACGAAGACTCTGGCTTCACTCCCAGTCGTACAGAATGCACACAGAGTAGGCATATACATGAACATGGATACCTCGGAGGTGAAGACTCTAGGACTTATTAAAACTCTCTTTGAAATGGGAAAGAAAGTGTACCTCCCACACTGTGCTGCTTTGCAGGTAGGCGACCATAAGAGGTTTGAAAAACAGAAAACTTGCTTGGTATTCTACGAGATGCCATCAATACAGTCTGTGATTGACTTGCGACCACAGGGCAAGTATCAGCTGAAAGAACCCACCTCTGGCATCAACATTATGGATGAAGACAGTGGGCTCGATCTACTACTTCTACCAGCAGTTGCATATACTACAGATTGCTACCGTTTGGGACATGGAGCCGGCTTTTACGATGATTATATCAAGAGACACGGGGAAAAATTCGGGAAAATACCGTTCTTACTGGGTACTGGATTGAAAGAACAGCTTGTAGAGGAGATTCCAAGGGAACCACACGACGAGAAGCTGAATTTAGTAATATTAGACGACAAAGTATATTATTCATAGAAGATCAAGTCCTAGAATATACCAAGCCATTTTTTTCTTGGCGAGGAAGACGTTATGACAATATGATCGCCCCTCTTTTCAAATTCACCAAGACCTTTAACAAGAAGTCTCCCTTGTAATGTCTCAACATCCCCAAGAACTTGACCTTCTTCATTGATTCTGGTTCTCACAACAAGGAAATTGTTTGCAAAGGTTGGGAATTTATACTGTAACTCAATCAAATTAGTCTTGATTTGATTTGGCGTATATCCGTTCAAGGGATCAATCATAAATTTGAATGAGGATCCTCTCTTCAGCACCTCATCCAAAATACTAGCAAGAATACCACCATGAACAAGGAATGGGTATCCGCAGAGCTTTTGGCCAACATGGAATATGGCAACCAGCTCCTTTTTCTTTTCGTTGACAAAGATTACCGGTCTTATGGCAAATCCTCCAGGGACAGACAACGTACCAGATGTCATTACAGCATTCATTGTGTTGGAATCAATGTAGGACCATGCTCTTCTAGAATCATAATCTGGATCTTTTGAGAGTTCCTTATAAATTTCCAATTTGCTCAACTTGTTTTCTAGATCCTTTTTGAAAGCCTCCTCTTGTGGTGTTCCAGGCTCAGGGAGACGTTCCATGGCAGTCAGTTTGGCAATCTCACTCAATGGCACGTTGTAGGCGACACCTGCACCGAGGATAAAGGAGGCCAGAATCAAGGAGAGAGTAGAAGAGAAATTACGACTATGCTTCAGAGGTTTTCCTGGCTCATCTTTAGTTTGTGCGATTGGGGGGGTTAGAGGCGTTGTTTGTGGAGTTAGTGGGGTCGGAGCAACAGGTGTGTCACCGGTCTTTGTAGTGGTGGACAGCCAGCGGACAGCAGTCGGTATTCTGGCCCGTGAAAGACGTGTAAGTTCCAACAAAGTGTGTCTGCCGAGCATTCTTTCAGATTGAAAAAATTGTCCTTTATATGTATAAACATATTAGAATAGGTCAATGAGAATTAAATAAAACATGTGTTGTATAACGCGGGCGGATTTCCCAATCAATTTAGGGGCTTCATAACCATAGATCATTATAATTTTCAACAATTCCGAGGGAGAAAAACTAAGCTCCGGTACACTAAAAAAACCGTACTGATGGATGGAGTTCTGTCCATGAAGTCGTCTGACTCCGCCCAATTGTTATTGAGAAACTGTATTAATTGGTATCAAGACAAGATGCATAGTACCGAGACACCGAATATTGAGATACTCACAATTAATGACAAGACAGAGTCCGCAGTTCCAGCCGGTCCAATCGTTCCCTACGAACGCCAGATTGTTACAGATGTGATTGCCCTATGGAAACAAGATCCCAAGACAGAAGACTTGGGTATCTCCAAACTTCATGCTTTAATGAAGAAGAGGAATCCCACATGGTCCTTGAGTGAAAAGAGACTGAAATCTGTGCTCAAGCAGTTTAACTTGCTTACCACCTCTGAGCAGTACTCTTACGCTAGTCAGATCACCTCTAAGGAGACACCCAACATGGTCTTACCGTCCAATATCAGATTCCAGTTCACTAAAAACAGAGGTAAGGGTCTATATGCTTCAAACTTCTTTAAAGAGGGAAACTTGCTTTGGGAGGAAAAGGCTGCTCTTTTCTTCGTGCCACCGTTGGATCATTTGAAGTTGATGGACAATGGTAGTGCATGTACATATTGCGGGACATTGCTGCAAACTGCCAAGTCTGTTAAGAAGGGCTTAGACTGTAATGTCTGTTCCCATGTATGGTGCTCGCAGCATTGCAAGAAGGCCGATAAGCTCCATCAGCTTGCTAAGCATAACTTATACGAGGAAGGTAAGAAGTCCAAAAAGGTGATTATTCCATCTGCTTGGGACAAGTACGAGAGCTTTTGTTTTAAGAATGAGTGGAACGCCGCTCATGCTGTGGCTCATATTCATGCTCACTGTATTACTGATAAGACTGGAGTACTCTCAAAACAGTTTGATGCTTTTGCCAAAGTTCGTCAAGATGTCAGATACAAGGCCATAGACTCTTCTGGTATTGGTGGTGCGTTTGATTCCAATAACAACGGAGGTGGTGCGTTGTTTGTTCAGGAGCAGCAAGAGGCCCTTTGGAAAGAAGCGTTTGATCTTTTCAACGATATATTCCCCTCAAATAAGGTCACTTATGAGCAGTTCTTGGAGTTCTTGGGTACTTACAACATTAACAATGTTGATGGCTCTCTTTTTTTAATCCAGGCCCATTTGAACCACAATTGTGAACCAAATGTCAGAGTTATCTTTGGTGACAAAAAGACTGATGGTATCAAGATCTATGCCAAAAGAGACATCAAGGCCAATGAAGAGTTGGTTACAAGTTACGTTAACCCAGCGCACGAGGTAAGTCAAAGACAGAGAGAGCTCAGAGTCAACTGGGGCTTCACTTGTACTTGCAACAAGTGTAAGGCCGACAAGAAGGACATTCAGAGGAGAAAATCTAATGAAGCTGCTACACCTGCTCAAAAACAAAGCATCAAGGATATGTTGAAAAATGGAGAGAATGAGGAATTCGAGTTAGAGATCCCAGAGACCGCTCCAAACACAGAAAGAAGGAAGTCCGTGAGATTTGATGAAAAGGTCATCGCTGTTAATCAACCGTGATCTAAAAATCTACACAAATGCATCGTATATACTTTCCCTATATGCTTCATTAATGCATTTCATTTTTGGCTATTTAAGTCATTGAACGTTAAAATAAAGTCTGTAATTAGTGTAAACTAAATTTAGACACAAATATATCGAACAACAAAAACTCTAAATGGAGTTTTTAAGTACGAGAATTTAGAACGTATGTTACAAGAAATATTATGAAGATGAAGAGACGCCGAGAGTGAGGCTGATCTTGAGGTCAGTTAGAAAACTGAGACAAATGCAGCGGGTGTTTAAGACTGAGATATTTTATTTTGATCATATCTTTTGTCTCTTGTTCAACGTACCATCTAGCAGTTGATCTGGCGTTGGACCAGGGGTGCCACTTTGAGCAGTTGTAGGGGTAGGGGCGCCTTGTTGATACAACAATGGAATTCTCGAAGTTAAGTGCTTTTCCAACATGAGGTACAAGTCATCCTTTGTGAATGGCTTAGCTAAGATATCACTCATACCGTGCTGCAGATATGTGACAAGGTCTTGATCGTCAATGTTACCTGTCATTGCAATGATTGGTGTTCTGTTATCAAAGTTTCTCACAATTGAAGTCGCCGTGGCACCATCCAAATTGGGCATGATGATATCCATAAACACGATATCATAACGAGACTTCTCCAATGCATTGATTGCAGTCAACCCATCCGAAACAACTTCCACTGTACACCCATACTTTTCCAGGAATTTTCGGCATAGCTGGATGCACACATTATCGTCCTCAACCAACAAAACATGGAAACCTGGTCGTAAGTCACCAGTGACCTTGGCAGGAGACTGTGAAGAGGGCTGTTGGCCTATAGCAGCTGTTGGTGCTGATGATGATGTGTGATGTACTTGAGATGAGACTGTGTTTTGTGAAGGTTGTTGTTGTTGTGGCGGCTGTTGTTGTTGTATCATTAATTGTGGAGGGTCGATTGGGGGTAAATCAAGTTGTGGTAGCTTGATACCGTGGTTCACCAGTGTGCTCACTAATGTGTTAAGGCTTCTAAAGTAACGATCATTAGTGTTCTTCATTGTGATGATGGATTCAATGACAGTAGTATACTTTTGGTTCATTACCTTGATCTCGTTGTATAGGCCTTTATTCTCCTTTTGTAAGAGGGAAACGTTATCCTCCAATCTGCTGAGGCTCTCCTGTGCTGATCCTTCTTCTGCTGCTCTCTTCTGGACAGGGCCCTTTCTCTTGATACTTTCAAGGGCTTCACGGTCGTGTCGTCTAAAATCAGGGTGCTTGAACTCCCAGGCACTTTCACCATACTCATTTTGCTGCTTTTCTTCATTGGACATTTTCACTTTGTGGAAGTCATACTTATTGAGTTGGCGAACAAAGGAAGCAAAGTTGGAGTGTTTGAAGTGCTTGGGCAGGATATCCTTCGTGAACTCATTAGTGTCCACCACAACAAAGGAGTCGCCTGCCGGGGTCCACCTCACAATGTTCTGGTAGGAGTTGTCCTCTAGCATTAGAAAGAGTTTCTTGACGAAATCTGTAGATCCGGAAGTGGTGGAGGAACTGTTGTTCAGTGGGATCCCGAGCGACTGATTCAATGTCAGGCTAGTGTCGTGAGCGTCTTCTAGCTTTGGTTTTGGTGGCATTATTGTGTGCTATAACTCTTTGTACAGGTGCTTTGTGGAAATACGAAAAGATGATAGGTGTTGCGGTGGATAGTCTAATGCTTCCGTGGGCTTTGGTTGTCTGTTAACAAAACTGCCTAGAACTATCGGTTCCAGCGAGTAGTCAAGCGCACTTTAGTAACTAAAGACAGGGAAGAAAAAGCTGGGCCTTTTCTTTTCGAGTTATGCTGTCGCTGTAAGAGAGTGGGTGAATCGTGAAGTAGTCTGCGTGGAGCGTACGCCCAAGACTAAATGATTAATTGATTGTATCAGTTTGTTATGCGGCGGTTGAAGGTTCGCGCATGCTTTTGGTACAGTACAGCAACCGCGGCGAAGCTCCTATTAAGTACACGCGAGCCGGTGTCTATTGAGATGTGGGCTGCCTGGTGTGTGCGTGTGTGTACCGACGTACTATGAGAGGTGACAACTATTTACAACCCAATTGTTTAAGGGGCAGAAAGACTAAACTGTGTTAGAACAGCAGAATTACGCAATCTAATCACATCCTGTAATCTACTGTGTTTTTAGTGATGTGTTTCAGAGCTTGGTCGCTGGAGCTTTTCTTCGAAAATGGGGATTTGTGGCCTAGACCTGCTGATTCTACAAGCGTATATCTTTAGATGATGTAATTAATGTAGAGAGTGGTATTTCAGAACTGGTGCAGGACACACCTCTCGACCGTTGGATATCGGTGTGAGCACTGAGTGAAATTGAGACAGTTAAAAGACAGATGAGATTGTGTGTTAGGGGATTGAGCATCTAACAATACCCGTTAAACTCTAACGAAAAATAACACTTCTTATTTTTATTATTTTTATTATACGTCTCTAGATATAATTCAAAAAACAAAAAAAAATAATTGACATCTCGGAGTGCGCAGGGGAGTTGGCGCAGAGGTATATAGATTGAAAGACCAACAGCACCGACGACAATAACGACATGTATACCAGTCTAATATAACCAATCATTGATCGTAGAAGTTACACCACCACACAAGTATCAGCAGCATGATAAATCACACATCGGCATAAAAAGGAAGAAAAAAGAAAGAGAAGACTCAAATACGAAAACCAGTATAAAATTATTAGAAAAGTTGTAGTGGGGACGGACGGCATAACAAAACTAGCTCATCCAGTGAACGTCAATAGAAGAAACAAAAGCGCAAATACATGGGAAAGAAAGGTGCATACAAAAACCACAAACATAGACATGGACACACAGACACACAGACATACAGACCAACAAAACGAAACAGCATAACAAAAAGGGAAAAAAGAGGAGCTTTGCAAAATCATTACAAGTCAAAGCGACCATTGACAAAGTCATCATCCATCTCATGGTCTCCATCTTGGTCAATGTTGTTGTTTTCGTCTTCTTCGTCGTCATCAATGACATCTTCATCTGGAGGTAAATGTGGATTACCTAAAATTAGAGATCCATAAGGCTGCTGTTGCTGAGCTCTCTTGTTATGGAAATCTTCCATGGTAGACTCGTCAACAAAAGTGAATCCCTTGAAGTTGGCCTGAATGCCAGGACTCAATGGGGTAGATGCAACCTGGAACTGCTTATGAATCAAAGAGGCACTTGTGTTTGTAAACTCAGGGTCAAAGTTGGAGGTATCGGTCTCACTGGAAAGATGTGGCTTAAATGGTGGTGGGATCTTCTTTTGGATCAGAAGGTCCCAGTCAACATCATTGAAGAATGGATGAGATTTCAATTCACGAGCATCGCCTTGGGCACCCAATCTGTGCTTTGGGTTACGGTTCAAAAGACCTTTGACAAAAGAGCGACCTTCTGCACTTAAAACTTCCTTTGGAAAACGAACTTTACCAAAAGCAATGTTCTTGTACATCTGTTGAGTGTTTTCAGCATAGAACGGAGACCAACCACAACACATCTCAAAAATCAAAACACCCAAAGACCAGAAGTCCACCATCTTCGTGTATCCAGATTCATCCAAGAGGACCTCTGGAGCCAAATACTCAGTGGTACCACAAAATGTGTTTGTTGTGTCATCAGTAGATAAATCCGCTTTGGACAGTCCAAAATCACAAAGAGCTATGTGTCCATTGGCATCCAACAAAATGTTCTCAGGCTTCAAATCTCTGTAAACAATGTCATTATCGTGTAAATGCTCTAAGGAAAGAACCAATTCCGCAATGTAGAATTTGGCACGTTCTTCAGCGAAACGGCCCTCCTTTTGCAAATGCCAGAAAAGCTCACCACCCGACATGTAATCAGTCACAAGGTACAAATCTGCTGGTGTTTGGAAGGAAAATTTCAAACCAACAATGAATGGAGAGGCAGCTGTAGCGGTTCTCACTAAAATGTTACGTTCGCCAATGGTATGAGCAATTTCTTTCTTCTTAACAATGACCTTTTTGGACAACACCTTCATGGCATAAATACGATCGGTGTCTAACTTACGCACTTGAAACACCTGCCCAAAAGTTCCCTTTCCTAACAATCTCAACACTTCGAAGTCCTCTGGACCGTAGTGTTTTTTACCGGTAGTTGTGTATGCATAGCTGACCTTGATTTCACCTTCAATGCGTTCACCCTCAACTCTTGGATGGAGCTTGAACCATTCAACAGCTTTGTTGTTGGTCTGGATGCTTGGTGTGATTCTAACGTGACCCAAGAATGTTTCATCGGAATCATAGACAGATATGTCAAGTTCAGAATGGTTTCCAGTAACATCGAAGATGGCCTCATGCTGCCAAACTGGGTTTGAGTTATTGGAATACACTTCGTTCTCTGTCATCTTTGGCAGACGACTTTGGTAGCCTTTGTTGATGTGTTGAGAAGATGACTGTCTCGTGTACATCGGCTTGTTTGCTGTAGTTGGGATTGCACCATCCCTTTTAATACCGTGCATGGTTGGATGATTGTCAACGCTCTCTGGACCGTGAGAGATAAATTCCGAGCTCTCAAACGTACAAACAACATATGGATGGGCGTTTGTGCTTCTTGTCAACAAGTTTTTAGCTTCAATTATAGTAACTTTGAGTTTTCCCTTTGGGCGTTGCATTTGTTCAGCATTTGCTGGTGCTTGCACGGAAAGCGCATTAGCTCCCTTACTAATAGGCTGTGTATGGGCGGCAACTGAGCTAATCGTAGCATGAGTACTGTTGTTAGCCACCTGCGACAGAACCGCTTCTGGTTGGAACTGGTTTGATTTAGTGGTTGTTCCAACGGCGAAAGGACCTTCACTCAATGCTGTGGTCGGGTTGGCGGTATGTTGGAAGTTGAGCAACTGGGAACCGTGGTTCTGTTGTGGCGAGGTTGGTGACGCCTGAGACGGAGTGGCTGCTTTCTCCTCCAGGGAGTGTTCTTGTGGGAACTGCTGGCCTCTCTCAGCGCTTGTTGGTGCAGTCTTATGGAAGCCGCCAAAGCCAAATAAGGTCTTTGCAAAGTCCACCATTTTGTCCTTATCTTCTGTATATTATATAAAAGCTGATGCGGTATTGTGTGTGTGATACAGTGAATTTCCCAGCCAATTTGAAGTTACAATGGAGGTTTGGTTTCAAGAGCTTCTGACGAACGACCTATAGTACACCCAGGCGTGTGTTGTATGTGTTTTTTAGGAGTGTACTTTTTCTAGATATGGTAGGTATAACTGGTATTTCTTTTGAGCAGCTGGAGAGAGATGTTAGTACTTGTTCAGTAAAAAGCTTACAAAATGGACACTGTGCGAATTCCACACACATGCACACACACACTCTCTCTTTTTCTCTGTAACTGTCTTTGTTTCTGCTGGTCTACTTAGGATCAATCCTCAATCCAACATAGAACAAAAAAAAAACTGCAGTGTAGTTGCAGACAAACGGACAGGCAGACGGAGCGAGTAAAGCATAACCACTCCATTGGGAATAGTACTTACGATACCGGACGTGAATAGCTTCCAGTTTGATGTGTGGTAGTCAGTAAAGTAGTGCTGGTCAAGTGGCTGGTCGGACCTGAAGCTCTGTACAGGAGGATGCTTTCAGTATTACGTTGAGTGTGTTGTATGATAGCAGTGAGCACTCTCTCGCTTTTTAAGTAGGGGCAAATTTTTTGTAAGTGCACTTCGGTTTGTTTCTAATTTGAAGCAAAAAAGAAATGTTTTAAACGGATAAGCATGCGAAGTTCTATCGCGGAAATGAGATTTTTATTTGCGGTTAACAATTGGCTGTGTGCGACTGGCTCTGTATGTAGCATACAAATTCTCCATAATATGGGCGAATATGTTATATATGTATATATAATAGTTGTGTGTATTGAATGGCCTATGTGTGGCCGATAACTAGAACAGCCCATTGATAAATCGTATTTGCCATGATTATACCAATCCGGTCCAATTCAAGCAGAATGAATAGATAAATAATAAATAGATAAATAAATAATAAATAATGGTAGCCCGCGCCCGTCATACAATAATGGAGACTGGAGACTTCAGAAAAATAGAATTCACGGCTTGAATGCTCCCTCTCCTAGCTCTTCAAGTGTCTGACTCAGGGGTCTTCTTCTTACCACATCCCAAAAACCCTGTCTTTCGATAACTGATGCTGGTCTGGGCTTGAAGTTGTTCTCCACGCCTTGGCCACGAAATGCGTGTGAACTGCTGCTTGCTTTACCAACCAGGCTACCACACCAGTACACTGTTGCAGCAACGCAACCTCCAAAAAGAGTGTAGCCAACACCCCGAATCATATTTCTGGTGAAAATACCAGCGGTGGCACCAGCAAATGCACCAGCATAGAATTCATTCACGGTATCCTTTTTCTCCCTCAAGTTGGACATAGAGCATGAGGTGAATTTGTAGACACCTGTGGTCAGAACAATTGTCGTCCACAGCTTTCCAGAACGCGTCACAATACTTAAAGGACCCAATTTGTCCTTTGCAATAGAGTTCTTAACCGCAACAGTCAAAAGACCAATCACAGCAGCATAAGAAATAGCACTTTTGGTAGTTTCCCAAGTGTTGATTGGTTTGTAAGCTTCCACGAATAAGTGAGGGCTTGGGTAGCTAACGTAGGCTTTGGAAGCCCCTTCATCAAGAATAGGAACATTAGCTTCGTCTTTTCCCGCCATAACTACTGTATTGCTTTTCGTTGAGATCTCTGTGAGTGCGGTCTACCTCTTCTAAGTGGTGCATGGTGTATGAGATCCGCTCACGTTCTCCTCCAACTTTTACAACCCACAACCGCGACGGTATTCGCGGAGAGGGGACAATCTGGTGGAGAGAAGAGTGCGCGAAAGACTATGAGCTCCTGCATTGCAGTCCCTAGTCCAGGCTATGGTATATATCTCCCCATTTTCCGCATACGGCATGGTTAAGCAGCACCGATATTCCTAACAGCAAATATACCCTACCGTGGTGGTAGCACTATCTTCAATCTTTATAACACAGACAATAAGCACATAGCAACATCAACTTCAAAAGACGATGGCTCGATCACTATGTAACTTACTTTTTGCATTGACACTTCTAGTCAGTGCAAGAGCGGAAGTAGATACATGGCAACAACCACACATTTCTCCACCGAAACATTCCCTGTTTAGAGATATCGTTTGGGGTAACTTGAACTTTGCTCACACTACTGATACTCATGGTTGGTATACTGGCCATATTAACCAAAAGCAATACAGTGCGGACTGGGGCGATTTCATTTCGTTTTCAAAGAACCTTCGTAAAAAGTCAGAAAAGCTTGGTGTTGATATTCTTTTCATAGACACTGGCGATAAGCACGATGGTAATGGCCTTAGTGATGCTTCAAATCCAAATGGTGCCTATTCCACTCCAATATTCAACATGATGGATTACGATTTAGTGACTATTGGGAATCATGAGCTTTACACAGAAGAGTATTCAATCCAAGAATACGAAGTTTCCGTGGCACACTTTGGCGAGAAGTATGTCTCCACTAATGTTGAGTTTCTTTTGGACAATGGAACTTATGTTCCTTTTGGTAATCGTTATAGGTACTTCAAAACTCCTAATCAAGGTAAAAGAATTTTGGCACTTTCTTTTCTTTTTGATTTTAAGAGATTTAACTCCAAAACAAGGGTTACATCCATTGCTGATACCTTGCAACAAGAATCATTTCAAGAGATTTTAGACTTATTCCCAGAAGATTCCGTTGACTATCTCGTAGTATATGGTCATATTCCAGTAAGAGATCTTCAAAACCAGGAACTGTTGGATTTACACATACGTCTTCGCAGACTATATCCTAACACTGTCATACAGTATTTTGGTGGCCATTCTCACATCCGTGATTTTGCATTCTATGATGACATGGCCACTGGCCTCCAAAGTGGCCGATACTGTGAAACCGTTGGATGGATCTCAATAAATGACACAGACAGGAAAGTTCCGGTGTATAATAGGAGATATATTGATTTTAACAGAGAGAGTTTTATCCACCACTCTGACATTATATCAAAGGAAGATTTTGACTCAGAGGAAGGTCTTCGTTTGTCCAAGGAGATCACCACATTACGCCACGAGTTAAACCTTACTGAGGTTTATGGATATGTTTCACGATCATACCTTATGAATGCATACCCATATGGCCATGAGCACAACATTTACACCTTGTTAAATACCACAATTCTTCCAATGATTGAGAGTGAAATACATCGAAGCACTGAGACTAACCGAGCAATCCTTATCAATTCTGGAAGTATCCGTTACGATCTCTACAAAGGGGAGTTCACCAAGGATACTGAATTTATTGTTTCGCCATTCCAAAATAATTGGGTATATATCACTGTTCCCAAGAAACTTGCTCTGCTGGTAGCTCCTTATCTTAATCGTGGCGATTACATCTTGCAAGAGTTATCTTCTCCAGAAAAAGGGTACCACATTCACAAAGATAAAACTATACGGAGATTTGCATCTTTAGAAAATCAACAACCATTAGATACCTTGACTTTTCCCAGTATTAATAAGCAGAATTTACGCGCGGGTTTCACGACACACGATGACTTGGGTTCTGATGGTGATGATGTACTCCATAACAGCATACCATACTATCCATCTCCAAACATTATTGCTTCTTACGAGGAACGTGCACCAGAAAGTGGGATGGCTGACCTTGTCTTCTATGATTTCATTGAATCATGGATTCTTCAAGCTTTGAATACATTGTCAAAAGATCAATCACTCCCTAGCCATGATTCTCGCAGTTACAGCAGTGACGATGTCCACTTTTATGGAGGACTCAGTACTGGTAAGATTTTGAAGCAACACTTTATGAAATAATAGTACTACAATTTAAGTAAATTACCTTTTATATCCTTTTATTCTTTGTATTCCACGAGTGGATGATTCATGGAACAAAACCAATAACAGTACAAAGCACTACCAGGTATTATTTTACCTAGTTGCACAATCATTAATGAAAATGATGCAACAAAAACATAAGAAAACAGTACCATCCATCATTCTGCTTCTTATTTGTTTCAAGTCAGAGCCTTCTTTCGTAAAAAACTCCAACCCTCATTTTTTAAACCCACCTTCAAAACAACTTCTCAATATTCATAACACTTCGCTGATTTACAAACCAGTCTGAGCTCTTCTTCTGTCACGCTCCTCAGAAATGGAAAGCTTGACACCCTTACCCTTTGGCAGGGAGATCCATGGCTTACCAGCCTCACCAATGACAAAAACGTTGGACAAACGAGTAACAAAGGTGTTGTCCAAAGAGTCCTTGATGTGAACCAAGTCGAAACCACCATCGTGTCTCTCTCTGTGGGTAATGGTACCAATTCTACCCAAGTTACGACCACCAGTGACGTAGACCATCTTACCAGTGTCAAACTTAATGAAGTCAGAGATCTTACCAGTAGCCAACTCAACCTTGACGGTGTCGTTAACTCTGATCAATGGATCTGGGTAACGGATGGTTCTACCGTCGTGGGTAACAACGTATGGAACGCCTCTCTTACCGAGAGCAACCTGCTTGACCTTAGCCAACTTGTAGGCAGCCTCCTCGTCGGTAATTCTGTGGACAGCAAATCTACCCTTAACGTCGTAGACCAATCTGAAGTTCTCGTTGGTGGCCTCAAGGGAAATGACATCCATGAAACCAGCTGGGAAGGTAGCATCAGTTCTGACCTTACCATCAACCTTGACGTGTCTCTGCATCAAGATAGCCTTGACCTCACGACCGTTCAAAGCATATTTAAGACGGTTTCTCATGAAGACAATCAATGGAAGGGACTCTCTGAGCTTGTGTGGACCAGCGGATGGACGTGGAGCGTAGACACCGCTCAACTTGTCCAACAACCAGTGGGATGGGGCTGCCAATCTCTTCAAGTGCTTTTTTGGACCTCTACCCATTTTGACGTGATATTTAGGTACTTGTTGATGGTGTTCACCTATTATGCTGTGTTAAAGAGTCTTTGGCTTCGCTTTTTTTCATTTTGCTGCGATTCCTCGCTACACCCAAACTGAAAGACAGTCCCGCCGCCAAACATCCCGCGCTCATAACATTGGTTTGTAAGGAAATGAATTTTCCTAATTAGGTGTAATTCCCCAAAAAGGATATTATTACTATTTGCGACAACCTTACATCCCGACACCAACCAAACAAAGTCTTCTAGAAACTGCCCTATTCACGTGATGCTTTTATAAGATTGGTTGCCCTATAAATATCACGTGCCTCTCCATCGAGTAGAAAAGAACGTTCATGTACAGGAAACCCGCTGGAGTTCAATACGATCTATTAAAGAATCTGTTTTATTTCAGGTCATTATTAAGACTGATATAATGTTACAAATTCGTTTTTCTTGTAGAATAATAGGCCCAAAATCCTGTATATATCATAAATACTTAAATATACTGCCTGCACATATGAATACCAAATACTTAAATATACTGCCTGCACATATGAATACCAAATAATAAAAACCGAAAAGAAATATATACTGCAGATATTGAATCAAAACAGTTGATACAAGAAGAGAAAAAAAAGTAGAAAGTTTACGGGAATAAAGTGGACACGCTGATAAAACCATTCTGTGCTCAAATATGTGTGGATATGAGGGGGATACATGTACGGCAGAAGCTGGCGAAAGCCGTAAGTCCCAGTTGAATTGAACAGAACATATAAACTAGTACCAAGAATCATTCATTCCCCTTAGGCTCCACTTCCATCAAAGAGCAATTAGCAGTTGTAGGAGCCGACGAAGAGTTTGCTGCTTCTAATCTCAATCCCGATAACTTCTTCACAGGGTTGCTAAGAGATGTTAATAATCTTTCATGTAAGCAGAAATTCGACAGTGATTCAACTTACTCGTATAAATGGCGCATCTTGTGGTTCATCAACTTCTTGGAAGTTGGAGACATGTTTTCACTTCTATCAGATGGAGAAACATACTTCAATTTTCTATTAGTGGTGTGTTAGTATATAATCAAAGTAGAGAAGAATGGGGATATAATCACAGAAACACATACTGTTGTTGCACTAAGTCCTGGACCCTGGCCTTTGTGACATTCTCCTTACTATCCAATATTGGATGAAGCGGCTGTACGGATTGGGCTTGGCCTGGTGTAGGTGTCGAAGATGGTGTTGGAGTTTGTGTCTGTGACATATTCATGGGATAACGCGCCTTCAGTTAAACGTAATCTATTTTGCTTGGAGTAGTGGATTCTCCCTTGGTGATTGAGCTGGATTCAAAAGAAAGATGCAACTGTGTTGACTTTATAGACTAAATGAAGGCGATGCTTTAAGTTGCTGCCGCCGTTTTATATTTTAAAACTTGTGTCACACAGCGATCTGAGACGATCAGGTTTACACGAACTTCAGAACGTATGTCATAATTTGGCCCTTTTAGTTGAAAGGTAAACAAAGACCTCGGATATCGACCGGAACTCACAAGAGCGCCTCCAGCGTCACACTGTTCTTGACACATTATTAGGGAAGGAGGTATCATGTGAGATCAGTGTAAAGCATTGTTGAATTTCGTAAAAAGAAATCTATGATTAATAAGTGTTGATAATTCAAAGAGAAAAACCATGGTACGATGCTTATAACTGAATTGTTTTTATATACTTTCGTTTTCCCACTCGCACTTGTGTCTGCTGCTCGACCTTCAAACAAGAGCTCACATATTGTTGGAAAGTTCACCAATGTACACCTTGAACAACTCAAAGACCGGACACGGCGCCTATTTGACCATGGATGGAATTCATACATGAAGTACGGTTACCCAGCTGATGAGATAATGCCACTGTCATGCCAGAAATATGAGAGGACGAATGACGTCTACGACATTCATAGGAATGATGTTCTTGGAAACTATTCAGTCACGTTTTTGGATACACTTACTACATTTGCTGTGTTTGGTGATATTGAGAATTTTGAGCGATATGTGTTGATGTTGAAAGGGAGGACCTCATTTGATATAGACTCCACTGTCCAGCTTTTTGAGACAAGTATCAGAGCATTAGGATCTTTACTATCTGCACATCTTTATGCGAGCGACAAATTTAACTTACCAAACTATGATGGATTTTTACTAGATTTGGCCACCGATCTTGGGAACCGGTTGTTAAAGTCATATCATACAAAATCGAGAATTCCTCTCCCCAGGGTAAATCTACGTCATGGTCACCAGCTGCTGCCTAATGATTTGAACAACGAAACATGCACTGCTGGTGCAGCTTCGCCAATGCTTGAATTGACGCTATTGTCAATATTGACAAATAATACAAAATTTGAAGAGAGTTCAAGAGAAGCATTTTTTATTTTATGGGAATCAAGAAGTGAATTAGATTTGGTCCCGATGAGCATGAATCCAATCGAGGGAAAATGGCTAGATGCAATAACCGGCGTGGGTGCCTCCATTGATTCATTCTATGAGTATGCATTAAAAGGGGCCGTTTTATTTGATGATGATGAGTTACATAATATATGGAAGAATTCTTACAAAGCATTGTCAATTCATTCCCGAACCGCATGGTTTTTGGCCAATGTTCATGTGAATACTGGGGTACGGGTAAGCGAATGGATTGATTCTTTAAGTGCATTTTTTCCAGGATTACTGGTGTTAGCAGGTGAAATTGAAGATGCAGTGTCTTTTCACCAACCATTTATAAAACTTTGGAACAAGTATAATGGGATTCCTGAGCGCTGGGACTTCTTGAGTACTTACTCTTCAGGGATTGAGAGAGACGACCCGATTCTTTTGGAGTGGTATCCTCTAAGACCAGAGTTCATTGAGTCCACATATTACCTCTATCAAGCAACCAAGGATCCTATTTATCTGAGAATTGGTGAGGCGGTTCTAAAAGATTACGAAACGATTTTCACTACAGACTGTGGCTTTGCTGGATTTAGAGATGTAAGGACTTTGGAGATGCAGGATCGAATGGAATCATTTGTATTGAGTGAGACGTTCATGTATTTATACCTTTTGTTTGATGTTGATAATGATTTGAACAAGAAAGAAAATTTCATCTTTTCGACAGAGGGACATCCATTGTGGGTACCAAAGGATGTTTTGAAACAGTATAAAGATTTTAAATTGGAGAAATCGGAGGTGTCTTCAAAACGTCGAGATATCAAAAGGGGAGAAGGAAATCATGCTATTGTATCAACAATTTTGAAGAAGATAAAGGCATGGCCGCGTTATGAGATTTCCAATGTTGCAAGTCTTGTTAAAGCATGGTTTGAAGAAGACGATGTCACTTCAAAAGAAGTAAGGAGGTTGGTGGGAGCACAGGTTTTAGAGAAACTATGGTTGGAAAAGATTGGGTTTGAATTGAAAGCTCTAGAAAGATCTAGTTGCCCTGTCTGGGCCAAGAGCGATATATTTTCCTCCCAGTATTTGAGCAGACCAGATATCTTTACGATTGATTCTATTTACGAAAGACAGTTTTCCAACAGTTCACTTGAACTAGAAGTTATTAATGAGTTTTATGAAGTATTTGCTCCAGCAAATGCATACTGTGTACGAAGACCAGAAACAGTTCTTTTTGACTATTTGTTTGGCGACATGTCATTGAGCCCGAAGACAACGTTGATTGAGCTGCTCGTTGACAAATATGGTGTCGATAATCTGTGGGTCTACGACCTGCGTGGTCTTCGTCTTGTTTTTGAGATATTGTCCCCTGGTGATGTGGACTACACCAACCACTTGCTAGAGAAGGACGAGATAATGAGTTATTACGACGGCTTCGTGTATGATCTTGATGGTACATGTTTGGCGGATGGCAGTGTTGGTGAAGAACAGGTGTTTAGAGCCCAAACCATCAATGGACATGCTGTTGGTGAGAGGATGATCTATCTATCCCCCTCAATCCAGAACAGCGGCTTGATGACTTCCGGCGTCGTGAAGACAACGACCAAGGGCCACCTTGTTTTGAATGGCATTGTCGTTTCTAACATGGTGATGTGGCCAGTGTAGTGTGTACACCTTCAACTCTGCTATATCGACATGAAGCGTAGTGTAATACCGGGCCAGAAGCCAAGACCGTTTGTGCCTCTTGAATCACTAGACCTCTTTATTAAGACGTCATTGTGCGCGACGCCAGAGTTCGAAAAGACTACAACTGTTCTAGACCATACCATACACAGACGGTGCGCGGTGCGCGGTGCGTGTTTGTGTTATATGCGTGTGAGTTCGGGGCGGCCAGCGAACGAGGGGGGACATACGGCTCTAGTGGGCGCAGCAACGCTAATTTAGTGTGGACAAGGCAACGACCAGACGCTACATACAAACGTCACACAATTGAGTGAGAGCAACTCGTCTTGGATTGTTGGATGATGTGTATGTGTGTGACGTTGCTGTATGGACATTAAATGTTCCAGCAAGACAAGCGGTCGAAATTAATGTAGAAATAGTGCGTGCGGCTCTCCAAAATGTATACAACGCTCATCTTATTATATAAATCTTTGTGTCAACACTTTGACGGCCGCGTATAGTAGAAAGCGTACGCCGTGACTCCCCCGGTTACATCGAAAACTGTTTTACTGAAAATAAATACTCTATTACTGCCATCAATCAAATTTCCTTATAACTGACTTCAATAACCCACTACAGGGATTATACCTTCGACAGATAATCACATCTTCATCAAAGTTCTTCGATTTTTTATGCTCCTTGATCGCTACCTTGTGCCGCTCACGGAGCTTGCAGTCTCCATCGTTCTTCCGCTGGTGTTGACTTTGAAGGCGTTACACTTGACGAGCTACCAGGAAATCACTGCGTCTAACCATGTTACATTACACCGGATACTCATATTCTGGTTGACATATTGGCTAATTGTATGCCTGGCCGAATTAGCCGGCATCAATGGCCATGTCCGTTGTCTCATTGCGGCGCTCTATTACTCCAAGAGCTCCGCAACCCAACTTCAACTGCTGCACTTCTACGATCATACTCTTTTACCTTTCACATCCACGCTACTCTTCAAAATTGCAAACGTTAAGCTTGACGAATCAGAGCTCGATACGGCCGTTGCCTACGTGTTGGAAAAGATGTGCTTTGACCCAAACTACTTCACGGAGAACTTGCTTGAGATGACGATACCAAAAGCATCCGCCATCGGCACTACAACCATGAAGCTGGGCAGCTCATGGTCACGGTTCAAATCTGACGACATTAAAGGTGCGTATGATTCACCAGATACTTCACTTGAGAACATTATTCCGCTTGAAATGACGCGAGTAAGAAGTCCGCCTCCCTATCCAGTGCCAACCCAGCTACAGATACCGATACCGACATCATCAACAACAACAACGACCACAGTACAGAACAAGAGATTACGTCGGAGAAGCAGTTCATTGCAAAGCTCTCTAGCTAAAAAACCATCAAAGCAAGATCTGAGTTCTTCAAGTTGGAATAGCACAGATAGTGACCATATGGCAGTACCGCGTGACAGAGAAATGGCAGCCGCAGAGATATCATCCGTACAAAGTCCACCAAGAGTACCCTCTGGTGCAGACTTGGTTTTTGAAGATTTAGCTGTAGACCGTCGTTCGTTACGAGGTTCACTCAAGGGTCTATTTGCATAACTATTTACATATAAATTTGATTCCATTGCATTCATTATTGCCTTCAAGTAGCTTTGTATGGGTAGTCAATGGCACGGTCTTTGCGCTTCCAGATTTTTCTCTTTCTCTTGGTGGTGACATGCTCGACAAACTTCTCCTCACAATACTCTTTCTTAAAAGCTCTTATGAAGTTGGGATCCCAGAGTTCAGAGGCAATGCCTAAATCTTTACAGCATCTCATAAGCGCATTGCTTCGGCACCCTTCAGTGGCAGTAGGGATACCGTCTGCACTGAAATAGTCCTGTTCACCACGGGCAATACTCACAAGGCGTCCCATACACACTAATGCATACTCTCTTGTCAGCAATGTATTTGTGACAATAGTCTCAGAGCGTGGAATAAGACCCCATCCACCTGCACCAAAGGCTTTATTCAAAATACGACGATACTTAATTTCTGGGAGATAAATGAGTCCGTCTGGTTTAATTTCAATGTCCTTAGCAATAAGAGGTTGAGACAAAGTCTCCTGTGAAGCCTCGCTAAATGGTTGGGATCCTAGACCATAATAAGAAGTTGGCCAGTGAATTTCATCATGTGAAGAGTCGTGTGGCGGTGAGTCGTGAAGTGTCATCTTAAATAACTTATCCAAAGTCTTCGAACCCAATGGAGACACTGTAGATACTGGAGCATCCACAGTTCTCTGTGACTGGCCAACTTGAAGTCCAAACTCTGGAGGGTCGAAAAATACTTCCTCTGGTATTTCAGCAGGAGACTCTGGTGTCTTAGTAGTGGTCATTGAGGTCTTGCTGGAGACCGTCTTCTTTGGAGCAAGTACCTTCTTAGTAAAAGTGGCATAGTTGCAAACATTGGCCCTGGTAATTAAACGTGGTCCCAAATTCATTCTTCTTGGTCTGCTTTTTATTTTCCTTTGAAGTTATTAGTGAAAGACTTACGTGAAGTTGTTGTCTGAGAGGTCCAACTCCAAGTTTAAGGATATTTTAAGCTCGCGACGCGACTGCACTTTGGATACTTTGGATGCGGGTGACCAAGAAGTACTGAAAGACGAATAGAAACTACACTGCTCCAATACCCAAAGAAATTTCAGAGGAAGAGAAACTCAGATATGTCACTTCTTCCGGTTATTGAGCGTGCTGACAATTTCACGTATGCATCTCCGCTTCCTGATGGGATATACACCTTATGGGCACACGACAAGTCCGGTCCCCTCGGCTTCGTTGTAGGCGCTGTTGCTAACGCGCTCTCTAGTTACAACGAAGCATTCCAAGTTGATCACCAGTCACACTTAATCCAGATATCAGCAGAGCTGGATACGTTGGAGAAGCGCTCTGAAGTGTTAGCAACCGTTGCGATTGGCCTTCGGGAAAGTAATCTCTTTGAAACACTCAAAGGGTGGAGAGATGAACTTTACACAATTTATCATCCGTCTCACGAACCATACATGTTACTGGAGCGTGCATTTTGCCCCTTAATGGGTGTCGCGATGTATGGTATCCATATAAATGGGTTTATTCCGCCGTACAAATCATCAACAGGCCAATTCCAGTTTTGGATTCCTAAGAGGTCTGCCACAAAGGCTACTTTCCCTGGTATGCTTGATAATACCATTGCAGGGGGCATTGGCCATCCATATGGTCCTTACGAGACAGTTATTAAAGAAAGCCAAGAGGAGGCAGGAATTGAGAAGGAGTATATTGAAAAGCATCTCAAACAGGCCGGTGTACTTTCCTACATGTTTCAAAACGATGGTGAGGGTGGCTTAATACAGCCCGAAGTCCAGTATATATACGACATGGAGTTTGACCATAAGACATTTCCCTACCCAGTGGACCATGAAGCAGAGGAGTTTTTTTTGATGAATCTTGAACAAGTAATGGTGGAGCTGCACAAAGGGTCATTCAAGCCAAACTGTGCTCTGGTCCTAGTAGACTTCCTCATTAGACATGGCCTAATCACCGCAGAAACCGAGCCTAATTTTGTGGAGATTATACAGCGCAGCCATAGAAGACTTCCATTTGCTCTGAATTAAACCAATTCAAATAACCAGTAAATAACTGAAAATAATGTAAAGATAGGTCTCTCGTGAATATAATATACCGGTTATGATCCCGTGGTAAACATATTTTTTTTTTAAATTCGCCTTGACGTGTCCAAGTTTACATCAAATCCCAAAAACTATAACGCTCAATTCCTTTGACTCATTAAAAGACTTTCGGATCCTACACGTACTACAAAAGAGTGCGGGAAAGGCGTAAACTCTTTTTTCAATTCCACAGCCAGTGTTAAAGTCTTTTCACAGATGTCCACTGTGCGCAAGAGAAACACAAAGGCCGCAAAGAGTGGTGTGGCCACTTCTTCCCCAATCAAGTCTGGCGTAATGGATTCCATTTCTTCCCAGGATCGCATTTCGTCCCACACTAAAGATTTGGTTCCCAAAAGGGAGGACCCATTATATCATAAACTTACCCTCGCCTCTTTGACATTCATTGCATTTGCTACAAGATTCTACAAAATTCACTACCCAAAGGAAGTTGTCTTTGATGAGGTGCACTTTGGTAAATTCGCCTCTTACTATTTGCAACGTACTTACTTTTTTGATCTCCACCCTCCATTTGCAAAATTGCTGATTGCATTTGTTGGTTGGCTTGTCGGATATGATGGATCTTTTAAATTTGATAACATTGGCGACTCCTATATCACCAACAAGGCACCATACTTGGCTTACCGTTCCCTGTCTGCCATCCAAGGTACATTGACTGTGCCAGTCTTGTTCCTCACCCTTAGAGAACTCGATTACTCTTTAGCAGCATCGGCACTTGGCGCCATGTTTGTCCTATTTGATAATGCTCATGTGTCTGAGACGAGATTAATCCTTCTTGACGCCACACTTATCCTCTCTGTTGCTTGCGCTATTTATGCATATGTCAGATTCATGAAAGAACAGCGCAATCAGGCATACACCAGGTCGTGGTGGGCATGGTTAATTCTTACTGGTATTGCTTTGTCGTGTGTGATATCCACTAAATATGTTGGTGTCTTCACATTCATCACCATTGGAGCTGCCGTTATTTTAGATCTGTGGCAATTGTTAGATGTTAAAACAGGTCTGACCATTCGTCAGTTTACGAGACACTTCGTTGCCAGATTCTACTGCCTTGTTGTCCTTCCATTCTTTATCTATTTGTTCTGGTTCTATGTGCACTTTGAAGTGCTCACAAAGTCTGGTCCAGGTGATGCTTTTATGAGCCCTGAATTTCAAGAGACCCTTGGTGATTCCCCGTTGGCAAAGGACGCCAAACAAGTCAATTACTATGACACACTTACCATAATGCATAAGGACACTGGTTTACTTCTTCACTCTCATCCTCAGCGTTACCCTCTTCGTTATGAAGATGGCCGTGTTTCTTCGCAAGGTCAACAGGTTACTGCTTTCAAGGGCGAGGACATTAACAATGAATGGATGATCATGCCTGTACAGGACTACCCGGAGGACCGCAAAACGAACCACCCGGTTAGGGTCGATGATATTGTTAGACTTTACCATGTTGGTACTCAGACTTTCTTGTTGGCTCACGATGTTGCCTCTCCGTTGTTCCCAACCAACGAAGAGTTTACCACTGTCAATGATGAAGTTGCTCAGGCTAGATTTAACGAGACTTTGTTCAAGTTGCAAGCCGCAGATAAATCTAGCAAGGGAAACATCATCAAGACCAAAGCCAACAGACTTCGTGTTTTGCATAGAGACACCTCCGTGGCTATGTGGGCACATGACGATGTCACACTCCCAGAATGGGCTTTCCACCAGTACGAAGTTAACGGTAACAAGAAGATCCAAGATGGTACAAATGCTTGGATCTTCGACTCAATTGTTAATCTGAATGATGCCCGCCAGTTTTATGTTCCAAAGCCAGTGAAAAAAATCCCATTCTTTAGAAAGTGGTGGGAATTGCAATTCCAGATGTTCCACCAAAACAACATGTTGTCCAGTTCTCATCCATTCGCATCTGACCCTATTACTTGGCCAAATTCTCTTTCTGGTGTTAGTTTCTGGACAAACAATGACACCAAACAACAGATCTATTTCATTGGTAACATATTTGGTTGGTGGTTGGAAGTGATTGTGATGGCTACATTCACTGGATTATTTACTATTGCAAAGATTGCAGAACAGAGAAACGTGATCATCTTTAACGATACACAGAGAAAGCAGTTGTTGAACATTGGTTTCCTTTATTTGGGTTATCTGTCTCACTATGTGTTTTTCTTCTTGATGTCGAGACAAAAGTTCTTGCACCACTACTTGCCAGCTCATATGATTGCTGGTCTTCTTTCAGCGGCTCTCCTTGAGTTCATGATTGGAAGAGGTAAAAAACTCACGATCACTGTACTCCTTCTTACTGCCGGTTTGGCATATACATTCTACTTCTTTGCTCCACTTACATACGGTCACTTATCATTGACTGTTGATGAAGTTAAGGCCAGAGAGTTCATGAACATGAAATTGCATTTCTCAAAGTGAAACTCACAATGAATGTTATATTTATAAACTCAAATATACGTAAGAAGAGTTTATTAATCACATGTATCTAAATATAATAGAAGATCTGTATACCTAGATAGTCACCTTAAAATCATGCGATGGTATTGGTTTGTTATAGTACATAATAGAGTAGTACTTCACATAAATTCAACATCTCATGTGATCGAGGCCGTGGGAGTATGGAACTCTTCTTCTGTTGCATCTTCATTAGATTCATTGGTAACCGGAGGAGGTGTCTGTGGAGATGCTGAAACCAATTGAAAACCAGTTCCATCATCAGAGGTACTGTCAGGAACAATTGAACCCCTTCTCTTTGAGTCTGTCAAACGGAGCGGAACGTCGTAGCTAACATCTTCTGAAATCTTAAAATTCTCCAATTTACGTTCTATTGATTTAATCATGTTGGAAGCAATAGCAAGAATGTCCCTCTTAGCAACCCTGGCTTTCACAATAGAAGAACCTTCAATTATTGCCTTACTGTTCTCAGCTTCAGTATTAATGTTTGAAAGAACTTCCTGCTTTCCCTGATAAAAGGTCAAATAAAGAGAATTGAGAGTATCATCAATAAGGGCCGTTGGTCCAAACCCATTGTTCATTCTTCTCAAATCATGAATCTCATAAATAAATATCAATAGAGGTATATCCTGCGAATCAATCTCCTTTTGAAGCAACTCCGTCAGTTTCTGGGATCGAGAAGTAAGTTCTGAAAAAGTGAGTTTGGTGATCTGACTATCAGTGTAACCCTTTGGGATATCTGTAATTTGCCTCACCAGGGTACAAATAGTGAAACATGCTTTTTCCCAAGCTTCTGAGAGGTCAACCATATTAGAACCAAAACGCCGAAGTTTCTTGGTAAAGAGGAAGAGTTTCTGAAGATCAGCCAGCTTCCAACAAATGTCAAGGTAAAAAGAAATGTAATCATATGTGTACACAAAATGCTTACCAGGGGCCTCAAATTCCGGTTTCCAAATGTTTACAAGTGTTTTGTTGTTCAGTTTTAATACAATGAAGTTCTCCATTTCTTCAGCAGCACGTTTGTAATCACCCATTTCATATAGAATCCTTGCAGACCGATACTTTGGTCTATGGTGCCATTTCTTTTTGTCAATTGATACAATTTTCTTTAACGCCTCCAATATAACAACGTGGAAACTTTCGGGCGAGTCAGTAAATGTAATATCACTAAATATATCTTTTACCTGCTTCAACTTTTCCATCGCCCTCTGCAATGGATAATTGGCCTTTGTAACATACTTGAACAATAATGAACAAATCTGGTAGTATGGTTCTAATGAACCATCTGACAACTTGCATGCTTTTAAAGTCGCATTTACCACCCGTGCATGTGGAGCACCAAGCTTGTGCAGAGTCTTTGCAAGATAATAATAGTTGATCCATGAATTGCTACCAAAAGAAATCGCCATCTTGGATAGTCTTGCAACTACTTTTAAAAGGAACACGTGCTTATCTGTGGACATGCTTGATTTCACTCTCGTCAGGCCATCTGAAGTCAGGATTTTTCGCTCAAGAGATCCCAGAAAACAGAACCCTTCCATCGGTCTCATTAAAGAATGATACAACTCCCTAGAGAGTAAACCACATATTATAGCACCAACAACAGAATCAGAAGAATGTTGAGCATAAGAACTGAGAGCCATGCAATAACATAAAAGTGACTTTCTCTGTATAGAAGCAACACCGAACTTCTTTTCAATGCTATTCAATCTGTCCGCAGTCCATACAAGATCATCCTCCGCTTGCAGGGAGTATGCTTCTCCAAGAAGCATCCAAGTCTCTGTGCGGCCTGTACCAGTGGTAATATCAGCACGTAAAAGTCTAATGACCTGTTCCAGGTCAGTGACTTTTCCTTGTGCCAGACGTTTTCTAGTCTTGTATACGTTAAGGTTTGCAGCAGCTTGGAAATAGTAAAGTCCTTTCTCCGCAATTTGAGAAACGGGTGAATTATCCTTAGTAAAATCTAAAAATAAAGAACCCCAAAATGCATCTCTGAAAAGACGCATGTCAATAGTCTGATCCAAAAAGCGATTGATTTCTGCAGTGTTCCTTTGTACCAAGTGTGAGTTTTCATTAGGGTCTCCAACAGCTTCATAAAACACATCCATTGCACTTTTGAGATCAGGCTTCAACTGCGAAATAAGGGGGTACTTCCTCTTAGATAGTATATCAAAAAAGAACCCACTAAACTGAAATGCAGAAGTCTGATTAAACGGAATCGCCTTTGTATCATGGTTGAAAGGGGTGAATTGTTCAGTGGAAATACTTATATGAAAGCGGCAGTGCAAGTGTTGAAGAATATCGACCTCAAACTTTTGACTGTCAGCATTCTTAAGCATACGCTGAGAAAGATTTAAAAATCTTCCAGAAGCAGCATCACAAAAATGTAGCATCCCGATCTCTTCATGAACAACACTAAGAAGATCAAGAGTCAGATCATTCTCAGCAGATCTGTTCTTGTTAAAACAAATAATAAGCAGCATCAAGGTATCTGCAATCATATCTCTCAATTTTGTAACAGATTTTGAAGGAGTTGGTGGCTTCAAAGATGGGGATCTAATGGATTGTCCCATGTGCTCATATAGACAGTAACAATACAGAATCTTGAAGAAATTCATCAAGTTGGGAAATAAAGAGTCAGTGAAGCAGTCAATTGACCACCCTGATGCCAGAGAAAGCTTTGTGAGACCTTCAACATAGATGCCGTAAAAGCTCAAGACAACAAGGATTGTACGGTGTCTCTGTGATTCTGTCTTCTCTCTCATCCCATCATCCGAAATCACTCCATAAAGGAACGGGATGATGTCATCCATAGCACGTACATATTTCTTTAGCTCATTTTCAGACAAATAAGAATCAAATAATGTCTTCCAAAGTTTGAGTTTTATGGCCAGCGGACTTTCCTTCACAAATTTCTCCATTGAGCTTTGACTGGTGACATCGTCACCAGATGCACTAAAAAGCATGCTTTCAAGTAATGGGATAGTGCCATGTGTATCTGATGGGCCCTCTTGCAATGCTCTTTCAAAAACAGTAACTACTTCGAGTTTGTCACATTGCTTTTTGATAGACTCTACTGAAAGAGTCGGAATCGTCTTGTAGTTGACATAAGGAATCACCAAGTCAGGATATGATGCTGACATATCTGTAACCAGCTGATTCAATAGCTCTCGAAGCACTGTTGAATCATGACCATCACAGTAGTGCAGATACATTGCAAAAGACCACTGTCTTCTTAAGGAAAGAACTGATGAAACAGGTAGGATTGAACTAAGCTTTTTATTCCAAATTTTTATGATAGATTCAAAGCTTATTTTTGTTCCACCAACTGATGCTGGATGTTGTTTTGATCCAATCCAATGATTAACCATTACTTCATACATCGCAACAAGATACGACAGATCAGACTGGATATTCAAATTTCCCGACTCGATGCACTCCCTCTCAGTGGAAAACACGAAAGTCTCAACAGCAGAGTAGGAGTCACTTTCCATGACACAGTTGGTGATGAAACATTTATTATCAGTCGTACTGGATAATACAAGTTTCAATAACAACTGCCTGACTTCCGGAAAGGTGTGGTCCTTTGAGTTAACAAGATTGACAAATTCATTCACCTCAGTAGACCAGTCGTCAGTAGAATTATTTAAATGATGAAATTCTTGGTAAGGATCAGTTGAATTCAGGAGCTCAGAAAGCGGAGCATCTGTCGCAGAGATATCAATCCCCTGCAAAAAGTATTCAGTATGCTTTGATGACCAATTATTCAAACAATTAAGAAAGTCGAGTGTTGTCCTATCTGCGGCATTAAGCTCATATGAAGGAAGCTGAGAACCCATATCTGATACAAGAGAATTGAACGCAACAATAAAGCGCTGTGATTTCTGTCGACTATCTTCAAAGAGTGTATCGTTGTCTTCTTGAGTTCTTACTCTTTTGCTTGCTCTCTGTGGAATATCATCTGTTGCTGGTCGCTTAACTTCATCGTCTGCAGCCAAGGCCGAGTGGTCTATCATGGGCTCCTTTGAGGTGGGTGCTAAAGGACTTTTCTCCAAACATTCTGGAACAGCAAACTTAACAGATGTTATAATGTCATCAAATTCAATATATGGATCTTTCATAATTACACCCTTGGATTTTCCTCTTCCTGAGACAGTGGATAACCCTATACAAAGATTTACAATTGTCAGCTTGTCAATTTTGATGGTCTCTGCCCTGTGATCCAATTGCAGCTGTCTTTGCCCATCAGCAAAGTCTTTGAGAGGCTTAAGGAATGATACATCCGGTAGCTGAAGTAATGACTTCGACTGTAAATCTTCCATATTAGGAATTCTGAGCTGTGAGAGTATTTTGGATTCCTCTATAGTATATGCCTTTAGATCACGAGATCTTAACCTCGATGATTTGTGATAAACCAAATCTTCATTTTCTTCCTTTGTAAGTGCGTACTCCACTATAAATCTTGAGAGACGTTCGTCCCCAAAGAAGCGGAAGATGGCCAACAAAAGGTTCACAAGAACGGAGTCTCCATCCGTGTGCTGAAGAGCTTCAATGAGATCATCAACTGAATCATCAAGTAGAGAGAACATAGCATCAGTGGATATGGTGGATACTGTATGTCGAAGTTCTTCAAAATAAAGCAGTCCTCTATTTCTGTGTGAGAGATACCGAAGAGTTCGTAAAGCTGGCGAACTGATGGTCTTGCTGGCTCCAGATATCACGTCAATTGCAAAAAGAGCCTTATATGCTGTTCGTGCTTGTGCAAACTCTGATTCTGTTTGAAGCTTCAGAGCATTCTGAAAGACTGAAAAGGCCTCTTCGATCTTTAAAATGAGTTAGTTCTTCTGCGGCGCGTTAACCTGTTGGGGTAAACCTACCTGAAGCTCTCTAGTATGCTCCTCTGCATCTTGTGCAATGAGCTCTTCACTCTGATTTAGAGCAGAAAATGACATTACAACAGGTATTATAGTTCATTGAACAAGGAAATGTTGTTTCAATAGTACAAAATTCATTGTAAAGGTGCGGTTGTTACTTCACAACATCAAACGGCCATTGATAATCGCGACCACTGGATATACTATACACAGGGGTGGAAGCCAACTACATGTTCAGCTGTCTATATCTGAACTAAAAATCCGTTCAACCACAGTGTGCCATTCACATCATTAATTAGCACCAAAAGGTAAAAATCATTTATAGACTTCTCTCTAAATAAAAAGACGACGAAGCGTACATGCGGCTCCGTAAATGAAGTTGATTTGCTCTTCACTTATTTCACGCTCTTCTTCACTAAACCCGCAAATAAGATACCCACCAGACCGCAAGTACACATCAACTGGTTTTACTTTACCTGTAACGTTCTCGTTATTGCAGATCTTCCTCTTACGAACAATCTTGGATGATATCCTATAAAAGGGCATACAAACACCCGCTTTAAACTTGGCATCAGACATATCAGCGCTTTCATATAGGACTCCAAATTCTGAACTCAATGATTTGAAAAACAATTCGGTGTCAAACTTATGACTGGCATCAATAATATATCCATGAGACCCCAAAACGCGGCTTATTATTTGCTCTCTTTCTGTTTCAATAAGTTGATTTGTAAACTTGAATGACTCTGCGTTGATAACATTTGCAGCAGGCAAATACTCCGATGACACTTTGTATCTTTGGGAGACTCTAATTTCAACAACACATACCATCGCATAGCCTAATTCCTTAGAAATCACCTCACAAAGGTTACTAGATGCACTCTTAACATCACGGTGTTTAGAAATCAGTTTGATCACTTTATCATTCACCAAGATGTTGTGCCATTGTGATGTAAAATCTTCTCCATTGTACCTGAAGTTGTGATTTTGAGAATACTGGCTTCCAGAGCCATCTTTTTCGTACGCAGCAGCCGGTAATAAATAGTTGTTATGACTAGTTGGTCTCCCAATCATGTCAATTAAATCCATGTTGCTTATTCTCTGTGTCATGGATGTGCAATTCTGAGGCGCAGATAAGAACAGCATTATTTCATTCGCAAATGACTCTAACTGTTCAATTTGCTTATTATCAAAACTAGATCTCGGAAACTTATCAAATATAGCAAATGCTCCGATCGGTGCACCAAAATTTGTCACTAATGGTACTGCAGCATAGAACTTGATGTTAGGTGAGCCTTTGACAAGAGGGTTATTTTCAGTTCTCCAGTCTTGAGATGCATCGAGGAGCACAAAGCTCCCTTGAGACAAAATAGTATGTGCATCAATGGAGAATCTTCTCGGGATCTCTCGAGCAGTCAATGAAGATTGATATTTGATGATCTGCTTTTTTGAGTCAAGCAACGAAATTGATACACCCTTAAGTTGGAATGCTTTTATGGCTCTTCTTATGATCTTGTGGAACACTTGAACGTCCTTCCACTGCTCACATGATGAGAATTTTTTGACGGCTTTGTATCTCGATGCTTCCTGGTAATGATGAGGGGGAATCATTATATCTGTGGCATCAAAACAAGCAGGGCGAAAAACTTTAGACAAATTCCACTTTCCTCTACTGTAAGCATCGAGAAAATGGCATTTAGTAAGTGGTACTGCACGAATAGAAGACTCTTGAATTGTTGGATAGAGTCGTTGATTGCATGGATCCTTAAGACTTTTTAGAGGTGGATCTGGTTTCGTGGAGGTCAATGCAAAACTTTGAATGCTAGGGTCGAGCAATGTTGAGGTCATGACCCTGTGTATCTATAAGAAAGCAAAGTTAATTTGAGCAAGGTGTGCTTAGGGAAACCAATTCTAGTAATGGATTCAATTTTACCACAATAACTACATAGTTAAAGGCCATTAGGAGATTGTAAGCGAACCACATAGGCAGAAAGAAATATTACTGGGGAATCTAGGGAGTCGAGAGAGACAGAACAAGACTGCATGCCACAAAAACGAATCGGTAAGTGTGCCCCCAATTCAAACCCGGGCGCCTTCGCGGGAGCATCAGCAATGGAAATTAATCAGATCAGATAGGTACTTTCAACAACTTCTAGCAATATCACAAAATATGGACGAAACTGAGAGCATAACCCTGCAAATTTAAAGATAATGTTCAATCCGTATCGTTTGGCAAAAAATGCAACGCCTTTTTTAAGGGTTTCTCGTTGTTCCTTGCACACAAAAACTGCCAATGCCCCTCAGTCCACCATCTACCGCAAAGCTGGTATGACAATCATTACAAGTACAGCTTCGCTTCTTTTGGCTCATGGCTTAGCGTCTTCAATTGAATCAGACCACAAAGTTGGAGAGCAATTGAACTCTGTTGATGTTGACAAATCAGTTGATCCTCTACCACGTAGGATCAAACTCACTACCAATTACGACCTCATTGGATTTGGTACCAGATCTGTCACGTTCCTAGCATTCAAGGTTTATGCTCTTGGGATATATGCCGCCACAGATGATATCTATAAAATCCCAATGGTGCTTGACTCAAGATTTTTATCGGCCGCTTTCATTGACACTGATACCACCAAATCTCATTCCCAGAACGTGCTAGTTGCACTCAATGACGCCAATAAGTCCAAGGTCCTAATTTCAAACCTTCTGGATTCTAACATCAGACTTGTGGCCCGTATATCACCAATAAGAACAACGGATTTTAACCATTTGAGAGATGGTCTTATTAAATCTATTCTTGCTGCAAAGGTAAAGGATGAAAATCTTGATAATGGATTGCAGGAGCTCAAAGATGCATTTACAAGAAGAGGCTCCGTTCCTAAGAACCACAACCTCATACTGGAGAGGCTCTCCAACGGCGAATTACAGCTCTATTATGAAAACACTTTGGATGGGTCAATTGTGGAGTTAGGAAAGGTCAAGACACCTCTTATTTCTAAGATTTTATTCCTTCAATACCTTTCCGGTGGCTTGAGTCCAAGTACCAAAGAGTCATGCCATCAAAAGATCTCTGCGCTTGTCTGACTGACCATAGGTGTCATGTATTTAGTATACTTAATTGAGACCAATAAATATATTGTGAGGTGATATATACCATTGAACAAAAGTGTTATTACGTATCTCAAAGCGCTCCAACACTGCTGTTCGTATTAGATGGCAACTTCAAAAGGACAAAAACATAAATGCTGTATACTCAAAAGTATTGAGCATATTCTTAAAACAAATGAATCAAACAGCTCTCTTATAGGATGGCTCGAAAGGCATGAGCAGAGCCAAAATGGAAAGGGAACCGATGATAGCACCGCAGACCCAAATTGGAACGGAAGAACTGGACTCTTGACCAAAGTAGTAGACCACAGGAGCAAATGCACCAAAGACTCTACAAACAACAAGTGCAAAACCGACACCGGTACCTCTGGCCTTTGTAGGGAAAATCTCAGGTGTGTAAGCATACAATGTACCGTAGTAGATGTTGACAAAAAAGTAAGTTGCAGAACCAAATCCAGCATCACCAGCTGGCGTTCTAACAGTAGTGTAACCAAACAAAATAGCCATAGAAGCAAGAGCACCAAAGGCCATGGTACCTCTTCTACCAACCGTGATCTGCTTACCAAATGCTTTGAATTTAATCAAGATCATAAAGCCCGCAAGAACTGGACCAAATATACCAACAAAGTTATCAATAGTGGCGTTTCTGTAGGTAATATAAGGCGTAGTACCGGTATTACCACCATGCAATGCAATGAAAATGTAAAGGAAGTTGTAGAAGGTAGAGTAAGCAATACCGATAAAACCCCAGGACAAGAAGACCAAGAAAGTGGATCTGGCAACAATTCTAGATTGGAACAGAATCTTCAGGTTCACCTTAATTGCACGCAGAAGAGCCTTGAGACTGTAACCATCCTTAATTGGATCGAAGTAATCATGGTTAATGGTACCACATGCTTTCAAGTCTTCCACGGTCAAAGATAGTGGACGATCGTACTTGTCAGAAATCTTCTTCAAAACTTCAAATGCTTCCTCGTCCCTACCGTTGGTAACCAAGAACTTAGGAGTTTCATCCATCTTTAAAATAAAAACACGGACCAATGCAGCAAACAGACAGACACCAGAATTAACGTACCAACAATATCTCCAACCTCTGTTGATACTGGATGGACAATGATCGGTACCAGCACAAGAGTATTTCGGAATAAAGGCCCAAGAAATCAGCGCCGCAATGGTCTGACCAACACCCCAAAAGCAGGCCATTGTTGTGTTCAAATATTGATATTTTGAAGGTAAGTACTCCAAGAAAACAGCAATATCAGTAGCAATGTTACCACCTGCAGCAAAGGAAGAGAGGAACATGAAAATACAGTACATTGGATAACTGTCTGTACCACCAGTAAGGAAACCAAAAATAGAAGACAGGAAGATGGAACAATTAAAAACAACTTTTCTTCCGATAAGATCAGAACCCATACCAAACACAATAGAACCACAAATGAGACCAGCGTAGAAAATCTCGTTCGAGATTGGGAAACCACTTCCCAACATTTGGTAGTCGACGTAGACCTTAACGGCGGACTGCACCATTTCCATCTGAGAATCGATGGAGTAACCGAAACCAGCAATAACAAACAATTTTGCGTGATACCAGGTGAACCCCATCTCATCAACAGCATTGTTAATCAAGTGAATCTTTTGAGCGAGAACGGCGTCGTTACTCTCAGCCTCAGTGTTATCCTGACGGATAACATCTGCCATCCCAGTCTCGAGAGTGGACTGGGTGTCCATCATCTCTGGATCTTGGATCCGCTTCTCTTCAAAATCACTGCTCATACTGTGATATTTGTATCCAAATGTGGATGGTGAGAGGATATGGTTATCTATGGGGGATTAACGGGAAAGAACGAAGGGAAACTCACACTATTTAAATAAATGGACATCGATTTTTAGGGAAGAAGGAGAAGGGGAGAAATCGCTCCGGACAGTCCAGCCAATGCAAAAAAAAAAAAAAAAGAACACACAGTGCATACGCCTTTTACTCACTGTAGCGAATCTCAACCGATAAGTTCTCAAACAAATGTGCATGGCTTAAATCTATACGCGGCCCCCCCCCCCCCCCCCCCCCCCC
>JAJLZS010000017.1:40114-168061 GCA_030572335.1 Petasospora nakhonratchasimensis | reverse complement strand
CAAAGATGTCGCTCCAAAGCATCAATGCATGCTGTACAGTGGAAGCGATTGTGTGGCTCATAGTTATTAGCTTGTGTTCTGTGTCAGCTAATAAAGACCTTTTCTATGACTTAAATACATTACTATACAGCAGGTCTCTGGTTATCACCTTGATGGTTTCAGGATCCAGAGCTTCTGCAGCTCCTTGGACGCTTTCATTGGTTTCAGGACACTAACAACGATAACAAGAAGGACTAGACTACCCACCAGCTTTATCTTATCAAAACTAGGAGTAAGCTTATCAAACTGTGATGACGGTGAAACTCTTGTACAGAACACATCAAGGCCATATGAGCACACAATGCTTGTGGACTCCAAGTTTGTAGCGAAACTGACAATGTTTTCCGCACCCATTACAACTCTGGAGTGTGACAAAACAAAGTTGTCATCAATCTTGATAATTGGTTCATATGGCAACATCATGAATTCTGACTTTTCGTCATTTGTTAATTCACGGTCAACGACTCTGCGAGAATTAAGGATAAATTTCGGGATGTAAACAATTTGGTCGTTCTCTAATCCAAGAACGACCGTTTTGGTAGAGACACCAAACTTCGTTTGTGTCAAACACATAGTTTTCACACGCTGTGGGAAAACGTACGATTGGGACAAAACCGCTGGAAGATGTGTTAAGCCAAATGCAGAAGTCTCTGCAGCTGTTGTATATCTGTTGTTTGGTACTAGTGATTCAAACATGTCAATTACAACAATCTTTTGCTCCGGTGTAGGAGTATTGGAGTAAAAGGTATAGACAACCCAGTGTTCGCCGACAGCAGATTTAAATGAAGAAGTATCTGTAACATTCTCATGGTACTGACTGTAAAGGAAATTGCCAGTAAGTGTATCAATGATGTGTATGTACAGCACGCCAGTATCGGTGTTGAGAACACCAAAGGTGGCAATGTTTGGATACAAGTACTTGTACAGTACACTTCTACCTCCGAGAACCACTCCAATATTAGCCGTTTTTTCATCATGACTTCTAGAAGAGTATCCAATGATAATTTCACTGCTGATTGGCTCATAGACCCATGTCTGTTGACTCTGTTTGTTATGGACTTTGTATCCAGTGAGTGATCTATCACTGGTCTTAACAAAGTAAGAATCTTCATGATCCTTCGAGAGAATCAAATCACGTCCTTGTTCAGCTTCCATGAGAAAGCTATCTGTGTTTTTCTTCAATGGAAACACTTTCTTCGATGGTTGGAGTAGCTGTTTGTCCACCTCAACACCTGTCTTTGAATCAATGATGAAACGAGGACCTGAAGCAGTGAACACGTGAATGCTATCATCAACAGTAGCCAACGCAATAATGTCATCTTGATAAGTATCAAAGTTCCAGACTCGCTCACCATTCAACGTATTTAAAGCGACAACGTGACCATGCCTAGTTGCAAGTACCAAGTACTTGGTAAATCCAAAGAACTCATCCTTTGGAGTTGTTTTGAATGGGAAATCGCCCTTCAGTACTTCTGGCCAGGACTTAATAAGTTTCTCCACAAAACTCTTCAAGTCGTTTACATGCCTGGTCCACCTGAACAAGAAGGCCTGAATCAATTCCAATTCTTCCTCGTAGCGAATCTCTTCTTCCACTATCGTGACGTTCTCTTCTAAATTAACAACAACTTGGGCCACAACGTTAGTCAGTGAGTAATCTCTAGACCAGACAAATTTGTCATTATGTGCCATAGAATATGTTTCATTCGTAAACTCAAAGACTGAGGAGATGATGTCAACACCATTTGTAGTTGGGTTGATTCTCTTGATATCTTCAAATACCAATTTCTGATCACCAAGGAAGTAGCTGACAAGTTCTGTACCATCATCTGCATCAATAATATTTGCATGGTATTCTGTGTACATGACAAAAACTCCGTTAACAAACTGAAAGTCGTACTTGAACACATTTGGAATGGTAAATTGTTTCTGACCAGCCAATGTATATACTTCCAAGTTCCTTTTGTACTCAAAAGCCACCAATGAATCAGTATTGATCGGAATGAATTTATCACCATTAATCAATGAAATTGGGGAAGAAGCGATACCGGTATGCTTGTCAACTTGAACAGCATAGTACTTAGAGGTATGTGATACAATTTTTGCACCGTAGAACTCGATGATGGTGTCATATCCAAATGTGAGACGATGTACCTTGAGTTCAGAACCATCAAAGAACGCATAACATGCATCGTTAGACCCCCTTTCCTTATAGAGGATCAAAAAGTTGCCATTCTCCAAAGTGCTAATTTTGGCTTCGTCGAATGGATCAATAGCGCCCAATGTCCTGTGAATAGCATCGCCAGAAGCCGAGGTTTTGATGATTGTTCCATTGTGCAGGACAGCAATGATGTACTGGGAATCAACTGTTGGTTCAAAATCAACAATCTGAGTGTCCAAGCTAAGTAACTCGTTAATTAAAAATCCAGTGTTGATGTCCCAGGTATTGATAACACTGCTACCGTCTCTATGGTTTGTAGCGGTGGCAACCACGGAATCGCCCAATTGTAGGACAGCAGAGCTTCCGTCTAGTTGTATCCTCCAGATAATCTCTGCTCTCTTGACACTTGCAAGAACGTTGGTGTGCGAGAGAACTGTGACGAGTCCAGTGGTGCAATCGTCGTTAACGTGTGTAAGGACCGTGTCCAACGGGCCGAGCTGTGCAATGTGCCAATCGACAGCAAAGGCCTCGTCGTCCCACACAGCAAAGACTCCGCTGAATAACGCTGAAACCAGGGAAATTCCCAGCCACAAAAGCAACATCGTAGGTTATTTACTCTTCGTTTAGTGCAAACAGCGCTTGAATTGTTCCTTTAGGTGTCCATAAGATGTATTGATGCTATAAGGAAAAGGAGCTTTGGCTCTTTTCAAACCGCGAATGACATTGATACCAGGGATGGTCCTGGAAACTAAGCTTGGATAGAAAAACAACTGATCATAAACTAAGTTGTAGTATGCTCACTTATGTTCCTTTTTGTATATACAGATTGCCAACTAACTATCCAATTAAATAATCAACATAGTGGGGTAATTATGGAATAAGCCTCAGTAGTACATCTGTATCTTGGGCCAGGAGCTCCCAAGGATCGTTCACTGACCACACTTCATCAAGGTCCAAGTCATCTTCAAGTTCGTTTCCTGGTGGAAGAATCAGACTAGGTCTGTTAGGATGCTGGGAATTTACACCATCTGTTTGGTAACTGGGGAGGATATCCTTGAATGAACCATCATGCAGTTGTTGTAAAATTTGGGATTGTCTGTTTGTATTAATCTCTCTTAGCTTCTCTAGCGACTTTCCAATTTCTGGACTTCCCACCAACGTAACGTTTTGGCGGTCAATATTACTTTCCTGCTCCAAAATCCAGCGATCAATCTTAACGTTCCATTCATCGAAACCCATTGGTCTAAAGTCCCAAGGCCCGAACCACCAATTAACATTCTTCCCTTGGGCTTTTGCCGTCTCTCTAGCTTGCTTGGCCTCACCATACCAGGGATCATAAGGCAAACTCAGTCTTGAAACTTCCAAACCAGAGTTAAAAATAACATATGACCCAGCAGTTGCATTTGCAAACTTAGTTATACGCGCCCATAGTGATGTGTCTTTCCACTTTGTGCGGACGGTACGCCACATTAATAAACCCAACATCGTTTGAAACGCCGTCAAGCCATACAATCCTGTAAGACAATCAGAAGCAGGAACTAATGGCCCCCAGATTTTCAATCCCACACTGGGACGGGTGTAAAATAGTACCTTTTTTGTGGGGAAGAACCCTCCTGATTTACCACCACCGCTGGTGCCACCATTGCTGGAGTCGCTAGAGCTGTTGGTGCCGGAGCCTGAACCTCCTGTGGGAGGAATATAGAGACCCATAACGATCTGTTACTTCTGTATAAAGAACTTCCGAAAAATACCAGATTCGATCTATGATATTAGCTACAAATTGATAAAGCTTCTACAGCATTCTATCTTCTACTTCACCTCGTTGATCTATTAAATATTAGTGGTGTGCGGGTGTATTGCCATCTACATATATTAGCCTTATACATTATACCAACCCTACTATAAATGGATCTCTAGCTACATTTTTAAAATGGAAAATCGGGATTCAAGTACTAGTTGGTCATGAAATCAAGATGTTTTATTTTGCTAAAAGAAAAAAGACTAGAGACATTGAGTTAGATTAGGTCAAGAATCTGAAGTCTGGGGACACTTGGGAGCCATCATTACCCTTACCCAGTTCTTTCTCCCAATTCATTGCGCCATTTTCAATCCTCTTATTTAAAATGACCAGTCTGGTTCTCAACACCAACGCCAGTATAATGGAGCAAATCAAGAACACAATATTAGCGATGAATGCAACCAAATAACGTGGGGCACTGGAGGATGGGTACAGGTAGGCATTCCAGATTGAGGTTGTGTTGGAAAGACAGTTCATGGTTGATATGGCAATGGCTCTCTTCAAAGGAGGTCTTGGGACACAGTTTGACATCCATGACAAGATTGTTGTAAACGAGCAATACAGCGAAGGAATCATCAGGCACATGGCGAAGTATCTCGCTCCAGTGTTTGTTGTAGCAACCGCAATAACGAACGAGATCATCGCTGATATAAGCGGTGCAACAACGTGCCAGAATCTCTCACCAGTTTTATCAGCATGACGGGCCCATAGGAATGTAAATATAACTGCAAGAATATAAGGGGGAACAGTCAAGCCCAGTGTCGTAACGTCGTCAAAGTTCAATGTCTGCACGACAGATGGGAAGAAGTTTGTAACACCACATGCAGCAACAAGGAAAGAGAGAACACCGGTTAAGGTCCATACTTTGATGTCTTTCATAGCCAAGAGAAAAGTAGTACGATAAGACTCTTCATTCAAGTTGTCAGAATCATCTTGACCAATTTCCCTTCTTAGTTTCCACAGCACTAGGGCCCTCTCTTCTTCAGTCAAGAATTTCGAGTTGTGTGGCATATCGGGCAGAATGAAGTAAGCCAGCGGAACAGTGGCAACAGTGATTGCACCTTCAATAATGAATAGCCATCTCCAGGATCTTAAGCCCTTGACACCGTCCATATTTTTGACGATACCGGCAGCGATCAAACCAGACAATGCACCAGAGAACAGGGATCCAGAATAAAGCACGGCGTTTCTGAAAGATAACTCTTTTCTCGAGTACCAACATGATAAGTAGTACAACGCAGACCCAAAGAAACCAGCCTCAACCAAGCCAAGTATAATTCTGATAGCAAGAAGACCACCGTAGCCTTGAACTGCACCCGTACAAGTGGAGACAACGGCCCAGGTAAACATAATCACAGTAATAAACAAGGAAGGTTTTCCTAGCTTGTTCAAGATCATGTTAGCTGGAATTTGCATAAGAATATAACCCACAAAGAGAATGGATATACATGTCTGGTACTGGCTGCCTACGAGTCCAAGATCTTCCTCCAGACCACCGAGACGGGATGAGGCAATATTGTTACGGTCAAGGTAGTTAAGGATGTAGATCCACACCAGGGTAGGCAATATCCTAATGTCAATCTTTCTCGTGACCCTTTTGTGTAAGATTTCGATCTCTTCTTCAGAATAATGTTGCAGGATTTCTGGTACGTCAAGGTTAGTTTGTAGCGTGGGGTAACTCTGGTCATCGTTGTTTTGTGACTGAGTCTCAGAGTCCTCAACATGGCTTGTTTCAATCTTAGAGTTTTGGCTCATCTTCAAAATATACGTTCAGATCTAAACTTCAAGTGAGACGGATTGATCAAAGAGAAACTTTGAGGATAGCCTATAGGTGTACAGATAACTACAGTACCTTTGTCTTAAGCGGGTAGGCGTGGAAAATGGGTTCAATTTATAGCACTGAGCATGTTGAATGGAAACAAGGATAAATTTACATTTGTTGCGGATGACTCCTCCCCGTTTTACTCCCCCCATACAACCTCCATTAGAGATCAGCACTTGAGTCTGAGGCCGTGCGGGAAGCGCACTGGAAGGCTGCTCTATTTCGGTGTCTTTCCCCAGAAAAAACATTACCCTGCATGTTTGCAGTTGCGCTGTACGCTTTCATTTATAAAAGAGGAAATGACTAAGAGATCTAGCAAGACAAAAGAATGCAACTTCTGTAGTTGGCTTTGTAACAGTAGAGATATGATCTTGTCGCTGTTTCAAAATCTTTTGAAGCATTTTCCATTCACTCTATGGAGCTTAATGCTCCGGTACAAATCTATAAAAAACCATCCTCAACAATTTTGCCGCACGCACAAGTTACATTTACATTCACCTTTTGTTTCCTCCAACTTAAGGGTGCATTGGGTTCCGCTGCTCTGCTCCGCTACTGTGAAGTTGTGTTAGGCTTCTACATCACAAGAGTTACGCGTGCGTACACACGGCAGTGCTTCAACCCCCACCCCACGCACATGCGTCAAGACTAGCGGATTTTTCAGGAGCACAACGTCATTTCAAGTGAGACCGACTAGAGTTTATTAACAAGCTGGAAGATGGTTTATGTGTGTGCGAGTGCGTAATATGGAGAAATGATATAATGTATGTGTTTTTTTATTACACGGGGAGTTCGCCCCTGGCATAGTTATGTTAGGACCCTTGCATTCACGAATATTTATTTCTCCGCGTGTACTTTGAATTGCGGAGCTGCATTTTCCAAGGTATTTTTTAAGGCTTTCCTCTTCTCCACGAGAATGATGTTTGATGTTTAGCAGTACTTCATGTGGCATTTCGGTTGAACACGGATTAATTCGAGATCATTTGGGGTCCAATTGTAGATCTTTGCTCTAACGGGTCTTGCAGAAATCAATACAGACCTCCACTGCTAGAGTTTAATTCTCGCTGTAATAGAATTACTGTTTCATCTATATTGTGTCTTGGTTACATAAAACTATTAGGCCGTTTTGCTGAAGCCACATATAAGAGCAAAAAGAACTTCTTCGAAGTACATGAATCCATTCAACAGGATCAGAAAGGGACAAATATAGAGAATTTACAGCGGAAGTAACACTATAGAGTTCGGCCACAGCGAGGTGTCCAAAAACTGTCCAAAAACTGAAATTGAATATCTATATTAAAAGTTTAACTTGATTAGTTGACCATAGGTCTAGTTCATCAGAGGCGTTCTCGGTCTCGATCCGATCTATACACCGAGATATTCTGAGTGCACAAAGGATAAGATGTACTAATTATCTACAAAACAAAGTAATATACAGAGATGGGGATTTTTATGAATTATAACAATAACTTCATAAGATTCAAGCTCTGGTGGATGGAGCGTAAACCTTCTTGGTCTTGTTGGATCTAGAGTACTGAGAAGTTCTCTTGACAGCAACAGCTCTCAAGTCATCTCTGTAACCCTTGGTCAAGTTAGAGACAGCCAAAGCAGCCTTTCTGGCAGACTTGTACTGGTTGAAAGAAACAGTAGCATAGTTCTTAGCTGGCTTGTTGGCGTTCTTGGCGACCTTGGAAATAACGGTGATCTTACCGTTCTTCTGGGAGATACCAATGGCCTTGTCGTTGGTCAAACCAGAGGAGGTCTTGGTGTTCTTACCAGAGATGTTCAATGGGTCACGGGACAAGACAGCGTGGGAACGCTTAACCAAGAAGGAAGACTGCTTGGAGGTAACAGCCCAGATGAAGTCGCTAAAGTCAGTGTTAGTATATTGTCAGTCAAAATAGAAGAAAGGCATAACTGGGATGTAGAGATATTCATGATCATAAAAAACATAAAGAATGAATTTGAGCTGTTTTCGTATCGAAGGAATTCAAATATTGCTGATGGAACACAAATAGCTCCTCCGATATCAGACGACGTACAAAGCGGCTGCTCCTGATTCTATGAGGGCAAAGAATTCGAGCATTTCAAAAAACTCAATATTCTGAACAATGAGCTAGTCATAATGTAATATCTCATTTTGTGCTTCTTTTGGGTAATTCCATCCTTTGAATCGACAGCTTGAACTCATGAAATAGAGCCCTAGAAACTTTTCACTCTTAACTTTGAAGGTGAGCGGTTCTCTCAGCATTCTAGCACTCTGTACTTCGATAATTCATTTCCCCCGTTAATCGCCCCTATATGATCTGTTAACGTACTTAGAAACGTTAGACATTGTTGTTTATGTATGTGGCAAATCCAACCAACTAGTATATACCTCTAAACAAGTCCAACTTTTGTTTGTCGGTACACTTTTTTTCACCACCAAACAGCAAAACCCACACACCCGCCGCAAGCCCAAGCTCGCGCTGTCATACGTACAATTGAGTTGAGTCTGGTAAATGCCACACTATAACATCCATACACCAATTTGTTGGTCAGCGCGCCACTTTTAGGGATAAATACATGGTTAGAACCACATTATACAAAAATGGCAGTCACGTTCGCGAAAAGCGCGAACTCATTTGATGAACTGTGGTAACTAGATCAACCTTATCAGCTTCCTCTTTGTCTATTTTCTATAAATGCTACCCATACACTAATATACCTACAAGCTAGCTAAAAGAAACGGTAAACCCAACATCTGATTCCAAGCCGTAGACTATATACACATATACACAGGTATAGTATAGACACATCCTCACATATATGTATATATATGTATGGGGAATTAGATTTGTTTGGATTCAAACTTGCGTGTTAAGTGTGGGGTGTGTATAGATTATTATTCATAAACAGAAGGAGCGATAAAAAAAGCAAGCTAAATTGTTTTCTTGGGTCATAAGTATCATAAGCATAATGGAGTAAAGAAGAAAAATAAAAGAGAGGGCAAAAAAATAGGAAAACAGAACTGTTACAACATAATAAATCAAACAAGATTAAGTAAGTTAAGCAGAAACCACAACGTTAGAATCTAGGTCACGGATACCTTCCATTCCATGAATCTTCAGACTGACGTTGACGAAGAAGTCAATCAATTGTGATCTTTTCTTGAAGTTCAATATAGAACCGTTGGCATTGCCAAGCCAAATTCTAAGGATAGCAGATATCTCCTCCAACTTGAATATCACTTCCTTGTCATCGGTGTATGTTTCCGTTGTACTGATCATCGACAACAGGATAATATACAAGGATGTGAATCCTAGAAGACCGAAGTCATTAAACTGTGATGAGTTGATTCTGGAGAACCACTTCTTGGCTGAAGTGTAATCCTTCTTCTCATATACCAGATTCTGGATAATAGATGCCAAGAGCACCAGAATGTCATCCTGCTTGATGTCACTAGTTTCCCAAGATTCAAGAACATGCTTAAATTTCTTGATCTGTGTCTCCTCTGGCTTGAACAAGGTAGTGATCTCGACGTTGTATTCGTCAGTATCAGGTACAAGAGTGGTCTCAATCTCTGGGATAGACTTGTCAGTGTTGACAGTGTCGACCATGAACTTTCTCAAAAACATATTTGTTCTGGTCTCGTTCACCATGTGGTACAAAATGGAGACAGAAGAAAAGTTCTGATCAACACAATCGTCTTCGTCAGTATTGATGAATGCGACATCATATTTAGAAAGCTTTGTGATGTACTCCTCATTGTGAATGGTCTGTTCGTTGTCCAAAGCAAATATGGTTCTCAAGTTGTTGGTCTCAGAGGATCCCTCCTCCAACTGTATGTCCTTCAAATAGGTCCACAAGTGGTCAACATAGATACCGACGATGTGCTTCACAATCGGGTTAGCATTGAAGTAGCGAACTTTCAAGACAACACATCTAAAGATTGCGGCTTTAACATAATCGTTGTTAGTGTGACCTCTCTTCAAGGAGAAGGTCGAAAGTACAGAGGCAGTGGAGACATCCCTGATATCATCGTAAAGCCTTGAAGCGGATATAGTCTGCACCTTTTCTTTCTTACTCTTTGAGTTAAACAATGAAGGGAAAACAAAGTTAACAAGCACCGCAAAGACAAAACCGAGCTGGAGAAGGATAACAAGAGACTTGCTCACGATTTTGACTCCAGCAGCATCGAATCCAAATACTGGAAGTGCAAAGAGAGATCTAGCATCTCCACTGTTGAGGTCATCAGTCAAACCAGAACCGACCATGCAGGCTAATCCGCCAAGAAGGATCTTGTTACCAAGAGACATGCCTGATTGCTGTTGAGGGTCTGGGATACCAGAATATGAGCTCACGGAGCTTCCCGGGGTGAGTTGATTACCGTAGATGCGAGCCTTGAGTTGATCATTCTCTGTCTTCAAACTGTCATTCTTTGCTTCCAAGTGCTTGATGTACTCAGTAGCTTTGGACAAAATGGTAGCCTTGTTCAACTTCTTTGCTGGCTGAAGACCATCCAAGTCATCGAATTCGTCGTCACCAGACTCGACGAGTACTCGGAGCGACGGCACAGAGTCTCTAAGAGCCTGAATCTTGTCATTGATGTTAGTTCTATATCTTTTCTCAATCACATTGTGCGATGACTTTTCCTTCTTAGGTCCTCTCTTGGAGATTGAGCCTCTAACGACATCGGACAACCTCGCAACCTTCTGTTGTTTGCTGTTGGAATAGTTTGGCATTGACATTGGAGAAGCGGATGATGAAACATCCGAGAAGGACTCCTGCTTGACAAGCTGTGCGCCACCGTCGTTGGTGGCGTAGCTAATGTTGTTGTTGTTGACAGCACCGTTGAAGTTATAGTCTGGGAAGGCAGGGTTGCTCATTTGTTGTCCCTCATGAGGAGAGCCTGTGTTGGAGTTGGAGTGTGATGTGTAGTCTGGGGTAAGGATGAGGTTGGCGTTCATCTGCTCAACGTTTGACACTAGCGGGAGCTGTGCACCGTCTGAGCGGAACTCTGTGTTATAGAAGGAGTTAAAGACACCATCGTCGTCATCTGTGGACATGGTAGTGGATAGTGATGGGTTGTGCTGAAGCTGGTCCTTTTCAGAAAAAGACGCCAAAAAGGCGTCATAGTCCTCGAATGCGTATGACATCTGTAGTGTGATGTATGTCTGATCTAGTAGAGAGTGTAGAGTGATATTTGAGAGGGAGTTATTAGTTGATAAGATGGTTGGTAACAATGAGAGCTAGGCAATCATCCAAAAAACATTCAAATAAAACAAACCTCTCAGGCCCAGGCTCAGCCCAGTTCAGATTCACCTTAAAGTGCGAGCCTGCTGTATTTTGTAAAGCTTGGGGAAATCGTACGATTTCCTCTCAGGCAAAAAAGTTGCATGATTTTTTTTTCTACATGAGCTGTGCCAGTCGGTCTGCACACATCGGGAGGGAACAATGGATTACATAAGCAAAGCTGCGTCAGTGGGCTGTTTGTAGGCCCATCTCTCGGGTATATTAAAATTAAGATTCTAGGGCCAACAGGAATTTCGAATAAACGACATACAGGAAAGAGAGAACCTATCTCCTTTATTTTGTCTAGATGTGTCTGTTCCCCTTTATGTATCTATCGAGTAGTTTACCGGCGGTATGCAAACGAGTCGAGCGTGAGGTTGCGGGATAACCCCTTTTTCGTCTTAATGTTTGTTACATTAGGACGATACCCCCTTGTCTGTTTCAAGCTTGGACCATCATTTTCCATGGATCCCACTGAATTCTGCACAAGAGGCCTCAACGGGCACCGTTCCGTTGACTGTGATTTTTTACCCGTATTGCTGCTGCTCCGGGTCTCGGTATGAGTCGGCATCGCCCCTGGTGTTATGCTTTGAGTAGGCACCGACTGCGACGGGACAGTAACACGGAAACCAAACTTCTCGAAAAGACCGTAATTGGCATTTACAATGTTGGATATATTAGTCGTCCTAGTAGTAGCAGCGGTACCATCAATTACCAGGGCATCCACGGTGGGGCTTTCCACAACACTTTCCAGGGAATCATCATCTTCCGGAAAAGCCTTGGCCCCTCCTGTGGCCTCTTTCTCCGAAGTTGAGTCAACTTCCAAAATGTTCTGTCCAAATTCGACGCTGAGACCTAAATCAGGTTTGTTGGTGTTTTGCGTATTATACGATGTCAACTGCTGCTGCACGTCTGGTGGAGTCGTGGTTGGGGTCTCCGCTTTAGGCTTCCCAACATCGTCGTCGTCGGGATCAGACAAATCAAAATCACTGGAATTCAAATCATGCAAAATTGATCCAGATGGCTGTGACAGAGACTGGAATTTCTTGTCCGTGGTCTTTGAGAGCAATGGTGAAGAATCTTGCGAAAATGTCTTTGTGGCTTTATCAGTTCCTGTAGCTTTGCTGAAAAACTTACTGCTAGTCAGAGGAGTCTTGGACTCTGTGCTGTTAAATAGCTTCCGCCTTTTGGATGTTGGAGAAAGATTAATTTCTGACTGCGAAGGGATGGGCAAATGTGAATAGGAAACTTCAGTCACTGAGCGTTGTACCTTGACTGTTTGACTTTGTTTGAAAAACCAATCAATACTCTTTATAGAAGGCGTAGTTTGCGCACGTCTTGCGGTTATTGGGGTCGCAGGTTTCGACGCAATGTTAGACATGGAGTACGATTTAGCAGCTGGCTGTGGAGTTGTTCCAGATTTTTGATGTAGTAAGGAAGATTCACGTGAAAGCAAAGGCATCTTGGTAATAGGATCAAGGTCTGCGCATGCAATCCCTCTGTGTACATCCATATCGAGCAAAGGGCCGATACATTCTAAAAGATGTATATTTGACATTTCAGCCTCGGGGATATCATTTAAGGTTGTCAATTCGTTTGTAATTGGATTGAAGACTCTCTGAAACTGGAACGAAAGATCAGCTTTTTCATACTCCAATTCGAACCCTACTGGTACTTTCAACTTGCCTTCTAATCGAACATTCATAAGGCATCTTTGCATTGAACACATTCTCTTGACAAGCTTAAATGCAGTGACAATCCCAATTCTTGGAATACCGCCAGTGTAGTCACATCCACTCAAACAAGCTACCATGCGAAGTTGTGAATCATCCAGCAATCCAATTGGTACTGACCGACATTTTTTAAAATCTTCACGTCGTATTGAAACACATTCACCAAAATCATTGAGCTTTGTTAAAAGATGCTTAGCACCAAACACCAATAGGTCTGAATCTTCGCTGATAATACCATGGACGAGCCCGATTTTTTCAAGGTAAACCATTTGCGGGTCAGCTTCATACGGTGCGACAACGAATGGGATCTCAGACTGCTTCAAGAACTCAATAACAGACTTGGCCATCTGAGGGGTGACATCGACACTCTGTACAATGTATTTGTACGCGTTTTTCTTCTCGCCTTTGGAAAGTAGCTCTAATGCCATTTCTTTCTTTTGTAGTCTGTTTCTCTCTCTTTCATCCTCTGTACTTCTTTTGCTTGCAAAATTATCACCATCAAACACAAAATACGGCTTCACGCCAAAATGCTGTAACATCTTTATCTTCTTCTTAAAATAGTCGATGTATCTGGTGGTATACTGGTCTTGAGCCAATTCCCATGAGCAGGTCATCACACTTTTATGGAGCCAAGCATAGGAGTCAATAGCCACTGTTTTCCCACGGAAGCTCTCCAAAGAGATATTCTCTTGGATATCCTTCAACTGTGGAAGTAATCCCGTGACACCCATGCTCTGATGACTCTATTGCTTCTCAACTGTGGTTATTAAAGAAGTCTCAAGATGTAAGATCTTTGTTTACATGAAGTCTGGTCTGTTCTAGATCTGTGACGATTTCCCTCGGAAGTCGCGCTTCAGCCTCCACCAAATCCGGTAAACTGTTTTGATTTCGCCGAGTCGAACTTCATGAACGCTCAATCTATAAGCCTTCGGAGTATACAAGACGATTTAATAGGGCGGCTAATTATACAGCGTTCTAGTTAGAAGATTGTGGAAATTGGTGTAATGGGGTCAACAGAGGAGATCACTAATGACGTTCAGCAAGTGTCGCTAGAACCACCAGCACAGCGTAAGAAGAAGACAGCGAGAGCTCACCACAAGTTGGCGGCTACGATGAATCCTGTTCCCGTTATGCCACAGCAGTTCAACATCGGTAATCAACCCTTTGAACAACAACTGCAGGAGAGCCATCAATCGTCCGGCGGAATTCAACAGGATATGTTTTCCCCAATGGGCACGCCGGCACTCGGTGCTTCGTCCAATGACACATTTATTAATACTAGGCCAACGATGATGGGATCGGCTCCAGTTTCACAGCAGGGAATCCAGACACAAACTACACTGGGAAACGACCCGTTGAACGTTACATTCCGTCGTTATATAGGCCAGGATGAGTTCCGTACTCGACCATTTAAGACGTTTAGCGATGTTCTTCCTCCAACAGCAGTGACGCGAATGACTTGTATTGACCAGAGTAATGCTGCACCAAAGTTTGCAAGACCATCAATGTACTCCGTTCCAGAATCAGATGCTCTACGTGCCTCTACAAAGCTTCCATTGGGTCTCACGATTCGTCCATTTGCACCATTGAATTATAATGAGGAACCAGTACCAGAAGTTGACCTAACTAACATTGGCGGCCCGCCAAGATGTCGTCGTTGTCGTACATACGTCAACCCAGCAATGGTCTTTACCCACGATCAGAAATTCATCTGTAACATGTGTAAATTCCCAAACCAGGTTCCTTCGGAGTATACTTGTGCATTAGACCAAACGCACAGAAGACTCGATCTTCTTCAAAGACCGGAGTTGCACAAGGGTGTTGTTGACTTCATTGCTCCTTCCTCGTACTGGGTAGATGATAATGTTGAACCAAAATCAATGCATCACATATTTTTGATCGATGTTAGTGCTCCCTATGAGATTGTTACTGCTACCACAGAAGCTATTAGATCATCTCTCTTTAGCTTACCAGAAGGTGTCAAAATTGGTATCATATCTTACGACCAAACCGTTCACTTTTATAATTTGGGAACTGAGAATGTTCAAGTTATTGTTGCATCCGACCTTGATGATCCGTTTGTTCCATTGTCTGATGGATTGTTTGTTGATCCACAAGAGCACTCACATGAAATTTTGGCTGCATTGAACCATATTGAAAGCGCATACGTTAACTTCAAACCAAATGAGGTTGCATATGGTGCTGCTCTTAGGTATGCGTTGGAGTCTCTGAAGATTGCTGGTGGTGGTAAGGTAACTGCTCTTTTGAGCAGAATTCCTTCCTGGGGGCCTGGTGGTTTGACCGTGCCTAGTGACAGCGAACAAGGAAGCGAAGTGTTCAAATGTGTCAACGAGTATTACCAGAAACTAGCTGATGATTATATTGTTAATCATGCTGGCCTTGACTTGTTTGTTGTTTCTCCAGGCTCAGTTAGTCTTATTAATTCTGCCAATGTCACTTTTAAGACTGGGGGATTGTTGAAGCTGTACACTAATTTCACACCTGAAAGGGATGAAAGACAATACTTCGAAGATATCAAGGCATCCATTCTCAATACCAGAGGTTACCAGGCACAGCTGAAGGTACGTTGCTCCAATGGTCTCCAAGTTTCTTCTTACTATGGTAATTTTAATGCGAAAGGAGCTAACGACCCTGTGCTCCCAATTCTCAGCTCTGATCAACAAATTTCCGTTCTGTTCTCGTATGATTCTAGGTTGACTCCCGATCAGGACATTCATTTCCAGACAGCAGTGCTTTATACCGGAATTGATGGTCAAAGAAGAGTCAGAGTTATTAACGTTGTTGTGAGTGTTACAGACAAGGTCAGTAATGTCTTTGCTTTTGCTGATCAGGATGCCGTGATAGACATCATAGTCAAAAACTGTTTGCATTATATTTCCAAGCAACAACCTACGGAAGTAAAAAACTCTACGAAAACTAAGACCATTGATATTTTGACACAATACAGATCATTAGTATCACAACCAACATCACTGCCTACTCAATTGGTGGTGCCAGACAGTTTGGGCTCATTGGGGGCATTTGTCAACGCATTCCAGAAGAGTAAGATTTTCAGAACATCAGTTTCTAATAACTTCAAGATTTATGAGTTTTATCAGCTCAATGCTTTGTCATTGGAATCATTGATGTATCACTTATACCCCGCTTTCATTTCTCTTGTTGAGTTGACAGAGAAAGACTGTGTTTATGACGAAAACGGCCTCTTCGTGATGCCTCAAAACACTCGTGCATCTCGCCAGGCCATGCAATATGGCGGTGCTTATTTTGTTTTTAATGGTAATAAGCTCTTTCTTCACATTCATCCTAACGTGAACCCATTATTTGTTCCTGACTTGTTTGGCGTCCAGAGTCTTGATATGTTACCTGGTACAGCCAATGAGTTGCCAGAACTTGACACGCACATCAACTTACAGGCGCGTAATATTGTTCATTATTTTAAGACCTTCCTTGGTTTAGAATTCTTGGGTTTCCAATTAGTAAGACCTGGTGCCGATGGTTCCGAGTTTGAGTTTAGTGAATGCTTGGTTGAAGATCGTACTTTGGATAAGACAGAATCTTATAGTGACTTCATCACATCTGTGCACAGAGAGATCAAGGCTAGGATTGACGAAAACAAGCACTCAACAGCTTCCTTCAGCGATAGAAGTGATGACCACTCCACTTTAGCACAGAAATTTGTTCAATTTTGAGAGAGCCAACTGTATTTACAGTGTAAAGAAGAGACACTATTAGAGAATATTTTATATTAACTATCACATATGTAGATGGGTCGGAGTTGTTATTTATTTCTAACCTAATAATCTCAGGGTTAACTCCACGGTTGCAAATGTACCAGCGCTGCATGGAATGGCTCTAATCAAAGCAGGACCAATACCTCTCCAAAATCCCCTTATGCCTTGATTTTTCCAAACATCCTGAGCAACATCTTTTGCATTTTTGAATTTGGAATCCTGTCCAAACCCGTCACTCTGGAGTCGGCTCTTGACAACATCCAGTGGGTACGAAGCAAGCCAGAGGGCATCACCAGCCACTGCGCCATAGAGAAGTAGCTCTGGGGTTGAAAGGTCTCTTCTTTCCATCCCATTTCTGTGGAGTGCACTTTGAACAAGGAATTCATAAGTCAGGAACCATACACCGTAGGCTTGCGCTTCCCTCAATAATGTGACGTTAAAGCCTCTGAAAATCCCACTGAGGCCATGATTTTGCCAGATCTTCTTAAGAGCATCTCTTGGCCCGGCATATAGTTTCTTCTCGCCAGTCGGTTGAGTTTGCATGAGAATTCTGAGCTGCTCTACAGGCGCGGTGATCGGGGTGTTTACTATACCAGCAATTGCACCAGCAGCATAGAATTGTGACAACGTCAGATCCTTCTGGCCAATATATGAAAATCTTTGAAGGATCTGTCTTCTAGCTTCATGGAATGCGTAGAATTGTACTGAGACACAAGCTCCAACCCCAATCAAAGGAGGTAAAGTACCCTTGTAAAATGCTAGTAGACCCTCGGTTTTTAATGTATGGGTAACAACTTCCATTGGTGTCTTGAACTGTCCTGTCTGAAGGCGGACTTTGACGAGATCAAAGGGCTGACCGATGAGGACCTGTACTGCACCTCCAGCAAACCCTGAAGCAATATCCTTGGCCTTTCTGGACCAACTTTGGTCGATGCTTTCTGTCATATTTATTTCTTGGGTATATTGGATAAAGCTATAAACATTTTCAGGTACAAAGAATGGAGTGAAAGCTAACTAAGCTCCTTTATCGACGGAAGGGAAACTCTGAGATGAATGGTGATACGGAGCTCGGAGTTGATGCCATGTCACGTTTCGCTGTGGATGGTGGGTGTGGCTGAAGTGTGGCTAGTTACTCGGTACACGCACGCATGTAATCTGTCATACTAAACGTGTCAATAGATACAATCCATCACTCCAGAATGGTTTAGATCAATTAAACAGAGCATTAAAACATTTGTAGCTATTATGTTGAGAGAAATACAAGGAACTGCTATGTTTACAAAAAAGGTCACACAGTCTTTTTCTAAAGGCATAATACGTTTTCACAGTGTGACACCTAGTGAAAATGCTACTTTGAAGAAGCCTGGATTCGACATTAAGGGAATTACTTCCAGCCTTGAGAGGGTCCTTGACATTGCCAAAAAGAGAGAGTTACCTGAACATATGCTCACTAAGATTGCTACTATTGACCAACTATATAGCCAGTACAAGTCGATTCAGCTGTCGTTGAATGGGCTATTACAAGAGAAAAACAAACTCCAAAATGATATCAAACAACTCTTGAAAAACAGCGGCAACATAACTGATCTCAAGAACAAACAAATTGTCAACAGGACTAAGCAAAAGGAGCTGGCACAAGCTTTCAAGGAAAAAGAGGTAGAGCTTTACGCTGCTATTGAATTTGTCCCTAACGATCTTGACCCATCTGTATCGTCTGAGGAACAGATCGTCCAGTGGATCAACCCACAAGATGGATATAAGAGCAACGTCAAACTAGAACATCACAACGTTGGCGTTGAGCTTGGTATTGTGGATTTGAAGTCTGCCGCTACTGTGAGTGGATCATCTTGGTATTACATGATTGGCGATGGTGCACTGTTGGAACAAGCATTAGTCCAATATGCCTTGAAGACTGCTAGAATTCATGGGTTCAAGATGGTTATCCCGCCTTCAATTGTGAGAAACGAAGTTGCTGATGCGTGTGGATTTAAACCAAGGGACCAGAATAATGAAGTTCAGACTTACCAATTGACCAATGGCGACCTGTGTTTAACTGGTACTGCAGAGATCCCGTTAGCTGGGCTAGCTATCAACACAACCTTCATGGAATCGCAGCTTCCTATCAGAACAGTAGGATTAAGCCGAAGCTATCGCGCAGAGGCCGGTAACAGGGGGAAAGATACAAGGGGGCTGTATCGTGTTCATGAATTCACTAAGGTGGAGTTGTTTGTGTGGGCAAGTGAGAAGCAAAGTGTTGCTGAGTTGGAGAAGCTAAGGGGTTTCCAAGAAGACTTGATTTCTAGTTTGGGGTTATCTGCCAAGGTGATAAACATGCCTTTTAATGATCTGGGATCTCCAGCTTATAAGAAATATGACATTGAGGCTTGGATGCCTGGCCGTGGGGCATTTGGAGAGGTCACTTCTGCTTCAAACTGCACGGATTATCAATCTAGAAGACTGCATACAAAGTATAAGAGCGATGAGGATGGCAAGAACTACTTTGTGCATACTCTGAACGGTACGGCTATGGCTGTTCCGCGTGTCATTTTGGCGATTATGGAGAACTTTTATGACCCAGATACCAAAAAGATTGCTATTCCAAAGGTGTTACAACCATATATGGATGATAAAGAGTTCATTGAGAAGAGTCCGAGCCTCTTTTCTTCGTAAACAACGTGTAATTACTGTATATAGATCTACATATAAGATAGTGAGATGAAATTACAAGTGATGAATCATCTCGAATCATAGATATGTATAGAGCGAGAGAGAAAGAGAAAGAGGGACAATTAATGCCTCGTGTGGTTATGAACCCTGAACAATGCGGATTACGGCAATGTCGGAGTTCCATTAATTTACGGTTAGATAAGCAGGAACAGAAAGAATTGCGACCGAGCACTACAATGAACAAAAGGGCGGGGAGGATCTCCTATCTTCTTTACTCCTTCACTTTACACAAAGGACGCTGACCATACACCATGAGCAAAGACGCTACAATCGAATGGACCCGTCTGGGGAAGTCTGGGCTAAAGATCTCCAAGGTGATTATTGGGTGTCTGAGTTACGGCAAGCGCAGCTGGTCTGAGTGGGTTATGGACGATGAAGACCAGATCTTTAAGGTGTTGAAGCATGCGTATGACCGGGGGCTTAGAACATATGATACGGCGGATGTGTACTCTAACGGGTACTCGGAGGTAATTCTCGGGAAGTTTTTGAAGAAGTACAATATCAAGAGGGACAAGGTTGTGATTATGACCAAGATTTACAACCCAGTTGATGACGATCTGGAGTTGAAGCATGGGGGCGGCCGGGCAGCCGGTGTACGTGACGTTGACCTCGTCAACTCGCAGGGTCTGAGCAGAAAGCACATTTTTGACGGTGTTGAAGGGTGTGTTCGTCGCCTTGGCACGTATATTGATCTGCTCCAGATCCACCGTCTCGACCACGACACGGAGCCGGAAGAGATTATGAGAGGGCTCAACGACGTGGTCGCTGCGGGCCAGGTGCGGTACATTGGTGCCTCCTCGATGTTTGCTACCGAGTTTGCAGAGCTTCAGTTTCTTGCTGAAAAGCACGGGTGGCACAAGTTCATCTCGATGCAGGACTACTACAATCTTCTGTACCGCGAGGAGGAGCGGGAGATGCACCGCTTTTGCAACAAGACGGGTGTCGGCATTATTCCGTGGTCGCCTAACGCACGCGGGGTGCTCACGAGGGCCCTGAGCGAGACCACCACCAGACAGGCGACCGACCCGCAGTTTGCCCGGCTCGGGCTACACGCGCTAAGCGAGGCCGACCAGTGCATCATCGCCCGTGTCGAGGAAGTTGCGACACAGCGAGGCGTCTCGATGGCTATGGTGGCCACTGCGTGGGTTCTCCACAAGGGCGCCCTCCCGATTGTGGGGCTCAGCAGCGTGGAACGTGTAGACGAGGCTGTTGCCGCGACTGCACTGGCGCTCTCGGCAGAGGAGGTTGCCTATCTTGAGGAGCCCTACAAGCCAAAACCTCTCACTGGTCTCGACCTTAGATAGCTTAATCTTCCGCTTACGCCCCATACAATTTGAATTGTTTTCTGTAGAAGTAGCAGCACCAGCAACACCCGGAAGCTATGATGCGTACTCTCTGGCACGCCAATTGGCGGATGCGTCTGAAAGCGGATGCTCTCTTGCCTGCCTCGCCCTGGCAAAGCACCATCCCAGCTGGGAGACACGGGGTTCCGGGGTGGCTGGGTAGCTAGCTTCGCGGTATTTCGATCATCGCCCTTTTTGGTTGGGAAAATGTGAAATGGGCAAACTCCAGTACAGAAAAAACCACACCACGCACAACCACACACAGAGAAGAGCATCTTCAGCAGCGAGAGCGGGCGGCTAACTTCAAGACACGACTCGAGCACCACAGACAGAGAGCAGAGAAGATGTCCCGCAACGGCACAATGGACTCGACGGCGTCCAACCAGGTTTTTCAACAGCAGCAGCACCAGCTGCATGAGCTCCAGACCCTGGAGAATAACTACAACGCGTACCAGCAGGCCCGATCACTCACAAGCAACGATAACAAGCGGGCATTCCAGGAAGGAGTTGCTTTCAGCGGCGAGCAGATGCTCCAGCAGCAGCAGTTGAACTCGTTGGGGTCCAATACACAATCGCTGGGGCGCCTCGCTATCAATAACAGCGCGACGGCCAACAACGGCATTCACCAACAGATGGACTCGAGAGCACTCTCGAGCCATGAGATTCAGCAGGCACGTAACAGCGGCCTAAGACCAATCGGCTCTGCCACCCACGCAGACCTCCGCAATCCGCTCACCGTGTCTGTTCCCACATCCGGGAACCCCACCGAGGTGCTGGCAGCTCGTTTCGCAGCATGGAGAGCAGTCGTCGCAGCGCTCTTACAGTATCTCACAGAAGTGGTGAGCATCCAGGATGAGGTGGTTAGACAGCAAGTGAGACTCTCCCACGCCGTCAACTTTACGCTCTTCCAGCAGGACTCGCGCGCAGGTAACGCTTCAAGAACACAACGCGCCTCTTCCCAGGCAACACATCACACATCCGCTACCCCAGGTGCAACCTCAAAGGAGAAGGAAGACGGAGGCTACCAAGCCAACTTCTTTGTTCCACAGGGAAACGGCTCGGTCCAAGACTTGCCACAGATCTTAATCAACTACCACGCCTCATCTGCTGCTCTCGCCCAGAGAGCATCAAAAGAGTTGAGCACGACTGTCATTCCACGTCTCGAGGACCTCAGAAGAGAATTACTTGTCAAGATCAAGGAGATAAAGGGATTGCACTCGGATTTCAAGAACAGCGTCCAGAAAGAATTAGCACAGACAAAACACGATTTACAAGTGTATAATAAATCTCTCGAAGACGCCAAACTGAACCCCCAAGGTATTCTCCCAAAGAATGACCCATATTTGACCAAGATCGTCTTGGACAGACAGATCAAAAAGCAGTTGACTGAGGAAAACTATTTGCATGAGGCATACAACAACTTACAGAGCTCTGGTAAAGAGCTTGAGAAGGTCGTGGTCATCGAAGTTCAAAATGCTCTTACCGTGTTTGCTAAAGTAATGGCACAGGAGGTTCAGAATGTGTTTGATAAATTGATTTCGAATTTAGAGTATGGATTCTTAACTAAACCTCCTTCTTTTGAATGGGATCAATTTGTTGCTAAAGACCGCAACTTTATCGATGAAAACTTACCAAAAAGAGACCATAAACTTGTCCAGTACGAGAAGATTAACGACTTCATGGCATATGAAATACATGCCTCGTTTTTGGAGAGGAGATCAAAATTCCTCAAGTCATACTCCAGAGGCTTCTACGTACTCACCCCGACCTTCTTCCACGAGTTCAAGTCCGCTGATCGAAAGAAGGACCTTATCCCAGTCATGTCCTTGTCCTTGGACGAAATTGAGCTGGAAGAACATTCTAAATCCGGCTCTAATGAGTACAAATTTGTCCTCAAGAAGGTGGGAAGGTTGTCATCTCATAAATTTATGTTCCGTGCTGAGTCGTATGAAATGATGATGTCCTGGTACAACGATATCAAAAACTTGAAAACGCTCTCAAGCCCAACTTCTAGGGGTATATACGCCTCTAAACATCATACCTCAAAAATTTCTCGTGTCTCTTCGGCTGCCACATCCAGAATTATGAGAAACAGCATGGCCAATGACTCTACACACGATGTTGACACCATCCTGTCTGGTCCAAACAATAACCGCCATCTTCCCACCGCCAACGATTCACCACTAGCCCAGTCTATGATGAATAGTGATGCTGTATACGTCAAGCAAGTAGGCGCTGAATCTACCCCACAAACTCAGAGACAGTCAATGCCTCCACAAGGATACCAGCAACAACCGCAGCCGAATCAGCGCTATTCCCTACAATTCCAGCCACAACAACAACAACAATTTCAACAACAGTACAGACTCTCGCAAAGTACTGCGCCATATCCACAACAACCAATGCCACAACAACTCCTTGAAACCCAATTCCAACCATTACCGATGCAAGATCAGCAACAGCAGCCGAGACAGCAATTCATGCCAGCTCCTCAAGTATACGTTGAATCCCCCACTCCAATGGCGACCACTGCACCAAAAGGCTCTTCTATGCGTGCTTCTGTCGATTCCTGCAGAAGTAATAGAATTGAGCCTGATGGGTCTGGTTTCTCAGAAGATACCATGGGAACGAATGCTAAGGAAACACATGAAAATGGCGATGAGGAGGAACTTTACAATACATCAAACGCACAGTTTAATGGTAAAGTGAATGGTAAGACTACAAATTTCTAATATTTCTCGAGTTCATAGTGTTTGTTAGCTCTCTTCTTTTATTTCACATTCATCTGATTTTTATTGATAACACTCTACCACACCACGCACATACACATACATATATATTCCTCTTCAAAACCGGGCGTTCACGTTGTGTATATTTTCTTTGTTTTTATCAGAGACCTTACTATAATTCAAGTTCAACACTGAGATATATGTAGCTAATATGGGTTAAGACAAAATACGAGCGGCCTTGACGCCAATTCCAAACAGAGCCATGAAACCAGCGATGGCACTCAATCTTCTATCAGTGATCTTCATGCGGTCAACTTTACTCATGGCGTTAACCCACTCGGAGTCAAACTTCTCATCAGAGAACTTCTCCAAAACACACTCCTTACCTCTTCTAGTCATCTCCATCTTTTCCTTGTCAGACAGATTGGCTGCCTCTACCAATGCTTCAGCCAATGATGGGTACATGTCTTTATCTTGTTCTTTGTAATCCGGATCAGTATTGCTCTTGAAGAAGAATCCAGTTCTCGTGGAAATGGACGTCTTGTGGATTTCACACTTCGCACTCGAATCCCATGGGACCACAATATCGAGTAATGGACCAGCACTTGCGTGAACAACTGGAATCAATCCATTAGCGAGGTATTCAACAACTGCAATACCGAAATGCTCATTCCACATGGCATTCAATCCAAATGAAGCCTTGCGGAGTTGTTCTAATACAATTTCATACTTGGCATCAAGCATTATCTCTATGTGAGATTCTGGGATCAGCAATTTTGTTGCCCCAGCTTTCAGTTTTGCAACATATTGTTCGTCCTCTTGTCCTCGAATCGATCCAATCAAGATGAGTTTTGGTGCAACATTCAGCGGTATTGATTTCAAGAAAGTGGCAAATTCAGAGATTATGAGCTCATGACGCTTCTCCGGACGAAACTGTGCAAGACATATTATAGAGTTATCCCTGGTCCATTTGCTTACTGTGAGGTCTTCTTTAGATATAAACTTCTCTGTGGAACAAGGCGGATAAAGAATGGAGATATTTGGGTTCAGGGCCCAGATATCCTTCATGTGATTTTGTGTCCACGACGAGTTCGTCATTACGACGTCGACAAAGAGTCCAATGAATCTGTAAAATCTCATAAATGCAGACCAATAGAAGAACTTGAACAGCTGCTTGATTCCAGCGACACTAGCTATTGATGGCCGTAATTTACCAAGCATGTCTTCTGAGATCACTGGAAAATGAACATAGGCAACAATAGGGGCACCAAGCCAAATCCATATCAATGGGTAAGAAAATGGATACCCCATTGTGTCTAGCCAGACGTCGGGTCTAAACAACGACAATGCCTCCATGGCCAAGAGCATTGAACCAATTGCCTGACCGAACAACGTCAGAACGGGCCACGTTTTTGGGTCCACAAGCCATCTGTGCTTAAGTTTGAGCAATGTTACTCTCTTCTGATCCAAATTGATGTTAAATCTCTTTGAAACATTAGTGAATATAACAGAATCCTCCTCTTCGTCCCCCGTGTAAACTACGACGTGGACGTGTGGCGCCTTCAGAGTGTTGGCAACCGCCTGCCAAAGAACACGCTCTCCCCCACCACCAGCATTACAGTACGGATGAAAGAATCCGTAAGTTTTCATCTTTTTGAGCACCATATTGTTCCCTTTATTCCTTTGGACGGTTGTTTTGTTAGCTGGGATGGTAGAGAAGATGAGTTTGTACGAGGGATTGTTATTATCTAGAGGTGTACACGCGAAATCGCCAAACGGAGATGACCGGTGATCACTGTTTATTTCAATATTAGAATACGATTCATGCAAAAAATCCTCAATATTTCAAAAGTTGTATACACCCCATATTTATATTTCAAAGCTGCTGTTGCTGCTCAGAGTTGCTGCTCAGAGTCGTCCTCCTGTGTCAGCATCTCCATCACCAGCATTTGCAACGGGCCGTAGTCCTTCTGTGCGATCAAGTTGAACTCATCGGCAAAGAGGAGAAAATGCTTAAAGCTTGTATTCAGCAACGTGTTGAGCCCTAGCTCAATGACTTCATTGAAATGATGGCAGTAAATATGTGCATAAATTCTAAAGAGTCTCTTCATTACTGTCTTAACGAGAGACTGGAACTGTGGAGGGAAAGGCTGACCCATTTTGGATGGGAAAATATTCTCATCGTCAAACAAGGACTGAATCCAGGTCATCAATGACTCGACGTACTTTGGTGCACTGACACTCACTGGCTTGGAGAGATTTGAGTCCTGCCAGAGGTACTCGTACTCACTTGTGGCGACCATACGCGGACATGTGACTGGTGAGCAAAACTCGGTAATGGTTCCATAAAGCATGTTTATCTGGTTATAGAAGTCCACAACGTGAACAGCGAGCCACTCATTCAAATTCTCGTCTTTAGGTAGCTTCACTGCTTGTGCCAATGCTGTTCCTGATCCCAGTGTCGATTCAACGATGTTCTTGATGTCCTTGTGTGTGGAAATGGAATTGTAGGCGTGGCCAATGTCAGCATTGGAGCTCTGAAATTGTACCGGAAGAGACTGGCGCTGCTGTGGTTGATTATAGCTATAGTTTGGGTTGATATAGCTGTCATCTGCACTCGACCCCTGTGTCTTCTTGAAGCCCCTAGTGGACTTGATCGTGTGCCCGTTATTCAGGTGTCTATCTCAGAGTGTTAATTTCATGATCCCAGACACAAAGCCTACCCAGGGCAGGTCCTCGCGGACACTTTAAACGGGCTACTCACAAACTCTGGAAGAAGGACATTATTTAAGTGTACCTGCGTATTCGTCAGAGATAGCCAGCCTTCTCTTCTAAATGTATCTATAACAGCACTGGTAGACAATTGGATTAGGAGCGTTTCTACATCTTGTTTTTGTTTTGAATCCCTCAGCTATATTGATCGTGTTTATGTCTTGCCTTATTAAGCGACTTGGCGCGAAAAGTAGCAAATTGGCGCGACACATGAGCGCTCTTTTGGCGCAACAATGAGAAAACGAAAAAGCTCGCTCGCGAAATTGATTTGAAACACCTGAACACCATATCTTAAAGACAGATATTATGGAGCCGGTAACAAGGAAGTTGGATATTTAGCTCTGCTGGTGTTACCTTATAAAAGCTCTGGAACTATGGCTCTAACGTGAAAATTGGCACTCTAGTATACAATTGGCCATTGCAAGTAGTTAACATAGAAATATTCGTAAATAAACGGACACTATAACCCCACTCAATTTACTAGTAACAGTGCGTTATCGGTGCCTGTATCGGTACAGGTCTCACCTCTCATATATATAATATATGAGAAGGGGATGGAACTCAATCAAACCAGCGGGGAAATGGAGACATTGATCTAGTCTTCATTGGATACGCCTATTTTTTGAAGCCAATACCACCAATATGTATGGGAAGACATGGGTTCCAGTCTTCACATTTGTCACATAGATAGATGTGGTGTATATGCGAAACCGGAATACAACGGGTCCGTTTTGGGGAGAGAGGCTTCTTTGCCTCAGTTTGCCGTTTTTTCTCCATCTACAGGAATTATTCAGTTTTAAGACAATATTATGTATAGGTGTGTGAATGTTAAGCTCTCCAAAGCATCAAAGTAGTTTAGTGTATAACATAAGCGTCAATTGCTGGAGAAATAGACCAAGAACAGTAAAGCGAAGTAAAAATGTGTGAGAAACAGCCCGGATAATCAGACGAAATATTCAGGCACCAAATCTCTTCTCAGCCTCCTTCCAGTTGATAACATTCCAGATAGCTGAGAAGTAGTCGGCCTTAACGTTCTGGTACTGAAGGTAGTAGGCATGTTCCCAAGCGTCAATGGCAACCAATGGTGTGTATCTGGAGTCGACAGTGTCTTGGTTGGCAGTCTGCAACACCTCAATGGAACCATTCTCATTGTTCTTGACAATCCAAGCCCAGCCGGAACCCTGAATACCAGCGAGCTTGTTGTTAGTCAAAGCAATCAACTTATCAATGGATCCGTACTCGGCATTAATGGCCTTGCCCAAGGCACCAGTTGGTAACTCACCACCACCCATGGAGGTTGGTGCCAAGTTCTTGAAAAAGAGACAGTGGTTTCTGTAACCACCACCATGAAAGTTAATAGCCTTCTGCAACTCAATAGACTTGAGGACATCACCAGCATGTGTGGCCTCAGCGTGCTGCTCAATGGCAGTGTTGTAGCCGTTGACGTAGGTCTGGTGGTGCTTCTTGTGGTGGAGCTCGTTGATCTGACCGGAGATGAATGGCTCAAGGGCACCGTAGTCATAGTCCAAGTCTGGCAAAGTGACCTTGGTTCTGAAAAGAGTAGGAGCTCTAGCAGCCTCGGTACGAAGGGTTCTAACAGCAAACATTATGCGTGTCAATTGGTTGTTGTTGTTGATGTAAAGTATCAAAAAGATGACGAAGAGGAGAACTATATAAATAATGGATGACAAAACGGGAGCAACGGTTGACCAGGTGTGCCCGTGTTTCGCGGCTTTTCGCAAGAGGGGATCACATAAACCTGGACACCACATTGGATCAAGGATTCACCAATGAGTATGGGCCAATTGCTTTTTCTTGCTTACCTTTCATGTAATAAAGCTGATATATCCTTGTTGGTTGGTGCAAATTAACAGATAGTATGCTAGTACAGTGGACGCTGGCTTTCTTATACTGGATTTGTTGGGTGTTTCTTGTTGTGAGTACCGGTGTTCTTTGCCTATTTAGGTGTCTTTCATGTGTATACTAACAACATCCACGCAGCCCTTCATTGACAGGGACTCTGTGTTCCTAAAGCTTTTTCCTCCACAGGATATTGCCATTAAAATCCCACTGGTCCTGTTACTTATAGCTTTTGTTTCCATTGGCACATATATAGCCTGGGTATTCATCCAGGGAGGCCGTACAAGTACAAGACATAAAGCTACAAAATTGCCTTAGCCTCGAGCTATAGATAATCAATTGGACCTGTTCTTGGTATTTCCATCGTTGACAGCGAATAAAACATCGCAATTATTTAATAACTCTCACGACTCCTGATGACCTCTTATCCTTTGTAGTTCCACTTCTCTTCTCTTCCACCCCATAACTCAATCTGATGGTATTGCGCGGATCAAATCAGTAGGAGGAAGTTAGCGCGCTTTTTTCTGTTTTACACAAACAAAAGACACCACACACACACACACACACACACACACACACACCATTATATACAATCAGGATTATCCTCCAAACACGGCCTACAGCAGGAGACGACGCCCATTCACAGGCACCTGATCTCAAAATATCTACTACTTTTTATAACGAAATTGATACCTCTCGGTTTCGCTGAAGCGCCCTGTTTCATCTCATATAATTACCCCCTATCCTGTCTCACACACATAAAAACAATTCCATTGATCACATCCATTACAGTGCGAGCACTCGCTAAAATTTCTCAACTGCTAGAAAACATCGACCTTCACCTTAAAGAGGAGTTACCACTGTTCAGAGGTCCTCGTGTTTATTGGAAAACATAAACAGCCCTATTGTAACGACACTCACACACCCTCAACTGGTCTCCTCCCTCTACCAACTCTCAAACACTCTTACATGATCCACGCACACGACCAATATTACTCCATTTTCTAAAAATTCATATATATATATATAACACATTATTCACATACAGCTCATGTCCAGAAAAAAGACAGCACAGGATTTCCAGTTTGGAAGTCGGCTTGGCGAAGGTTCATACTCCCAAGTCTTCAAGGGTGTTGATATCTCCAGCAGGAAAGTTTTCGCCATAAAAGTCCTTTCCAAGAAACATATCGTCAAAGAGAAGAAAATTAAGTATGTCAATATTGAGAAGATCACACTAAACAGACTTGGCCGTCACCCAGGTATCGTGACACTCTATTACACCTTTCAAGATGACAATTCACTTTACTTCGTCATTGACCTTGCTGAGCACGGTGAGCTCTTAACACTTATTCGCAAACTAGGCTCCCTCAGCGAAAACTGTGCGAAGTATTACATGGTCCAGCTCATTGACGCAGTTGACTTTATGCACAAGAAAGGTGTCATCCATAGAGACCTCAAACCAGAAAATATTTTGTTAAACGGCGACATGAAACTAATGATCACTGACTTTGGTGCTGCAAAGATCCTTGATCTCGATGAGTCTGGTAAAGTCATCAAAAATGAAGAGGCTTTTGCAAAGGGCTCTTTTGTTGGTACTGCCGAATACGTTTCTCCAGAGTTGTTGAAGCATAACAAATGTGGATTTGAATCGGACATATGGGCCATCGGATGTATCATTTATCAATTCATCATCGGTGTACCTCCTTTTAAAGGTAAGACAGAGTATATGACATTTGAAAAAATTGTCAACCTTCAATACCAATGGCCAAACTACTTTATACCAGAGTTAATCAAAGATGTTGTTTCCAGACTTTTAAGATCAGACCCACAAGAGAGACTTACAATGATTGAGCTTCAACAGCACCCATGGTTCTCAAGACTCAACTGGGAAGACAAGTCCAAAATATGGGGTATACATCCGCCAAAGATGGAACAATATAGACCGATAGTTGAACAACAACTCCAACAGAATACTCCACAGATGAACAAGATTATGATTCAGAAGAAATTCCAGGCCGCCACGGTGAAAAAACAACTCTTGAATAACACCATCAGCCAAATCAGAAGTGATAATGGTAATAATCCTCTGTATAATGGTTTGACAAAGGATCCATTGAGAAAGCCCGTAACAATTCAATCTCAGCTTGTTCCTTCTATCAGACCTGTCAATGGTATCAATGGCTCTTCAAAATCGAGTCCAATATCACCTGCAAGACCAATGCTACCACAAATTCAACCGGTATCGCCGCGTCACCAAAGACCTCCACAGATTTCACAACAGCAACAACAGTTCACCCCACCTAGACCAAACTATCCACCACAAGGCTCAGCACAAAGAAGTCCAAATCAACAAAGACTTCAGTTTTCACAACCAAGACAATTTTCTCAGTCGCCTTCATCGCCATCCGGATCTCCTGTTGGTGTGAGAGCTCCTCAATTACCGATGGTGCACAATCAACAACAGTCACAGCAGTCACCTACAAAATTGAAAGAAGCTGTGGTTGTTCGTTCTACTGTGCAACGAGAGGCCCAACAGCCACAACAACTACAAAGACCTCAGTTTCCAAATCAAACCTTCTCTCCAGCTCCGCCACATATTCTGAAGAACAGTAAAACACCAATCCCATCACCGAAAACCATTTCTTCAGAATTAATGACCCCATCCGTACCCAAGAGTGATATTCAGACCCCGCCATTCCTACCACAAGATATCACTAAACTTAGCGATGTGCCTATGACCCCACCAACTGTTCCTTGTGTTACTGATGACTTGAAATCCCAACCGCAGATTAAGGTTAGAAAATCATCAAAGTCTTCCCCTGCCACATTGCAGGGTAATAATGGTCCATCAGCTATTGCGGCAACTGCTAGCTCTCTAGACCCACCCGCAGTTCCATCAAAAGCACATTCTGGCCCAAGTAAAGCAACGACAGTCCAGTCTACAAAGCAACTTCTGAAATCAGAGGATGGCAACTCACAAAAGATCATATCTATACCAGTGAGCAGGCCACCGCAGAAATCCATTCCACCAAAGCCTAAAGCGAGTGGTCCGCCTCATTCACAACCCCCGAAGTTACAAGTGCCTTCAACTGCAAAGTCTGTTTCAAGTCTAGTAAGTTCCAGACCAATACGAAAGGGTCAGACCTCCCCCTCACCTGTCTCATCTCCAAGAAGCTATATTAAACAAGCTCAAAATAACGGTGTTGTAAAAGGTCCCTCTGAAGTTCTTAAATGTCTTTCTAAAGATGAACAGATTATCAAATTGGACTTTATCAACTTTTCGGAATTGGAAATCACATCTCTCCGTACTTTTGATCCAACCTCCAGCCTTTCAAATTTAAGCAAAAATCTTGGATTAGATGATGTTTTGATTCATGAGATCATTACCAGAAACAAGCGTGGCTTAGCAAATGGTACCAGCAGGGTAGTATTGGTTATCACTGATTATGGTAACTTATTCTTATTCAATTGCACAAATTTTCAACAGTTGACATATAGCATTGGCATAGATCTTACTGATAAGATGTTTGCCATGTATGATTATGAATTCAGTGAATATGGCGAGTCTGGTTACTTAATTCTAGAGGTATTAAAGATGGATAAATTGGTGTTCTTATCCCCTTTGAAAAAGCAGGTGAAAAAAGACTTGATGGAAGTAGCCACCATTCAACAAGGAACGTCCCTCAGTTGGATTGATGCATTGATGAAGACAAAAGAGCTGTTGAAGAAAAAGGCTGGTGTATCACCATCAAAGACATCCTCCACATCATCACCGGACATTTCTCCTCCTACTACAAGAGATAAATCGCCTACTAACGCGACTGCAGTCACAGACGCGAACATAAGCTCCACACGCAGAGTCTCTTCTAATTCTACATTGGCATCAAAGACAGCACCACGAGTTGCGATGAAGAACGCATCAACGAGCGATAAGAAACCAAAAACTACACAACAGATTCAGCAACAGAACAAAAAATTTGCAGGTGGTGCTGCTGCCGCTGCATTTAAGAGTGTACGTTGATTTTATAGGGCGACTAATGAACAAAGAAAACAATTTTGTATTTTCAATTCAAGTTACCGTATGCAAGAGGCCTGCAGATTAGAAAACTTCATGTGGTGGTGATAATATGAGATCTCCAGAAAACCTTCAAACACCCGAACATCCTAAAGTGAACCCATACACTAGTCTGAACATATTAAATAACAACTATAGGAATTTGAGAAGCATATATGATTCGTAATCATGAAATATGATGGAAGTAATATTTTATATTCGCCTTAATAGATTTGAAAAGATATTATTTACTAATTTTGTAAAGTAATTTCGAAAACGTTGATCTTTTCCTTAGAAAATGAGTAAATACTTGCAAAATTAAAGTTAAATTTAGAGGATAAAATACTCAGTGTAATATAGAGTACTTATGGTGTATGAAAAGTCTGACAATTTTGATTGCCTAGATTCTAAAATATGAAATATTGTGTTTGTTGTGCAAATAAATTCAAGAGAGGCCTTATGGGAACTCTCCAATTTGAGAACTATATAACCGTATGGCAAAAAAAACCAACAGCATTAAACTCCATCAACTCACGAAAACAACCCAAGAAAAAATAAAAAAATAAAGTAGCCGGATTTCAATCATCAAATAAGACACTTGCGTCAAAGTACAAACTTGGATCTAGAGCACCTATGTCTGCACTGTGTGAAACACCTTCCAACAACAACTCAGCCATGACTTTTCCAGTTCCTGGAGCATTATTAATACCCCAGCATGAATGACCACTTGCTAAGTATAGATTCTCTACATTGGTTTCGCCAATGAGAGGTCCTGATGAAGATGGTACGTCCAATACTGGCAAGTAACAAGCCTGTCTTTTGAGGATGTGACCCTTTGAGAGATTTGGAGACATTTTGGAAACGTAATGGAAGAGCTGATCACACTTTTCCTTGATCACCTCAACGTCATCTGTGGTTTCTGGCAAATCCACCAGTGTATCACCTTCACCACAAACATATACTTCATCTTTTCTAGCATAAATCTCTGGACTGACGTATTTGTTTCGGCCAATTTTCAATTCCGTAAAAATGGCATATGGCGAAACAGTACCTTTGTCTGGAGCAATCGTTATTGAGTGAGCCCTCAGACCTGAAATTGGGCAGTCTGGCAAGATTCTTGAAGTCCATGGACCCATAGCCAGCACAGTTTGATCACCATAGATTTCAATTCTTCCATCAACTTTACCAAGAGACTTTGTTGGAGTATATCTGAGCCCTGTAGCGGCTCCAGTTTCTTCTGAAAAAAGGATCTCTTCAACTTTACCTAATATAAGTTCTACTGCACCTGTTTCAATAGCTTTTTTGAGCATGAAGTTTGTGAATTTGTATGGGTGGACTTGCGCTGTGGAGTCTCTTCCTCCCAACTCTGACCAATCTCGAATAATATCTGATCTTATCCAATTAAGATCGCTTGGTAAATGTGGGGTAGAAGTCAGGTCTTCATGTTTGATAGAGTTCTTTGTGACTGTTCTTTTGCCTAGTGGCTGATCATCAGAGCCTACTCTTTCCATTTCACCAGTTTTCAGAGATTCTAGTGATGTATGTGGAGTCATCTTACAGCCAGGACCAACGTTTTCCATTGATACCATGGAGTCTGAAGTGGAATTTGAACGCAGCTCTTGCCGCTCCTGTTCCTCATCGTCATCCTCGTTTAAAGCGTGTTGAATACTTCCCTCCAACGACACCGTTGTTAATCTTCTATAGCCCCATTCATCTTCTCCATTATATTCATCCGATAGTTCTTGATGTAGTTTAAAACTGAGCGGAACAATCTGTTGAGGGAAAGCCCATAGCGCTAATAATCCACCGGCTTTACCTGATGCACCACCAGCGACTCTCTTGGACTCGATGATTGTAACGTGATGTGTTTCTGGGGAGAAATCAGGATGTCTTGTGAGATAGTATGCTGTACACACTCCGATGATACCTGCACCGACGATGATAATGTGTGTCTTACCCTTGGCCTTTCCTGAAGGGGTAGAGTTAAATACCAGTGTGTTGTCAATCATTGTTAATTGGCTTCCAACTGTATTACTGGGAAAAATTCAAAATCGAGTGTGGATACTCTTTTAAAAGTGATGTCGGGGTGTATATGAACTTGAGAATGTATTAAGAGGAGTAATGACAATGACACCACTTTGATGCCTCAACTCTGAGACAAGCAGTTTTGAGTGTATGTGAATGAGAGTCAGGGGTACTTCACTGGGGGAATGTGCTCCTGCCAAGAATGCGATAACAATAAAATCAGAGATGAGATAAAGCTGAGGTCAATGCGATAAAACCGGATACTGCTTTAACAGCAAGTGCTTGAAATGAAGAGCTGGCTGCTTAAATAAAAACCAACAAATGGGCGGTCCGCGCTGTGATTGTAGGAGACAGACCCTTCCTTTTGACGAGCTGACGGGAGAGTGTTCTTCTGTTATTTGGTCCCAGATCAGAAAAAAGCGCCTTGTAAATAACAGTGTGCTTGTGCCTCAGTGTTACCAAGTTAGTTGGTTGGTTGTGAAGTCTGAAATGAGCTTTTCTTTCCTCAACTTTTCTCAACTGCGCGTGCGGCGGAATTGTGGTTCGATTTGGTGCACCATCGGCTTAGACGGTATGTGCAGCAGAGCACGTGACTTACTATACTGTAGTATGCTAGACACATACTGGGATTATCACTGGGTTTTAAATTTTCTATGTTTAAAGGCCTGCGACATTTTCTGTTAACTATGCACCTCAATTGGTGTACTGTTTTGCTTCCAATTGAGCGGTGGACAGCAGATGTCCGGAGCATAGGATCCATGGATGTACCTGGCTTCCAGTTCAGCCCCTGCTACCTGTCGCTTGCCTCCCCCTCAGCTAATCATCCGGTAAAAACTCCTTAAACCCTGTTACTGCATCGGAGCCACACATAATTATTAATACACAGCAAGAAAAAGTATAAATCTGAAAGCTTGAAAGCCATACAACATTTTGGAATATTATTATTAGTGCTTTAAATTCTAAGACGCCTATTTGTTGCTCTCCACTTTTCCGTCCCGCTAATAAAACTACACTTTATTATTATATCGCCATATGCATACATGCAATCTCTCCTTTTTTTTTAAAAAAACCTACCGTAATTCACAGAAATCTAATCTCTGGGTGGTAGTATGTCTTACATCTCCAATAGGCCCTCTTGATATCGTTCCATTCGGACTCTTCCTTCCCATCAAACTCGGTCGAGGTAGTCCGTGGTGTCTCAAGCTCAGTGTACGTAACATTGAGTCCGTAGTTATTCATATCAATTTCAACAATCTTCTTGTAAACATCATATATAATCTGTCTGTCTGCTCCCAGACCATTGAAGAAGGAGAACACACCAGATGGCTTCAAGAGCCCAACGATCAAGTCATACAGATCCAACATGTCGCTGTATTCTTCAGAGAACGTGTCGTAGTAAATACCGTTGAAGAAAATACCTTGGTTCAATAACTTTGGCAGAGTATCTTGCCATCTGCCCTCCAGAATAACAACGTTTGATTTTTTATACCACCCATCTTCTTTCAATTTGGCTAACACATCAGGGTGAGCCTCAGAAATGTAATGCCTTGTAGGGGTTTTCTCTTGAATCATGCGGTCAATGATTCCCATTCCGAAACCAATGTTCAAAACCGTAATGTCCTTTAAATCGTCATCACCCACTTTCAATTCGCCAACAGACTTGAAAATGGTTTCACACCCAGCACGCATCAAATCATACTCCCAATCCATCATAACACCATCCTTTTGTTCTTTTGTAATCAAAGCGCCATCACGATACTCAAGCTTTGTATTAAGATACGTCGACTGTGTAGCAGCTGGGTCATTGAGTTCTTCATGTTTACGGCGCTCTATTTCGTCTGCAAGCTGATCCTTTGTTTCTTTGACCGTCTCATCTTCTTCAACAGTCTCAACTAATGCTGGAACATCGTCGCTATGCTGGTGCTTCATCATCATCTCCAATTCGTCATCATCAATGAATTCAATGTTGTCATTGACTTTTCTCAATAACAGTTCAGCTCTAACGCCGGCATCAACCATTGCATCATAAAATTTGGTCTCTTTCATTCCTCTCTTGAACAGAACATCACCAGGAGTGTTCTGCTCATCATCAATCAGATTCCAGCCGGCCCCCCAACTCATCAACTCATCCATCATCTGTAAGATAACTGACTCCTCATTCTTTGTGATATCTTCAGGAATAGAACGGCAGATCAAATGCAAAGGTGTAGTGGTGGATCCCAATTCATCATCATCAACACCAGCTTCAAAGTTAGCAGCCTCTTCCAACGTGTATGTTGCTGGAATGCCATTAGACAGATAGTTCTGCAACTTGTTCATATAGTGGTCCTTACCAATAGGACGTACAGGGAAGTAACATAACTCATGCAAATCAGACATTTTGCTTATCAATATTATTCTCTATATATTTTCTCATGTATGCTATAAAACGGCAAAAAGAGGACAAAGGAACAGAAAAAAAAATGTGCCAAAATATGAGTGCCGCATAACCTTTCCTCATCGGGTAGATTGGTCTATTACAACATCGTACCTACAAGATATTCACTACCTCCAATTCCGTATAAATTGAGAATATTTATATTAAAATGGTCAGTAAGAGAACATATTTCATAAACTTCCACGATAGAGCATGTACCCATACACATATTTGATCAGTTATGATCCATGAGCAGGTTACTTCCAAGCACTATAAAATGCCACTTGAATCTTCTCACATGATATTTAAAGTAGCCATTAATTTATTTTCTTTATCATTCAAAATTATTAAGAATGACTAAAACCTTAAACGTGGTAAATGTTACCTCAATATACGGAAATCAAATTAACAATTCATCTTCGCACAGGGTGGTTTATACCCAGGATTCAACTTCTCTGAAGTCCGGGGAGTTTGAGAGGTCTATTGATGGTGCTGATACCAACAGAGGCACATTTTCACTTGCACTTTTTAAAGAGTATAAGAATCCAATATTTTTATGCTTTACAACTTCTGTATCAGGTCTAATTTTTGGATGGGATGTTGGCACCATTGGTGGTATGACTAACATGAACTCATTCAAGAGACACTTTGGCCAGCTGGATTCGACTGGTAACTACACCATCGACCATTGGATTGTTGGCCTCATTGTATCCATTTTCAATGTTTTCTGTGCAATTGGTGGATTATCTCTTGCAAAGCTTGCTGATAGCTGGGGACGGAAGACATGTGTTTATGTTTCTCTTGTCCTTTACCACGTTGGTATTTTGATTCAATGGACTTCAGTTTTCTCTGGTGCTTGGTATCACTTTATGATTGGTCGTATGGTTACTGGTCTTGGGATTGGTTCCACTTCTGTTGTTTGTCCTATGTTTATCTCTGAATCTGCACCTATAGAAATAAGAGGTTCTATGGTGGTTTTTTACCAGTTCATGATCACTTTTGGAATACTTTTGGGTGGTATTGTGAACTATGCATGCAAGACACACCAAGGCTCCACCAATGCCAGTTGGGTTATTCCAGTTTGTTTAAGCCATGCATTTGCTGGTTTAATAATGATATTTTTGTGGTTTATGCCCGAATCCGCTGTCTTCTACGTTTCCAAAGGTAACAATGAACAAGCCCTGAAGTCTGTTGCTAAGATGAACAACATGGATGTTTTAGATGCCACTGTCACTGAAGAAGTGGAGAAGCTTGTTGCTAATCACAACGAGGTTGCCATTGCCACTGCAAAAACTTCATTCTTTGATGTCTTTAAAGGATCCAATCTTTCTCGTTTGATAATTGGTACAGTTATCATGTTGTTCCAACAGTTGAGTGGTTGTAACTACTTTTTCTACTACGGTACCTCTCTTTTTTCTCGTGTTGGTCTACAAGATTCGTATGTTACTGCCATAATACTTGGTGCTGTAAACTTTGGTTCTACTTTTCTTGGAATTCCTTTGGTTGAAGGACTGGGAAGAAAGCGTTGCTTCTACATCGGTTCCGCTGTCATGTTTGTTTGTATGCTTATCTACGCCACTGTTGGAACAGTTAACGCGGATAACAAAGCATGTGGAGGAGTTATGATTGCATTTACTTGTATATATATTGTTGGGTTTGCTACTACTTGGGGTCCAGTGGCTTTTGTTTCGGTTTCTGAGTTATATTCTGTCAAGACAAAAGCTACTTCAATGGGCATTGCTACTTCTGCTAACTGGGGAATGAATTTCTTGATCTCTTTCTTCACACCAACTATCACTGCTGCCATTGGTTACAAGTTTGGATATGTATTTGCTGGATGTCTTTTGCTTTCCTTGATATTTGTAAAACTCTTTGTCCCAGAGACCAAGGGCAAGAGAATCGAGGAGATTGAGGACTTATTTCGCAAGTAAGCTGCAATCTGATTTTACCGAGCCTTTTTAAATTATTGTGATCTCCTTATTTACTATCTTCATTAAAATATCTCTTACTTTATTTATTAACTTTTTTTATCCAACGAATAATGAGTTTGTACTTGGTGAAAGCTGTACAGAGTTTGGTTTTTAAGAAAGCATGAATAGGGTGAAGAGAGTTGAGGTTGTCTGTTGAACCAGGAGAATCCCTGGCGTGTGCTCTTTATTAAACCTCTATAGAATTTGCTTAAACGAAATTTTTAGATATATGTTACTTTGGGTAGGGTTCACTAAGACTTTATTGTTAGAATTTAATGTATATGACTTCAGACCTGAGCCAAGCGAAAAAAATACAAGTGTTTAGAGTTCTTGGAGACAAAACTACTGGATGATGTAAATACATCCATGGAATTTTATGATTCTCATAAATAAAGGAGTGTAGAAGATAATGTATTAGATATTTAAATCACTGAAAAACATACAAGAACTTTTTTCTCTTTTTGAAATCTGACATGTCGATTTTATTTACGCATACATAGATCTAAGATGAATGTAGTGAACAGCTGAGGAAACGGAACACATGTGGAAACGGCCATTTTCTCAGTCTCTACTTGGCAAACATAGTGAAGAAAAAAAGGCTACATAGAAATGTACTTATCTTGTGTGTCTTGTGCTCAAAGTGGGTAACTTCTATTAGCGATGGTCTCATAGGAGTCGTGCGGGGGAGCGATATATATATATGAGACTGTTATACACGTTTCTTTTCTAATGGAGTAGTCGATCTCGAGGTAAGACCCATTTACTTGTGTGTAGGGTCTGAATATTAATTTCAATATGTGTTATGAGGAGACAGACAAGACAAAATAGCAGATATGCCGAATTAGGCAATAGAAGCTCATAGCCGATTCCCATTTCAAATGGCTTGGGCCAATTGGCCGATATGTCCCCACATGGTGGGTAGGGGGGCTTAGAACAGGCGGGACTTTTGGGATTACGTCGTAGTTAGACAAACTTTCTTTTATGTGTGCAAGGGAGGCAAACAAGGCAGTGCGTTGCTGACGGGAGCTACCGGTGTCAGTGATATCGGATATAGGTTTGCTACACGCGCTTGTGGTTTGTGTACATGATGATATCTTGACACAAACCAGTTACATTCAAGAATACTTCACACTCGAGCGGGAGCTAATACTCAATTGGAAACCACGATTACTCTCAATTCCTTGTTTATCGCAAGTCTAAAAACTAAGTCCAAGGCTGAGTTCAACTCACACAGCCAAGAACTTTTTGTTTTATAAGTGTGGTTGTTGATGGTGAAGATTTATTTACTATACACCACCACAGCTGTAGCTGTATAATTGTAGATTGGGACGGGAGGACTCTTCGGGACTAGCAGCCCCTTTTAGAATAAAAAATGTATAAAAAGACAGGACCCTATAACGTTAATAGTTGATCTTGCCCCTCTGCGGTTGATAAATCATTAAATTACAGTCTATAAACATTGAAACACACACATATGCGCATGTATGTCGTCTTTTTGTCCAAATTTCCTTTCCCCAGTCAGCTGAAGCCAAGCTTGACATATCGGCTTTCAATACATGTAAGATGCACCACCACACACACTACACACAAATATATATATACCACTTAAAGCCCCCATATCCGAGTCATACATGGGGCGGAAGGTGGAGAGGAGGTCAGATAGCATCTATGATATAAGAACATACAAATAGACACGGTGTCGTCATGGAGTCTTATACAGGTGCTGTTCAGACACCGCGGGATGCCATTATCCTTCTCGAGGCTTCATCAATCGGACTTATCCCACGGATCAAGAGAAGACTCAAGGAGAGAGAGCGGGAAAGGATCAAGGCTGGCGATGTATTTATATGGAATGAGAAGGAGGCTAAGATGCGCAGATGGACTGATGGAAGATCATGGTCAGCTTCGAGAGTTACTGGCGCGTTCTTCACTTATAGAGAGATGGTAGCGGACGGAAAGGCAAGCGAGCAGCTTCAAGTTGACAAGTTTAACTTCAGAAATTACGGATACAAACGGAATGGATTGATCAAGCAAAGTTTTTGCGTCACAACATCTAGGGGTGATAAGTTGCATCTTATTTCCTACACCACAACGATGAACTTCTCAGCATCAAAGCTCATGGACAAGACACCATCAAAAGATCCTGCATTCGCAAACATTGTTATCCCAAAAGATGTATACCCACGGCTTGGACATTGGGAAACATTTCGTGCCTCGTCTCAAGCTTCTTCTCCAACATCATCTACATCTATTTCTTCAGTTTCATCCACTCACACATCTCCAATTGCATCTCCAATGCAAATCAGTAATATTTCTAGCGCCTGCACTACTGCTACGAAAACATTACCACCCAAACAGCCCCATTCTTCATTCGTGTCAACCTTACCAATGACCAACTTACAACAGGCCCCGAGATCATTACCACAGACGATAATCACGAAACTACCGCCTATCATGTTTCAGGGGAAATATGATATGAACAACTTTTCTGTGAGCATGAGGGGACAGTTGAGACACGATGACGCGTTGGCACTTAGACACTTGGACATGTCTTTCAAGTGACATTTTCACACCATTTTATAACGACCAATTACGATATAATGAATGATTATCAACTAGAAAAAAGTAGCTGACTCATATTGGGAATAACGTACACACACAATAGTTTGTAATATCATATACATATCCATATATTTATTCACTCCAGATAAAAAAGACTAAATAGAATATAGCAAGAAACCTCTTGGTGTCAGAATACAGAACAACTTCAGACAATAATAGTATGGATAAAAAGGGGGGGGGAATAAGTGGCAGGAAAAAGATGGAGAAAGCTTAGAAGTTGGTGGCGGCAGCCTTGTTCTTCAAAATATCGCTCTTCAAGTCATCGACATCAACCTTGGTGGAGTTGACCTCATTCTTGATCTCCTCCATCAATGGCTTGGTCTGTGGGACAGAAGGTAATTTGGTAGAAATTGGGATGGAGTCAGCGGCAGCTGAGACATCGGCACCAGAAGCCTTAGCAACTGGCTTTTCAAAAGCAGCAGCAGCGGCAGCAGCTGGAGAGGAAGAATTGTCAACAGTGGAGGAGGCGGTTCTAACGTGATACTTCTGCTTGATGAACTTAGAGACTGGGCCAAGCTTTTCGTCAGCCTGCTTGATGTATGGAGCGGCCTTTTCCTGGGCAATCTTCGAGTACTCACCGGCCTTCTGGGAGGCAACCTTAGAGTATTCAGAAACAGCAGCGTTGATCTCAGTCTGATAAGTGTCGTAGATAAATGGCAAGGAGAAGGCACCAACGGTAGCGGTGAAGATCAAGGTGTAAAGGGAGAACCATGATGTGATTTTATAGAGCACGTACGACAAGACGGCGGCCTTGACTGTGTTCTCAATGTTGGCCGAGTAGATCAACTTCTGGGCGTCCTCCTCCAAGGCTGGGACAGAGTTAGCAAAGGACTCCAAGGCCTTGGACAAGACAGCACCAGAGGCGTTAGTGTAAGCTGGTCTGAAGCGGGTGACAAAGCCGGTACCGGTGACCTTCTCACCAACAAACTCGGCGATGGCGGAGGTGATGAGGGCGAGAGAGCCGACACGGAAGAAGAGGGAGAGCAAGTTGACTGACTTAAGGACAACGAGGGCAAAGACGACACCGCCAAAGACTTTAGCAGTGGCGATTGGGTCCTTCCAGGTCAAAAGAGATGGGAAGATGGCCTTCTTGACTGGGGCAACTGGTGTGGTTGTGGACATTGTTGTAGATAGAGAAACCAGGGTGGAATGCGTCGGGTGATTGATCTAGGTGGAGAGAGATTCAAAATTGCTAGGTGAAAAGAATACACGGAGATAACAACAGGTATTTTCGTTGAATCCGTCAAATATGAGAAAACTAATTAATAGATCAAGCGAGTATGATCCTTTTAATGATATTGACCTGATTGATTGGATTTCTTTGCCGCCCCTTTTTTTGCTTTGTGTTATCGATGGCAAAAAATTTCAAAATTTTACCGCGATTTTTCGTTTGGCGGTTCGCCGTTTCCTCAGGCAGTTTCGACCTTCACTGTGTGTAATTGCGGGAGGAGACAGTGGTGGTGCTTGGGCACTGAACTGGCGATATACTCCTAAAACTGTAAGATATATAGCCTTATAAGCGCTATATAAACATGAGCCAGTGAGAGAAGAGGAGAGAACTTAACATTGTTCCAAGATCACCTGGGTCGCACGACTCTGTCGCTAACCTGGCTTTACAATAAACAATGGTGTGGCCCCTGGCAGACAGTTACATCGGCCAGTTAATTGTGTATTGGAGATGATCTGATTTCAGTGTCTGTAGACATATATTATGACATGTCATTCAATTATGCTATACTTTAATATCCAAGGGGATCCACCCAGAGGCTTTGGTCCCATTTATGTAGTGTACTCTGTTAACTGTTGGCCTGATCCCGGGTCCTGACTGAACACTACCTTGCTCTTTGTAATTACAGCAATCTAATAAAAGTTTTGTGAATGAGGTTCCCTGGATTAGCCGATGATTGCCAAAGTTATTTTCTCTCTTTCTCGTTTTAGTCGTTTGTAGCAAGGTCTCAAGAATGATCAGTAATCCCAATAATTTCTGGTCCTTTTCATCTGAATTCCATGTTTGCGGGTTGATGGAAGTAAATATACGTTCCACATGGGCTTTTATAAATACAGACTTTTTCATGAGAATAAAGGTTGGCACAAATTTGTGTTTTCACAGCAATTCGTGCTATCTGTCGAGCGTGCACTTATTGTTGGGTGTATTTCTCTTTTCTTGACAGACAAGAACTTTTTGATCCAATAGTCAAAAGGAAGAGTTGTAATTATTGTGTTTGTTCCGTAGTGGTGAGACGATAGTATATCACATTTTGTGAGTGGTACAAGCGTGTACTACCAAAAGAGAGTCCAGGTAGGTATTCAAAACACTTGCAAATATCCTTCTAGACATAATGACAGAGACAATCAAACTTTATGTATCTAGGTTTCGCAAGAAGTATAGGAGGCATAGTCCGAGGATCTGGGTCTACAAATACTGTATATGCAAAGCAGTTTGCCAAAACTATAAGGCCCAACAGTTATCATGTATGGGAATATTTAATTATGGTTAAACAGTGGTCAGACTATATAAATGGTATGTACAATATCGCAATAAAGAGAAAAAAAATGATACAAAAAGGTGTCTGACCATTTCTGGTGTTCCTTAGGAGGGTTTCACTAATACTTGATACCAGAAGAAACCTCTAACTGGTCAATGACAGGGTCAAACACGTTCTTGTTCAAGTCCTTCTCTGTATAAGCCAACTGTTCCTCAGTCCACAAGCGTGACTCTGGAACATATCCTGGAATACCAACGTTACACAATCCACCCATGGCTTCAATATCCTTGATTCTAGGCAAATCGAGGGTCTGGTAAACGTCTTCAACTGCATCAACCAAAATGTCACTGAGATCGTTAAAGTGTCCTGGAGTTGGGGTGATTCTCAATCTCTCCTCGCCACGTGGGACAGTTGGGAAGTTGATAGCCTGCACATAGATTTTGTGCTTGTCCATCAGCAAGTCAGAGGCCTTCTTGGCCTTGGTAGCATCACCAATAATCAATGGAACAATGTGGGATGGGTTAGGCATGACTGGGACACCAATAGCGGTAAGGGAATCCTTAACATATTGAGTATGTACTTGCTGCAACTGTCTGTCCTTCAGGTATGCACGTTGGTATCTGATAGCTTCGGCAGCACCGGCCATGACTGCTGGTGGAAGAGAGGTCGTAAAGATGAAACCTGGGGAATAAGATCTGACCCAGTCAATCAAACGGGCAGATGCAGCAACATAACCACCAACAGTACCGAATGATTTACCCAAGGTACCAGTGATCATATCAACACGGTCCATGGTGGTCTTGTAATCAGGAGAGGCGAGACCGGCCTTACGGTGGGACTCAAAGTCAAAGTGCTCAGCAACACCTGCACCGTGTGGACCGTAGAGACCTACGGCATGGACTTCGTCCAAGAAAGTCAAACAACCATATTTCTCAGCCAAGTCACAGATCTTTGGAATATCAGCAACAGAACCAGACATAGAGTACACAGACTCAAATGCAATCAACTTTGGAACGGATTTTGGATACATGGCCAAACGACGCTCCAAGTCCTCCAAATCATTGTGTTTCCAGATCTCCTTACGGGCATTGGAGTGCTTGATACCAACAATCATGGATGCATGGTTAAGTTCATCCGAGAAGATCACTAGATCCTTCATTTTTTGACCAAGCAAGGACAACACAGCATCGTTAGCTACGAAACAGGAGGAAAAAACAAGAGCAGCTTCCTTCTTGTGCAGGGCAGCTAACTCGGCCTCCAAGTTCATAGCGTGCTTGTTATGGCCTGCAATGTTTCTGGTACCACCGGCACCGGCACCGTACTTCTTCAAGGTTTTAGTCATGACGTCAATGACACGCTGGTTCTTGGACATGGCAAGATAATCGTTAGAGCACCAGACAGTGACCTTATCCTCCTCCATGGCCCTGTGAGCCTTCGGGAACTCCGCAGCGAGTCTGTTGATGTTGTTGAAGAAACGGTAGGACTTGTCAGCACGCTTCTTCTGCAACTCATGGTCAAACAAGCTATCGTAGTCATAGGAGGACTGGGAGGTGTGGTGATCAACAAGATACTGGTCATGTTGGTCCTCGATCTCGGCAGCGGCAACCTGGGCCTGGGCAGGCTTGGAAGAGGTAACGTAGGTGCGCTTCTTCTCAGCGAGGGCTGGGCCCATGATAGGACACCCAGAGGCCTGGGCAGCAAGGGAGTTGGTTCCCTGGAAGGACTTGACGTTACCGGACAAGTGGTGCTTGACGAATGGGCACAGTTTAGCGGACTGGCGGGCGAGAGATTCCATTTTCGGTGGTGTTGGAGAGAAATGAATGGAAATATAGAGTTTGGGGAAAGGAAAGAAAGCGAAAAGAAATGCGTTGATCGCTCCGGGCCGTCGAAATGGTCATCGAGGTAGCTCGCAAGTTTTTCATGCTATTGGAAACATTTCGCGGTGGGTAACACGGCGCATATCTGTGGGATGTTAGGGTTTTTAGCGGTCAGTCCAGGCTCCATAGGGTAGCAATGAACGTGTTACGGAGTGTTGATGACCCTAGAATTTGTGCTATATTATATACATACGTCTATTATTCACAAATATAGCGAAATAACATTTAAGTTGGAGAACGCCAGCTCCTTCTTACTAAACCGCAGCTCGTCATTGGCCACATACACAATACAATAATCTTGCAGAAAGCAGCTGAGACACATTGAAACTATAGGAAATATATCAACTCGTTACTTTGGGCAAGGGTTTTGCAAGGAGCAAGAAGACAACCGCTATTGGGAGGAAAAGAGCTGTAACAGCACAGCTTTATGACCGCAAACATAGCAGCCAAGTAGTTATACCACTCTGTGCTCAAAAATAGCATGGTTCCCTGGGGTTTAGTGCAGATCTGCGGTTTGTGCGAGCTACATATTCCATTTGCCCGTGAATAATTTGACAGACACCAGTGCCATCTAACCATTATCTACATCAGGACACCAAATGACTCTGTGAAATGTGTTCTCTATGTATATATGTATATATTGGGTAGGCACGCAGACACACAAAGATAAAGAGAATCAGCTTAAGAGAGGAAACAACAGAGACGAAAGACTAGGGACATTATTTTCCTCCCCTGGTATCCCAAAGCTTTAGAGTGGCTCCAATACACGATTCAATTATTAGAACAACCCACTATTTTTTACATACTCGGAGCACTTCGTTTCCATTACACACACGCAGAGATATCCTTCACCGACACGTTGTCCTTTCCGACAGTTTTTTACACAGTCAGCACATCTCGGAGGAAAATACATTTAACAAGACAATGTCAGATGCTCCATCAGCATTGAAGTTGAATTCATCTCAGACTGACATTCACAGAAGGCCATCCACGATATTACCCATCGAAACAAACATTTTGTTATCGGATGGATCCTCACACCCATTGCTTAGTCGTTCTGAAGCAGATAGAAGCAGGAACAAGCCAATGTTTGAACCGGAAGACAAGGTCACACCGTCAAGCCCTTTTGTCACAGAAACCACAGTGCAACTGATCATCTGCATCATTGGATGGTACATCTTTTCTTTAACAATCTCTCTTTACAACAAGTGGATGTTCGACAAGTCGCAGCTTAACCTCCCATTCCCAATCCTGATAACATCGTTTCACCAGCTACTATTATCAATACTCAGTCTTATTGCGATTACATTGAAGCCAAGTTTGAAACCATCTTCACAGTCACCAGAAGATCAGACCTATAGGTTCTATTTTACGCATATCATTCCATGTTCTTTAGCATCTGCAGGTGATATTGGGTTTGGTAATGTATCATTCAGATTCATCACATTAACCACATACACAATGGTCAAGTCATCATCTATCGCATTTGTTTTACTTTTTGGTGTTTTGGCGAAGCTGGAAAAGTTTACCTATAACCTCTTGGGAATTGTGTTGTTGATGAGTGTCGGAGTCATGCTTATGGTTGATGACGATAAAATCGATTCTGGGGACAAAGACACTACGGCAGACAATAGCACATTTCTTCTTGGATTCATGCTTGTGTTGATGTCGGCTTGTATGAGTGGATTGAGATGGGTGTTCACGCAATTACTTTTGGTGAAGAACCATAACGCTGATGATCCTTCTCCATTGGCGTTGAATGATGATGACGAGGAAACTACAAAGGTAACGACCAAGAACAAACACAAGAAGAAGAATCCAATTTACACTATTTACCAGCTTTCTCCACCAATGTTTGTGGCACTTTTCACCATCGGTTGTGCAATTGAAGGATTACACAACTTCGTGAATGCAGATATTTGGACAGAAAAAGGTGTCTTGAGGTCGCTTGTGCTTTTATTATTTCCAGGGTTCCTTGTGTTCTTTATGACTCTATTTGAGTTTGGCATCTTGCAGAGGGCTCAGGTTGTGACCCTTAGTATTTCAGGTATCTTCAAGGAGCTGCTAACAATTCTGGCTTCGTCATTTATCTTCCATGACACGTTGACATGGGTCAATGCAGTTGGTTTGATTATCACATTGGTGGACATTGGTTGGTACAATTATTATAGATACCAGGAGAAGCAGCAAGAGCAGCAAGAGCAGCAGGAAGCACTGAGAAAAAGTTCAGTGTTTGAACTAGAGGATGTTTAGAGAACGAAAGTGTATATCAGTTGAGTCACGAGGTAGAAATTGTAACTCTTTTGGAAAAGACGAGTCCTCTTCTGCGTGCTCGTACAGTTCTGTCAATAAATAAATGCACTTCTGACATGCTCAGTTGAATAAAGTAATGGATTGTTCGGAGGCGGCTGTACTTTTTTGTGCACTCTCGCTTACTGTTACCACTTCTGATGTGCCATATAATAAATACCTATAATAAATTTCTTATCCGTGGGCAGCTCGCTGAACAAAATACGCGGCTTGAATGTCTCAGATGTGTACCTTTGTTCCTTTTTTTCTAGATCTTTTATAGATAGCGCGGTGTATTAGAGCTGATAGCTTTGAGAGGGTGCTGCTTAATAACAAGCGGATGAATTGGTTCCATAACCCTATGAAGGAGGGAACCACATGATAAACATAAGAGATACGCGAACGGCTTATAGAAATTAGTACCCCTCTCTCTCAGTACCCCACCTCTCTGCTCCACACATTTGTATAGTCCTTACAGATGGTGTACGGGTGCAGTGCGGGGAGTCACTGTCTTTGGAATTTGCCGCTGGTAGTTGCCCTAGCGATTGAGGTATGGCGGTTGGGAGTAAACATTTCTTTTTTTGTCATGTTTCATTTTGTCCCTAAAGCTAATTACTATGGGAAATCGAGGTGTGCGGGTGTTCGTCCTGTGTGCCTTGTGTGAAAGATACCACCAACGGGTGCGAAAAATGTCTCTTGAGTGAACAGCGCGCGCGCTGGATAGGACAAAGGCCTGTCTAAAACTGAAAATAATAGAAAAATTCTGGGACAAACAGTTGGGGGCACATTTATCTCGTGAGGATGAGAATTCGCAGTTTTAATAAAAAACGTCGAAGCTGGTCCCCCAATGGTTAAGGGGGGCAAACGGATATAATACTGCCGTACGCATACACACTCAAACAAAACATCAACGAAGCTATAATTGTGACGAAGACAAGACAGTCCTAGAGACATAACAGACGTCACACGAACTTCTCACGCTTTACTGCTCAGAAGATCTCTACTCTCTCCAACTTGAAGCAAAAAAAAAAGACACCTTTAAACTTGAACACTTACGTGTGAAAGGTGTGGACCCCATTTATAATGGCTGATACAAGCACTTCAGAGAAGGGCCCTTCCGTTGTGAGCATCTTCACAGGGGTGTATCACTACCTGAAAGGTCTCAAGCTCTTCGACGCTGTGCTCCCAAGACAGCACAGACCCGAGATCTTTGAATCTAAGGGCGCTACCACAATTACTAAAGACAAAAATACACACCAGACAACAAGGGCAGGACGCAAACTCTTCCCTAATGAGATTGTCATCGATAGGGAGAACCTTATTGACTCTAGTGCCGTTCCATGTTCTACAAGCCAGCCAAGTAAGCTCCTCAAGGTCGAGAACCTGGACGGTTCTATTTCATGGTCTTTTGATCATGACCATAGCGGTAACACTATGACATGTTTTTCTACTATGACATCTCCTTTCCTCACAAGCACTGGTTCCACAGCTTCGGGTGGCTTTTCGCCTATTGTTAATTTGAACATGTTTACCAGCCACAAGGATTCACCCTCTCCACTTGCTATGGGGCAACATAGCCATATGAAGGCACTCAATGGCTCTGATGCAGACTCCTCTCACTCTTTAGAGGAAGACATAGCAAAGATTCCAGATCTGCCAGACCCAGAATTCTTCAACATTGGTAAGAAGAATCTTGATGAAGAGGATGATGATGAGGAGGAGGACGGTGAAGTACCAAGCGACGACGAATCCGATGCCTCGATTGACCAGAAGACAGGAAAGAAGAAGACCAAGTCATATAGCTGTGAGTTCTGTGGTGCTGAATTCCGTATTAGAGGTTATTTGACACGCCACGTTAAAAAGCACGCTTTGAACAAGGCATATGAATGTCCTTTCTACGACGAGCACGCCGAAAACAAGTGCCATCCTAACGGCGGGTTCTCTCGTCGTGATACTTACAAAACGCATCTGAAAGCTCGTCATTTCAAGTACCCACAGGGAACACGGTCCCAGGAACGTGCTCTTACTGCTGGTAAGTGCGGTCTTTGTAACAAATCATATGAAAGTAACGAAGATTGGGTTGAAAAGCACATCGAAGGCGGAGAGTGTGAAGCTTTACCAAAAGGCTATACATGTCGCGCAAAGAATTCCAGACGCAAGAACTATGAATATCCGAACCCACAGCAGATTAGCCCCGTGAGCTCGAACTCTGGTAACGACAGCCCAATGACTTCAAGGTCATCCCCACAGAATTTGGTCCTCCCACAACATTTAGCATCATCAACACAGGAAACCGTATTACAACATCACGACTCAATCACTGGAAATGTTAATGTAGCTAACATGACACCTGGTTCAATGAGCACTACTCCTATCAACCATGCATTGAACTCGAGGCCTGAATCTACTGGGACCAACCAAATTTTGCCAATCAACCATATGAAGTTCAATGGTGGAACCGTCCAGTTTTCTGAATACAATGATTACGATAACAATGATGAGTTTTCATTGGATGTGGAGCAGTGTATGTCTTTCACCCCAATCGTTGCTGGCGAGTACAGTTATTGAACTGCTTTGGCTCAATGTTCGATGTGATGGTATGAATTATGGGGATTTGTTCTTGGTTTTCTGTTTTCTTGTTCTGTTTGGAAAGAGTTCCTGATAGGTTTTTGGGCTGGCATGCTGTTTTTGTTGAATTGGTTTTTATCTGGTCTTCCTTCTATTTTTATACTAATTGTAATATGGGTTTGTAACAATAAATATATTTATCTAATCATGAAAATATCGGTGTAAAAATCCTTGTATATAGTACATAGTTTATGTATACATCTTAGAATCCATATAATACTGTTCAGAAACTAAATCAAAAATTATAGAAGTGGAGTTCGTTGAACTCACTCGAAAGTTCGAAACACAAGCACTGATTTAGTCAAAACAAGACGGCAGCAACAGCAGCAGTAGCACCCATAAGAATACCAGTACTCAAAGGAGCACCAATAACACCACCAGCAGTTAGGACGGAACTGGAACTGGAACCGTTTGTAGCGGCTATACCACCGGTTGTGTTGGACCGGAAGGAGCTTTGGGAAGCTGCGATAGCTGAAAGGGCGAGAACGATAACTGAGAACTTCATTTTGTAGCGAGAGTGTAGAGATACAATTGTTTTGACTGGCACTTCATTTGAATTATTAGTAAATGAAATATGGCCAGAGTGGCTAGCTTTATAGTTGACCAGTAGACAGTTTTTAGCGAGAGGGGACCTCTACGTGGCAAGAAGGCATATTAGTGTTCGCTACTTGAAAAGCTTGAGCACAGCTATCGTTTCTATTTTTAGGATATATTAAGTCAAATAACAGTAGTGTCTCAAGCGGTTTTACAAACTTTGTATTTGTTATATTTGTATATGTCGCATATGTATACGGTTACAACTGTTGCTAGGTGTAAGATTGACGATATGCATAAAAAGATGAGAGTACACATCAATCACAGGATTCACACATCACGACTATCAGCTAATTCATGACTCGAAACTGGTTGGATGATAGTATAGCATATAATGAATATTCATATATATACTATAAATTGTAAATTCTAGAGAATAACTTATTGAAATCTAGCTATGATGTTTTGTATTGCTGTTTTAAAGATAGATAGCTCCTTAGCAAGCATCTTAATAGAATTCTTTTAGTCTCACAGCATATGCATATATATGATATAGAATTGCTCATAACTTATATGGACTATTGATGTGTTACTGCTTTCAATTTAAGGTTACATCGGCTACCTCTAATGATTGCGGCTTTATCTAGACAAGTAAGGTTGCGGTTATCAATATAATCCGTTATGGTCATGAGCCCTTCTATGGTAATGCAATACATGATCTATCAATTGTTTAATGAATAGTAAAACAGGTGATTAAAAACTAGGGATCATATAGAATAATAGCACAATAATGATATATATATATATACTTATTTCCAGCTGTGAATCTTTATTTATACTTCATAGATATTTGAGGAAGTGGTTTTTACATCGGAGTTCGAATATTTGAAATGTAAACAAACACAAAGACGTTAGTCATTCAACATCCAAATTTCAACTAGCCAAGAAGATCAGCCCACTAATGAAGAGACTTGGTGTAAATCACGCATATATATATGACTGTCACACTTACAAATAGGTTAATAAGAAATCACAATATTGTTGAGTATGCAAAACTTACAGATTTCCCAAACGAGTTGCTAGAGATGGTATTTGGATACCTTTCTTTAAAGGAAACGATCGCACTCCTGAAATCAAATACTGCTTTCCTCTCTTTGCTGAGACAAAAAATATATACTGATGTCTTTATATTGCTTGGTATTACTGATTCAAGGACGGAGTTTCGTCTCGTTGATAGCATTGGGGAGGACCGTGTCGGCTGTAGTCAGACAAGGAACAATAGAACAACAATTGTGGGCTTCCAAAATACACAACGGTTTTTGATGAGCTTGACAAAAGACACAAGGTCCCTTATTAGATTCTTTACAGTTGACTATATGCGGTTCAGACTGGAGTTCGAAGGTAATGACAGAATGAAAGAGATATGGACTGCAGGTGGAATCACGGAGTTTGAAAGTAACTTCCATTTACTTGAAATGTTTTCAGTAACAATTGATGACACTTTCACAGACTTCTTCCCTGATTATGCTTTGGAGAAAATATTCAAGTCTCACTTAATTTCCAAAATGTCGCTGCATGTAACAGATCTACAGAACCATGTGGTATTTTATCCTCAGTCTTTAAGGGCCTTGGAGAACTACGATAACTCGAGAGATGAAATCCAGGTTAGGAGAGTTCTGCGACATGCCAGCTCCAGCTACAACTTTATTACACATGAGATCATTAGACTGATTACTGACGCTATGTTCTTGGTTAATTTCCAGATGAACATCTTTGTGTTCACACAACTTGTGACCGCTAGTACCAGTGCCGAACCTTACCAGGTGGCAGTTCATAGATTTCTTGATTGTGGTTGCACGTCTACCAGAGGACATCTCAAAAGGTACCTTGGATATGTTGGCCAGTACATTCGTGAAAACCCTTTATAAAAAATCTTTTAAGTAATATGAGATTTAATTTATACATTGTTGTCAATCCGTGAGCTTTCCTGGTAAGAAGAACGGACGACTACAAACATTCAAGATATTATTAGAATGCATTGAATGATCACACTTAGTAATTCTCCTTTTCGCCTTCACCATCAATTGGGGCAAGATCATAGTTCTTTCGCAGTTTTGGTGACAGTGTGCTGCGTCTGTTAGTTAGATAGGAGTTGGTACTTAACACTCTGCTTCCTAGGTTATTGCTTTTTTTATAGCTTGGTGATTGTAGGTGTGATTCTTTGGGTGTCATTTGTGTAAAAGCAGCGGCACCTGATATAGATTTTAGTTTTCCTGAAAAGAATTCAAGCCATTTAGCGTTGAGTTCCTCGTGTTCCTTGGACAATGACTTAAAGTCATTATAACGGAGTTGGTACACTTGTTGGAGTCCTTCGATGCCGGTTTCCAATTTTATCTTTTGTTGTGTGAGTTCCATTATAGTTTGGGATATTGAGTTCTTCGCTCTTTCCTCTTCAAGTTGAGTTTTTAGCTGAGCAATCTCCTTGTTTTTGATACAAAGTTCAAGATCTTTCTTTTCTAACTCCTTATTCGCATCTGATAATTGTTGTGACGAAAGAGTTTCCTTGAGACCCCTTATCAATAGCGAAATATCTTGAATTTGAGGTTCAAGTTTTTGAGACATAGTAGTTTGAGATTCATGTACCGAGTCTGACCTCCCCAACACCTCTTTTTGTAAAGCTTCAACCTTGGCCATACTTTGATTTAGATCGTTTTTGCATTCCACAAGTTCAGAAGTAATGGATTCACAAATGAGTGTTTCTAGACCATCTATTCTTTTTGAAATCTCTGTTCTGCTAGCGAGGATCTCCATATTATTACGCGACTCCTGTCTCAATAACTTCATTTCTTCAGCAATTATTGATAACGATTTCTCTGTCTTTTCTAAATCCTTGGTTGACATGATGTTGTTTATGGACACCAACTCCGTTCTCATTTGGTCCTCAAATAATGATTGGCTCTCTTGCAACGAAGAAATATGCTTTTCAATGTCAAGAGCAGTAAAAGTGCTATGCACTCCCTGAAGAGATTCAGACAACTGATCATGCGTAGATTTAACGAGTTCCTTCATTTGTGAGTGAGCCTCACCATATATTTGCATGATTTTAAGAAGATCTTGAATTGAATCCGAATGGGAATCTGTAGGTATCATATATAGTTGTTTCTTGATCTCTTCAATTTCCTTCAACAACGCTAGGTCACTTTGAGTGGCAGCAGCGCCAGCAATATTGGTAAGACCATCTTTGATCTCATTTCTCAACATAGTAATGGAATCAAGCTTGGAGATTATAGCTTCTTCTGAATTTGCAATAATATCTCTCAACTCTTCTGGGGATAATGATTTGGTAGCTGTAGTTGAAGCAGTGTTTGCGACTGTGGTTATATTTTCAAGTAAATCTTTTAAACAAGTGTTGTTATTTGCTGATCTCTGGTGTAAATTATCAAGATCCATTTGTGTGTGCTTCACAGAGACATCGATTCCTTGGAGCAATGATTTCAATGTGCTTTGTGCGTCAAGGACTCTCTGTAACTGGTACTCGATTTCGGAGTTGTCCACGGCGGTAAACTGGAGCTTCCCAACAGGTGATGTTGGGGTTGACCCATTAAGTTTCCCTTTGGCGGTGCGCAACATTTGTGGAGACAGTGGTAATGGTGGTGGATTTCTCAGAGGATCACTACTATCCCAGAGGCCTTTGGTCTGAGCTGGGGAGTTGAGCGTGTTGGTCTTCGGACGCGTTGGCGTGGTGACATTGACTCCCTCTTGGATGTTTTCCTTGTTTTTGGCCTCTTCAGCGGTGTCTGACATTACAGCTCTTTGTTGATCTATTTCTTTCATACTTCGCAATCTGTTTATAAGCTCTAAGTAAAAAAAAACCTGGCGTTTTCCCTTGTGTTTCTTATGTTTGTTTGGTCCTTTTCCCAGACTACGCATTCTGTAATGGAATGAACGGTTGGGCCACGAAAGATAAACAAATGTTTCCCTTCACTAAAACTCAAACACAGTTTCTGGAAGGTGGTGTGTGGGTAAAAGCTCCCCAGGCGAAACCAGGATTGCTGTACTGCTGGAAAGATAAAATGAGGCTCAAAATTCAGATGAAATCAGATCGTCTATATATTCTAAGTCACTGGTATTTTCATGTTTTTGTATAGTTAGGGTTAGATTAACCGTGAACATAATAGTATGTTCTAATACTCACAATCTCTAAAGAGGGAAATATTTCCCAATTGAGCACCACTGAAGACTTTGAAGAACCGACTTTTAAGGTAATATTTTTGGTCAGATGAAACGACAGTTCCGAGGGTCTATACAGCTTAGGTCTCAGTAGGGTAACTTGCTCAAGACTATTCAAGCGTAATTCTTGGAACTGCGGGTTTCTGAGCACGCCAAAAAATTCGTCCGACGACGCATTTTTCACATTTTTCACAGTCAAGATCGAGAGCCCTTTGGAGACCACACCAAGCTTTTTAGATACCACACAAACATCAAAAATGGCTAAGTTCATGAAGGCTGGCAAGGTTGGTAAGTAGTACCAGACAATATTAATGATGCACCAGCTTCAGTTCATTAAACTCCCTTCATAGTAGCGTTGAGGGCCGCCGAAAAGCATCCCCAGGAATATTTTTCACCTTCAAAGGCAACCCACGCATCATGGAATCTCACGCAAGACCAATCATTGACATTCTCAAGAACACTCCTCTAATACATCCATATGTTGTTATAATTTGAATGGTCTTTACACCTTAAACTTTCATTGAGAGAAGAGTCTTCAAAATGCCCACCAAGCAACAACACCTGAGATACCAAAGAGTGTCAAGCATAGAACAGATTCGCAGGCGAAGGGTATCGGCATATGCTTATACATCATCTGCCTAAAAGGAAGGAGAGCTCAATGAATTGGGAGTGAAATGAAATGCTGAATGTCTAGATGATCCTAGTTAGGAAAAGCAGCAAGTTGTACTAACACATACACACAGCCATTGTTGTCCGTGGCCGTTACGCCGGTAAGAAAGTTGTCATCGTCAAGCCACACGACGAGGGTTCTAAGGCCCACCAGTTCCCACACGCCCTTGTTGCCGGTGTCGAGAGATACCCATCTAAGGTTGGTAAGTCTGTTGGTGCTAAGAAGCTTGCTAAGAGATCCAAGGTTAAGCCATTCATCAAGGCCGTCAACTACAACCATTTGCTCCCAACTAGATACACTGTCGACATTGAGGACTTCAAGTCTGTTGTTTCCACTGAGACTTTTGAGGAGCCAACCCAGAGAGAGGAAGCTAAGAAGGTTGTTAAGAAGGCTTTCGAGGAGAGATACCAGGCTGGTAAGAACAAGTGGTTCTTCACTAAGTTGAACTTCTAAATGGTTCAATCATCTAGCATTGGTTTTAAAAAAATAATACAAAAAGGCTTACATTGCATTTTGATTAGTGTAGACAGACGACATCAATGAGTGATGCATTATCTTGATTTGTAGATAAAAAGAAAGACAGAAGAACAAACGGAGAAACACATCATTGGAATCTTCGTCACAAACGCACATTTAATATTTAATAGTTCATATTGAGTTATTGGTTATCTTGTTGAGGTATTGGCGTAGCAGCCGACCATTTAGGGATGAGGTTGTAATCTGAGGCAATGGAGTTTGCCGTTTGCGCGCACAGCCTAAAGGGAAATAAAAAGTGCTGCCACAGATATCGCTGTAAGGAGCTTTTGGTAGAATAATCACCAAAAGACAAAAGATATAAGAAATATTTTTGTGACTGTTCCTTTCTGCTGGTGATTTTTAATTCCTCGGTCTGCTCTTTCAACTGACGAAGTTTCCAAATAGTCTAGTACTTGGTGTGTTTTGCGCACATTCAGCTCCAGCGCCACCTCCACAGTAAACCAACACACAATGTCAGATAACAAGAATCTTCGTCCCTACTATGACCCCGAGACCTTTAACGGAAACTATTCTGCTGTATATCGCCCAGGTATTGGCGTGGTTGATGAGTACGGACACACTTTGGCCTCCAAGATTTCACGTTCCTCAAGCTTCAAGAGGAACATTTCTTCATCTGGCCCTGGTATCTATGGTGGACAGCAAAGACCACGCGCTACTGTCAAAACTATCAGCGATGTTGTAAGGGACAACTATGCTGCCGGTGTACGTAAGGATGTTTATGCTGATTTAGAACTGAGTGAGTACTTAGATCCTCAAAACCTCTGGGAACTGCTAAGATCGTTGCTCCACTCATTCTTGGAGAATTACTTCAAGATACTCGTTGCTCAACCATTTGAAGTATCGAGACTCTTACTTCAGGTGGGTGATTTTGAAACACAATCAGGGTCATCACCCTGTAAAGGCAAGAAAAAGACAAACCAAACTAAGTATGATGATGATGAAGAAGACGATGACGAGGCAGAGGAAGAAGTGGTGTACTTTCAGACGAAAGGGGAGGACTCACAGACTCTTCGTAAACGTACCAGAGCCTCAAGACATTCTCCATTGAAAAAAGTAGATTTGCCTGATGCTGAGAATAGTGAATATTTGAAGCCTGTGTCATTGAATACCGTTGATATTATGTCTGCGGTGTTAGGACAGGAGGGTGCAAGAGGACTATGGCGAGCTACGAACACCGCGTTTGTTCACAATGCTCTGTCTGCTACAATGGAAGCTTGGATAACGGGTATGGTTTCTCCGTTCTTACACATTCCCGATCCGTTTTTTGTTGATGCTACACATTCACCGGACCCAACTACCACCTTGGTCTTATCAGTTACAGCTTCGCTGATGACCGGACTTATTCTTGCCCCATTAGACCTTATCCGTACTCGACTTGTGGTGACTCGTATTACTGGCTCTGAGAGAAGTCTGCGCAATTCGATCAAGAACCTTAAGTTCCTCACTTGTCCTCTTTCATTAGTGCTACCAACATTGCTACACACAGCAGCAAACACTGTTTTCAAGAAGCTAACTTCATTCCTTTTGTTTGTGAAGTTTGGTGTCGATGGGTATAATTACCCAACGTTGTACAACACCGCAAATTTGTTATCATCGATAGTTGAACTCTTTGTTAAGCTTCCTATTGAGACACTTTTGAGAAGAGCCCAAGTATCCTATTTGCTTAAGAACTCAGACTCATCAGAAAATCCGCTCAAGATCCATTCCTCAGAGGATCTTATTGTGAAGTTTGGTGGATACAGTGGTGTTCACAGAACTTTGTATGACATTTACTTTTCTACGACCGAAAACTCTGGTATTGAAGGTTTGTTCAGAGGGTGGAAAGTCGGTCTTTTGAATGTTTTCGGTTCATGGGGATTGAGAGTGCTACAGATTAGTAATGATGACCAGACGTTAACAGAAGAGAAGCTCTGATATCGCTGGATGTATATATGGAAGTAATGAAAACCATTTATGAAGAACTGCTTTGCTTATATATTACTATGCTAACGTTTTGGAATCTTTTATAGTAATCATGAAAGATTGAAGTTACCTAGCCTCCGATTAAGATGTATCGTAATGATTAATATAAATGCCTTCTCCAACCGATAAGTCCTCAAGGGATGAAACTTAAACCCGACCGGAATATATAAGAAAAGCAGCTTTGTGTCCCCTTTTTTTCCACTATATATCTGGACTAGAAATAGTAACTTCTAATTAACACACTGAGTAGCGATTAAGAATCTAGTATTATAGTTTGCATCAAGATTAGTAGACCCCAATTTATTTAAGGTGAAGCCTTTAAGCTGTGACGTCATGAAATTGATAGATCCTGTTGCGTCCCAAAACAGAGGGACCCTGACACGTCTCACTTGAAAATGAGATGTCCTGGTGTCAGAGTGGTTATTTGCTTGAGCACATAAGAATATGAAATCTTTATCTATTCTTCAGATAATAACAGCAGATACCCTTTGCAAGACATAAGGAACGAACCTACAGGTCCAAGTAGCTACTTCAGAGACAGAGCTCACCCCAGGACATACAGATCTTCTCCCAAATAGCTTCAAAAATGGGTGACACCACGTCGGTTGGTGGTATCATTGCTGGGCGAGACCCACTCGTCTACTTAGTTTCAGATCCCACAACAATATTCCTTTTCCAGGCAATATTTATAATTGGTGTTTGTCAGATCGTCCATATCCCATTGGGATGGATGAAGCAGCCTCGTGTCATAGCGGAGGTCATTGCAGGCATAATTCTTGGCCCGACAGTGTTTGGACACATCCCAGGTTTTACTGACAAGTGTTTCCCGAAGGCATCTATCCCACAACTCACTCTGGTCTCAAATCTTGGTGTCATTCTATTTCTTTTTCTTGTTGGTCTGGAAGTTGACATCCCATTCATCAAGAAGAATGTTAAGGTTGCTTTGAGTGTCTGTCTTGTGAACATGTCACTACCATTTGGACTCGGTGCCGCTGTTTCTGTTGGTCTTTACAACCGTTATGCTGATCCATCACTCAAATTCTCCACATACCTTGTCTTCATCTCTGTGGCAATGTGCATCACTGCATTTCCAGTTCTTGCAAGAATCTTAACTGAGCTCAGATTGTTGAAAGAGCGCGTAGGTACTCTCGTTCTTGCCGCTGGTATAGTCAATGACGTCATTGGATGGATGCTATTAGCATTAAGTGTTACGTTGGCCAACTCAGGTAGTGGTATAAACACATTATACATATTGCTTGTAACTATTGGATGGGGGATTTTTGTTGCATACCCAATCCGCTGGCTGCTAGTTAAGGTTGTGATGAAAAAAGATCTGGCCTCTGGAAATCTTTCGAGACTTTCTATTATGGTCATTTTGCTTTTGACTTTCTTATCTGCATTTTTTACTGATATTATTGGTGTTCATCCTATTTTTGGTGCTTTCCTTATTGGTATCGTTGTCCCTCGTGAACACGGTTTTGTAATTGAGCTTACTCAGAAGATTGAAGATATTGTTCACATAGTCTTCATTCCAATTTATTTTGCACTTGCTGGTTTCAATGTTGATTTGAGTGAATTGACTAACGGTGTTGATTGGGCCTACGTTATTGCGTTGATTTTCATTGCTGTCATTTCCAAAGTTGGAGGTGGTGCTATTGCTGGTAGATGGAATGGCTTGTTCTGGAGAGAGTCTTTTACTGTTGGTATCCTAATGTCTTGTAAGGGAATTGTCGAGATTGTTGTACTTAATATTGGACTCACTGCTGGAATAATTTCTCGTAAAGTTTTCTCTATGTTTGTTCTTATGGCTATTGTTTCTACTTTTCTGACTACACCACTATCCATGTGGGTTTACCCCCCAGATTATAGAATCAAGGTCCAGCAGTACACACGCGGTGAAATTGGCTGGGATGGAAAGAACTTCACCAAAGATCCACCCGACTGCACCGCGGAAGCTGAAGTGAAGTCTGAGAACACTGCTCTAGAATCACCGACAAAAGTGGCCCGTTTACTCTACAATGTGGAGTTTCCATCAGACATTCTTGCACTTCTGAAGTTCACTGAGTTGCTTTATGGTCAACCACCAGTCTCTCAAGAGAACCAACCTCTTTGTAACATTGTTTTGCTTCGCGAGTTGACAGAGCGTACTGCAGATTTGATTGATGCAACAAAGGTAGCCGAATTGAATTCAGCAGAGGAATATGACCACGATATTCGTCTTAGTCTTATTCGTAAAATGTTTGAGTACACCAGAATTCCATACCGTGGTGATGTGTCTTACTATGTGGAGCAGGACAGACTTGCCACCTACTGGGAACACGCTTCTTCCCGTGATGACTTGGCCATTTACTCAATGCCATCATCCAAGATTGATGACCTCTTTATTACTAAGTTGAAAGCACAAGCCGAGGGGAGATCAGAGTCGTCCCCTGCATTTGGTATGCTGATTACCGATTCTGTGCAGCAGACAAGATTCACAAACTTGGCTGTAAACTTCAGTAATTCTTGTGAGAACACCAATTCATTGATTGTTTACTTAGCCTCGATGGCTTTGAATAACAACTGCTCTAGATTTTCTCATATTAATGTCTTACAGAGCGGTAATATCGATGACATGATGTTTGAATCATTATTGGCAAAATTATGTGTTAGCTGCAAAGTTGAGTGTAATATCATACATGATTTAGATGCCCTTGTTGATGGTTTGCTAATTGCTCCATTAGTTCCAGAGAGTATCTCTTCATTGATTGATACCACAGCCAATGCTTGTGTTGACACATTGCTTGTCACTCAGTAGATGCTATTTATGATTCATTATTTATGGTTGAGTCTTTTGATTTCATTCTGTCCTGGTAATATTACGCATTACAGTGCATTGTTAGTACATAGCGTTGTATGTATTTCTATAAATCCATTATTTTCATTAAAACCAGGCGTTAACTCAATATTGCTCAGAGCATAACAATCATAAACAATAAGACGATCAACGTGGCAATCAAAAGACCGATGCAACAATCACTGGCTCTTTCCTGGTTTGCCCTTATGACGTGCTCCACTCGTTTCAAGCCTCTTCCAATCCTTCCACCAACTCTATCCAACTCACCTTCCAAATCTTCCATTATGTATGCCTGTTCTTCCAACTCTGTTCCCATGGCTCTTGCCTGTTGGTTAATTGTCTGCATGGAGGCGTATACACCATCTAAATGTTGATCCTGCTCCCTCATCATCTCCTGTTGTTGATACGCATTAAAATGTGCATTGGCAGCATCAGGATCGTCATCGTATCTAGCAAATGGGTTATTACCGTCTTTTGCAACTGGTGCTTGTATGGTGGATGCTTCCGGGCCCTTGGCTTGCCACTCCTGTTGAAGTGTGGAGCATGACTTTTCTAATTGTGACACGATACCTTCTCGTTCCTTCAGAGTCTGGAGTGAAATCTTAAAAAACTCTGGATTGGCTCTACTGGACTCGATAGACTCTTGGAGATCGTGTATCGTTTCCACAAGATCTTGGTAATTATTCTGAAAGTCTGTATCGACATCGGGGGTAATGTGCTGCGTACGCTGAACAAACTGTGAGAGGTTGGATTCTTGTAGTTGGGCGTCCTCAAGGACTTCAGCGAATGGGTCCATTATAAGTATTAAATGTGTACAAGATTGCGGTGCGGCGCCAATTAACGGATATTGGTGGAATGTAGGAAGTGCTTGTTTTTCCTCTTGTTTTACTGTTCAGCTAGCTTAGCGCGATTGAACACAAACATCAACACTGAACTTTATCATGAACAACAACCGCATGAACAAACAACATCAGACCCAGAAAGGAAACACCAAGTATGAGTACAGAAGAAGGGTCAGTAGAGGCAATTGAGAATTTTGTCAAGCAGGAAAGCGTGAAATCAGAGGGGACGCCCACCCCAGCAGCATTACAGTATAATGTGCCTCCAGGTGTTGTGCCACATGAAGCAATCGGCGGAGCTCCTGTGAGAAAGTGGTTAAATCAACACGTCACACCTACGCTGCTAGAAGGTGTAAGATTAATTGCCAAGGATAGGCCAGATGAGCCTTTGAAAGCTTTAGGAGAGTGGTTGTTAAAGAAGAATGAGGAGTCAAAGATGAATAAGTGAATTACTGGTTGGTGGCATCGAGAATGAAAATTAGCAGCGACTCTCATGTATGTAATACACATTTCATATTGATATCAAGGATAATAATGACCATTCTTGTAAGATAATAAAGACCACAAGCAATATAATAACCGGTACGACCCCACGGCTGGCTGCCCTTCGCTTCGAGGCAGCGATGGGATACACTGTGGCGCTAACCATTTCAGAAGATTTTGAAAGAAGCAAACAGAGGGGAAATCACCTTTAAATATATAAGGAGGGTTGTAAGGAAGAGACACAAAGAGACACGGGTGCTTGCTTCTACTGCGCTAGTGTCAACATCAATCGACTTCTATTGTGTTGGTTTTGAATATCCTTTTGCCCCTCTGCATTTTCGTGGGCTTGAAGGAACCATATTCAAGGAAGCACTAGCTGGCTACATACCTAAGAAGTTACAGGCCTCTATTCAATACAACCAAGCTACGCGTACAGGTCAACCACCCGCTTGAAGGATAAGGGAAAACTGATTACTAGAGAGTAAAAAATATAAATCAAGAATTGTTTATATTTTTCCCACATCTGAGTTACTACTCCACCGATTTGTGTTCCTCACGGTATAACGCCACCATAAAGCGATACCCACTACAGAATGCTTATCACAAAGAGACAGGAGAAGCAATTGGCAGAGATCACCAGGCCTTTGGCAGATCTCATTAGGGATATTACTGAAGTTACCGAGGCAGATCTTCCAGCTCTTCTCCAGAAGAATTTGGTTTGGGATACCTCCAAGAGCTCGTTGCTGAACTGGGTACCCGTATTGAATAAGTTCGATGCTATATTGGAGAGAATCACAAAAAAATATAGCTTAGTTGATGAGAATTGCAAACCAGTTATCCTGGATAATCAGGATATCCAGTTGCTTAATCCTATTTTGGAATTTACACACATGCTCTTAGACAATTCTACCAACAAGGCCGTCTACGCCTCGTCTCACAGACTCTTCGACTTGTTGAATTCTCCAACGGTCCCAGTTGCCATCAGAGCACTCAGATGTTTAGTGGTCATTGGAAAGAGATATATGAACATCAAGCACGCTACAAAATCATTTGTTTTTGAGAGGAAGCTGTCGGAGAGGGTTCTTCTTTATGCACAATTTTTACCGGCTTCTACCTTGGCAGCCAATACAGGCTCCAACGAAAATTTGTCTCTGATTGATTTCATTAAAGAAGCACCACAAATTCCAACCAAATGGAAACGTATTGAGTACGTTTTTTATCCATCAGATCAGCAGGTCTTGTCTTCTGCGTCTGTTCGAACTTTGATGTCATCTCAGAGCTCTATCAATGATTCCCCCTCCATCAAAAGAGTCAGATCACAGCAGAACACTCCTTCACCGACAAAGAAGAAAGCTAAAACGCTCAATAAATCCATCAAAGGAGATAAAGTGGAACAGTACCTCATGTCTGAAGAGAACGTTCGAAAGCATTCCCTACAGCAAATCTTTGATGTGGGATGCGAGAAAGTTTCACCTAAATTCTGGTTAAGATTTGGCTTGGAAGCTATTTTTACTAAGGCCTTTAATGCCAATTCTTATGAGAACATCAAACTTAGACAAGATTTGGTTATCCTTAAGAGTTTGGCTGTTGCGTTCCTTGTACTGGTGAACAACGATTTTGATATCACATCTAGGGTATTTGAGGCCGATCCAGCTTTGTTGAGTTCCCTCATTGATCTGATCAACTTACAAAACTCTATTCCACAGCAGGTGAGATGTGCAGCTGCTCAGTCTTTAGAATGCATTTCTGCCAAGAAGACTTGGTCTAGTGAAATTGTGAGAGGTCTAGGAGGAAGTGTCTCTCATGGTCTGATGTTTCAAAATTTAAGGTTGATAATCAAGCAGATCAAAGAGAATAGGACCTCTGAAATAGACCAGAACTTCAATATCCTCTTTTTTAACCTTATTTCATATCTCTCATCTACAAAATCACTGCTGAGCACACTTGTTGCTGCTGGTTTGGTCCAACACCTCACGGAGTTTGTCAATATTCAAACAGACCATAAGAGTTCTACCGCGGGCGCAATTCATCTTTTGGAGTCTGTGTGCTCTGCTAATGCAGATAATGTCTCAATATTCCGTGACAACAGTGGATTCAACAAGTTGGTTTCTGCCATTGGTTCTGAGGTTGATTTTGCATTAACAAATCCAGGATATGCAGGTGGTCCACCAACTATCTCGGTTGTTCACTACTCTATCAGTTTTAAACAAGCAAACTTACTTCGTGCTTTATTAAGATTTGTCCAACATTTGATCCAAAAAGAGAGCGGTGACCGTGCCAGAAATTTGTTTGACTCACCTTTACTTCAACACTTGAACAAGTTGCTGCTCAACATCAACGTGTTTGGGTACACATTGATCACTCTTTCTATGAACGTTATCAGTTTTATCATTCACAATGAACCAACTTCTTACCCAATCTTAAAAGAAGCTGGGTGCATCAATATCATAATTGAAAACTTTGAGTCCTTCTTTGGAAAGTCTGCAGATCTCTTGCTGAGTTTACCAAGTATCATTGGTGCCATTGCATTGAATACCGATGGCCTCCAGAAAATCAAGAACGCCAAGTTAATCCATAAACTGTTTGCTGTTTTTGACCGTCAAGAACTTGCGAAAGTATTGGTGCAGGATGACTCTTCCGAGTTCTTGGGAAGTTCCATTGATGAATTGGCTAGACACTATCCAGATTTCAAACCAATTATTGAAGAGGAGTTGATTAGTTTGATTCAGAGACTACCAAATATTGGTGGTGATATTCTTCCAAGACCACACATATATCAGTCGCCGAGCGGCTCGTTCTATCATAGTAAAGATGAAGAAGTCATTGATGATGAAGAGGGATCTACAGGTCTGGATACTTGGGAATCTATTGAATCTGCTTACATTCTTGAAAACGCTGCTGTTGCCATAGGTAACAGTATCCAAGGAAGAACTTGGGTGAATCTCATGAGCCGTATTCCATTCCAGTCTTGGATTCCATTGATTGTCCTGAAGAACGCACCTTTCGATTATCTCTACTCCAATGCACTGTACCCCCTGAATGGTGCTCTTAAGTTTTTTGACGATGAAAGACGGGAGTATGCACCAAGAGAAATTGTCAATGAAATTGCCCAGCAAGTTCAGAGTCTCGAGGACTATTTTATGTCTAAAGATAAAAATTCTGTGTTTCAAACACTAGGATCAGATTTCGATAAGGCTGATGAATTGTTGGTCCGTTTGATTTCTACAAACAATATTCTTTTCACTTTTGTCGATGTCTACTGTAACCCATCTTCATTGTCTTCCACTCGTGTTGATCAGCTTGCAACGTTTTTTTCTGACGATCTGGGTGTTCAACTGATACGGAACCTTGGAAAGTTATTAAAGAGAGTTACTTTTGAGGAACATGCTTTGAGTGGCTCCATGCCTGAATCGGTTGCTGCAGAAACCATGATGACACAATATGATGACGGTTTTCCTCCATTACGTATTTATCCCAAAGATCTAGAAAGGGAGCAAAATAGCAAGTTTGAAAAGACATCAGCAAAATTCAAGAATACTTGCCAGATCCGTTTGATTGGGCATCGTCTCCACACATCCATATCTGTTCTTTTCAACTCTTTATTAATGCTGCCTACAACATCAAGACAAGATTTCACATTAGATTCTTACCGTGGTTTCACCGTTCTGATCTGCCAAGAAATTTCTGACGTATTCTGTGATCTTTGTGATTCATCTCTGTTTGACAAGCCAGATATGTACCTAGTACTTATATACACTTTGCAATACTGTCTCATTGATCCAAACTCTGATAAAATGCTAACGATTGCGGCTATCATGTTTTTGCAATCTGGTGGATTTTTGAAGCTTAAGGAGGGCTTGCTTTTCTTTTGGAGGAAGATGAATGACTTGGAAGCTTCAAAAATTTCTGAGATAAAAGATTTGTCTTACGTTAAAAACACTCAAGAGAGCATCTTTATATCGATTGTTATGAATACTCTAGTCTTCTTGAACAAAGCTACTGATGATTGCTGTTTGGTTTCAGTTAGCAACAGTTCTCAATTTTATGAAGGCACAAGGGATGGGTCCCTCACTATCAATGCTAATACTTTAAGCGCATCATTTGTTGTTCAATGCAAGCTTTTAGGTTTTGGCATATTAGATCGTCTTTTAGATGAAGAAGTATATGGTACTTTTGATGAAGCCATGCCAAAGGTCCCTGAGGCTGTCATATCAGAGGTTATTAAGCTAACTAAGAACGTGTTTTCTATGAGTGGCGAACGCAGCTTGATTCAATCTGATGGTTCATTGTTCGAGATTGACTGGAAGAGAGTCAAGTCCTCTCGTGCTAGGCTTGAGTACCTGATGGAACTGGGACTCACTCAACAAGAGGCTACTTCCTTCATATCAAGAAGCGGTGCGTTGAGCGACCTTGATTCTCATGACCCTCCTCAGGGTTTCAATGACCGCAATAAATGGGAAATGGTTCATAAGAAAGCCCAGAAACTGCCTTATATCGTTTCTGAACCGGTTCTTGTTGCATCGCAGTATGAGCATTACCGCACAGTTATCGAGCTAGAAGATCTTCGACAAATGAAGAATGACTTTGTTTTAGATCAGATTCTTCTTTTATGTCAATTATATCCGAATTTTGCCTCATCTCAAGTGTCGGATTTTTTATTGTCATTATTCTTTGGTTCAAGGAAGAGCAGTGTTGCTACATTTGAAACTAATATCCTCCACACAATCTTAGAGTTTATATACTCCTTTGAGCTCACGGAAAGTGATTCAAAGAGCCTTTCTGCAATGCTGCGTCTTTTCTGTGCTCTGATTTCACATGATACTGTCTTTTATGGCTCCCACCCAACTCTTGAAAATTTCACAGCTCATATGGTTGAAGTTTTGAAACCAGAGTTTGTAAACTGTGATTGGTTTGGTGAAGCGCTATCGGCTCTCGTGAAGATCATTTTTGGATCTGAACTCCCTAATCTGGAAAAGTTAGAAGTTTCTACTTCCTTGTTATTTACCCCAAAGGTACCAGCATGTTTCCAAGTTGACCCTGTTCTTGCAGATCGGCTCCTAGATACTGTTCTTTCTGTTCCATCTGTGACTCGAGCTCACTCCGCTCTTCCACTTTGCCGTTTGTTGTCTGTTTACGCCTCAAGTTCTGCGTATTTAGTAAAAATAACTAGATCCGGCATCATTCAGAAACTCTTGAAAGCGATTTCTTATCCAAATCTTGAAGAGCATGAAAAGCCATATGTTCTTCATTCTGCCTTTATCTATTTAGTACGAAAGTGCTGTGAAACCGAAGACATTGTAAGAGACTTTGTTGTGCATGAGATTACCAGACAGTATCATTCCATTTCCAGAAACAAGAAGGAAGATAAGCTTAAATCTAAAGATCTTGCTTCTCTTCTGAAAGATGCCAGTGGAGCTGTTTTAAGAGCCCCAGAACTTTTCATTGAGGAGTTTTCGAAAAGAGCCAGATTCACAGACTTTTCTGATTCCGGTTTGAAGTCTTTGGCCACGAGACTCTTGGAGGGTAAGGATGATGATGTAAGCATGGTAGATGTTGATACTTCAAAGATCAGCTCTGAAACCCACAGTCCATCCACTCCTCTAGAGGACCAGACTGGCGTGGTTCACCTCTTATTAACTGAATTGATGTCTACTGCAAAACAGGATTGGTATTCTGATCCAAAGTTAACTGAGAAAGAAGAGGAGCAGAATCAGAAGGATAAAGAGAATGATAAATCTGAGATAGTAAGACCTCCAAAGGTCAATGTTTCGAAGAACACACATTGTGCTTACATGATCTTCCTTTTAAAGGTTATTACTGAACTTTTGGCTTCATACAAGCAGAGTAAATTTGAATTCTTAACCTTTTCAAAAAAGCAGCTTTTTCAGACGAGTGTTGATGAGGTACCAAAGCCTCGCTCAACAGCTTTAAATTTCTTTTTACACCAGCTCATTCTTGATGCTAATCCGGAAGACCCAGATGGCGAGAAAGAGAGAAAGAAGGTCATATCGGATCTTGCACAGGGTGCCGTCATTGCATTTATTTCCACTGTTGAAGGGAAAGCGTTGAAGGTTGATCCAAAGCAAGTTGATCCTGACATGACATTCATCCGCAAGTTTTCTACAGATACTATTCACAAAGCCATCAAAGATGCTGTAACTTCTCCGTTGACATTGAAGGCCATGACCTTAAAAGTCTCGTCACTGTGCAAGTTGCTTCAATCACTGTTGAAAGGATCAAGACCAAAGTACTTGGATCCTTTGACGACTGAATTTGACAGCTATCACATTGCTGTGACAGTTATTGATGGTAATGTTCAAAGCACCCTTAGTGCTATTCTCTCTGATATTGATTTGAATTATGTTGGCCATGCCTTCCTTTTAGACTCTGTTCTTGGAGTGATGGGTTCATTGGGAGAAGTCAAAGTTCTACATCAAGATCTTTTCAAGGCCTTATCTCCAACTAGTGGTGCAGATGAAGAAGAAGTTGAAGAAGATGAGAATGACTTTAAAGAAGAAACTCCTGACTTGTTCCAGAATTCCACTCTTGGAATGTATGATGTGGCTGAAATCGACTCTGAAGATGGATTTAGCGATGAAAACGCCAGTTATGATGAAGAGGAAGACGAAGATGTCGATGGACTTGACGACGAGAGATCTCTAGAGATAGTCTACAGTGAAGATGATGATGATGATTCCCTTCACAGTGGCCATCATATAATTGATGATGATGGCGAACTTGTAATGAGTGATGATGGTTCTCTCAGTGGATCTGAGTCTGGTTCAACAGATTCTGAGAATGATGAAGATATAAGCAGTAGATCTGAAGATGAAGAAGGCTTCATTCGTTATGATATTGTCCCAGATCTTGGAGTAGAAGGTGATGAAGGTATTGACGATGAATCTGGTTCATTTATCAGCCAGAATGAAGAACAATTTTTTGGAGACTCTGATATCGAGGAAACACTAGAATTTGAAGATTCGGATGATGCTGATTCACCACATCATCACACATCAAGAAACTCCAATGGTTTTGTTACAATTGAACTTGATGCTAGTCTTGATGAAGACCTTAATAGAGCGGCAACAGAGCAACAGCCTCGAGCAGGATGGAGAATTGTTCATGGTAGTGGTGACTACGAAGACTTGAATGCACCTATTTTGGATGATGAAGATGATATTGAATCGTCCTTCACCGATGATGAAGGAGATGAAATAGGGGATTTGCAAGATTTAGTCGAACATTCTCGTTTCTTTACCCGTTCCGAGAGAGGGCGTGGTAGAGGGATCACTCCGAGTTCAAATATTGCTGGGAGAATGCTCAATATCAATATGAATCATCTGTTCAATCGACGGAGATATAACCAAGAAGGTTCAAGGCCATCTACTTTGGAGGCTTATTATAACTCATTTGTTGACTTCCTTGATAGAAGTGTTCATGACCGTTCTGCATTTGATTTCTTCCCACATGTTCGTGGACGCCATTCCCCAGCAGAATTGAAGATCATGTCAACTCGTGAGAGATATAACTCATTTGTGTCTATTTTCTACACAAAAAATGATCCAACAAGAATTATGCATTCTATCATGAACCGAATCTATTCACCGAGTCGAGAAGCATATGTGGCTAAGTGTGCTTCAGAGGAGGAAGCTCGCAGAGCCAAAGAAGAAGAGGCCAAGAAGCTCAGAGCCGAGCTTGAGGAGAAACAACGTCTTGAAAATGAGGAAACCATCAATCCCGTTGAAGGTGGTGATGCTCAAGTTACTGCGCAGGAACGAGAACCAATTTGGGTAATGATTGGTGATAGACAAGTGGACATCAGTGGGACTGATATTGACCCAGAGTTCTTTGAAGCTCTCCCTGATTACATGAGAGAGGAGGTCTTTACTGAACATGTGAGAGAGCGCCGTGCTGAAGCTTCCAATAATGGCCAAGCTACTCGTGAAATTGACCAGGATTTCCTTGATGCCCTCCCTGCAAATATTAGAGATGAGATCATTACACAAGAAATGGAAACTCGCAGGCCTCGTCTTGCTGATATGTTGTTTGGCGATGCTGATGAAACAGCTGGAATTGATAATTCCAATGCTGCTGAGGCCCCTGAAGAAGACAAGAAACAGGAGAAACAGAAAATGTTTTTTACTCCTTTAATTGATAAACACGGTGTGGCCTCCTTGGTTAGGTATATTTTCAGCCCACGTTCTTTTACTGGAAGACGTGCACTGTACAGTCTGTTTGGACAGCTCTGCATTAACAAACATACAAGATCAGAGGTATTTGGTTTACTATTGTCGATTCTTCGAGAAGGTATTGGGAGCCAAGATGCGCTAGAGAAAGTTTTTAACCAAATATCTCTAAGGTCTAAATGGGCTCCTTCTCCCCCACAGATTGTGGTTACAAAGCTTTCTGGTACGCCACGTACCCCATCAACTCCTTTGCAAGTGAAGCAGTCTCTTGGTGAGAACCAATTCCCACATCGTGCATCACCATTCGTAATTGCCTGTCAGGTCTTAGAAGCTCTCCAATTCTTACTTGAATCTGATCCACAACTGAGATACTATTTCTTGACAGAACACGATAGTATAACCTTACTGAAAAAATGTACTTCAGCAAAGAAGCCACATCTGGTAAGACCATCCAAGTATCCAATCAATGCTTTGCTTGGCCTTTTAGAGTTCCCAATTGTTAAGGAGAAGTCTGTTCTAATGGATCTGTTGTCTCGTATCATCCAAATAACCACTCGTCCACTAAATGTAATGAAGAAAGCCCAAGAACTCAAGGATCATAAGAAAAAGATTGAGCTTCCGATTATTATGGGAGCAAGCTTGAGAAATGTTGTTACAATCCTTGTTTCAGATGACTGTTCAAGTCGTACCTTCCAGCAGACACTTAGTGCCATGCAGAACTTGTTGGTTGTGAATGCTCATAATGTTTTCTCGAACGAACTTTCCAAACATTCTACTAAGCTAGCCGGTTCTTTGATCCACGATTTGCAAGAAATGGTTAGCCTCTTAAAGAACAATGGTGAAGAAGCCAATGACTTTGATGCCGATATAATGCTGAAGTTTACCTCGTCCAGTTCTGATCAATCAAAGTTGCTAAGAGTTTTGACTGCTTTGGACTATCTCTTTGGAAAAAAAGATGGTGATATTGACAACGAACAGGATGGTGAGAACAAGGAATTGACCCAATTATATACAAATTTGAGTCTTGGTTCCTTATGGGGTTCTTTAAGTGATTCTCTGGATCTGTTTGAAGCAAATAAGAATATCACACATATTGCCACAACACTTCTTCCCTTGATTGAAGCTTTGATGGTTGTATGCAAACATAGCAGGATTAAGGAACTGCAAGCTAAAGACTATCTCAAATACGAGAGTTCAAAGTGTGACTTTACTAATGAAGCACTTGAGAATTTGTTTTTCTCATTCACTAATAAGTACAAAAAGATTTTAAACCAGATGGTGAGATCCAATGCCAAGCTTATGAGCGGTCCATTTGCCATGTTGGTCAGTAATCCAAAGATCTTAGAATTTGACAACAAGAAGAATTACTTTGACCGCCAATTACACACTGATGAAACTAAGAAGAAGACGTTGGCTATCAATGTTCGCCGTGATCAGGTATTTTTGGACTCTTACCGTGCTCTCTTCTTTAAGCCAAAAGATGACTTCCGGAATGCAAAGTTGGATATTTCTTTTAAGGGTGAAGCTGGTGTTGATGCGGGTGGTGTTACAAGAGAGTGGTACCAGGTGTTGTCAAGGCAGATGTTTAACCCCGATTATGCATTGTTTTTACCTGTGACTGGTGATAAGACAACGTTCCATCCTAATCGTACTTCTTGGGTTAACCCAGAGCATTTATCATTCTTCAAATTTATTGGACGTATAATTGGAAAGGCTATTTATGATGGGTGTTTCTTGGATTGTCATTTCTCACGTGATGTGTATAAGAGTATTCTTGGTCGTCCTGTGTCGTTGAAGGATTTGGAAACTATAGATCTTGAATACTACAAATCTTTGATGTGGATGCTTGAGAATGATATCACTGATATAATCATTGAGACATTTTCTGTTGAAACCGATGACTATGGTGAAGTGAAGACTATTGATTTGATTCCTGATGGAAGAAATATTTCTGTTACAGAAGAGAACAAGCATGACTATGTGCGTCTTGTTGTTGAGTATCGTATCCAAAAAAGTGTTGCAGACCAAGTAGACAACTTTTTGCAAGGATTCCGTGAGGTTATTCCAAAGGAGCTCATCGCTATCTTTGATGAACAAGAGTTAGAGTTGCTGGTATCTGGATTACCAGATATTGATGTTGATGATTGGAAGAACAACACCACTTATGTCAACTACACTGCAAGTTCCAAGGAGATCGGATATTTCTGGAGAGCTGTTCGCTCCTTTGATGTAGAGGAGCGCGCCAAGTTGTTGCAATTTGCTACCGGTACATCCAAGGTTCCGCTTAATGGGTTCAAGGAATTAGAAGGTGCTAGTGGATCTAACAAGTTTAGCATCCATAAAGACTTCGGTGCCACAGACCGTTTGCCATCGTCTCATACTTGTTTTAATCAGATTGACCTGCCTGCTTATGACTCTTACAACACATTAAGACGTGCTTTGTTATTGGCTATCACTGAGGGTCATGAAGGTTTCGGATTGGCTTAAGATCCAATTGATATGTATATTAGATATAAGCTGTGTGTTGTATGATTAGAAATCCACGTAGTATTGAAATAGCGTTCTCTGTAGATCTTGGTGTATGCAAGGTCTAGTCGTCGTATGTTTTACCATATAGATATATATATATGTATGAATGCTGCCCAAATTTCTGCAGTTTATCAAAAAGAAAAGTCACATTTATTTCTTCTCCTCGTTATCCTTCAAGAAGTCGTTTAATAACTTCTCAACATCAATGTCCTCAGCCTTTTCAGCAAGTGGAGCAACTGGCTCTGGGGCAGCAGCCTTTGGTGCGTCAGATTGAGCTGGAGAACCTCTGGAGGCGAGATATCCAACACCACCAGTAGCTAGGAGGGTTCCGATGGAAATCTGTGAACAGTTCTTGTTAATACATAAAAGTTCTATAAGTGAAAAGTGAGTTTGATGGCAGATCGGTGTAGATTGGGACATCTGTTATCTGAAATAGGATAATGTATTTAGAAACCTCATTCGGCATGGTACTCCTTCCCATTCTTAACCATCGCTTCATCAATTAAGAGTGTTTCTCCCAATGCAATTGTAAGCAAAAACATACATAGTGAGCAGGAACGTTAGCACCAAAGATCTTGTAAGCAGAACCCATCTTGTATTCGTGTGTTTTTCAATGTAAGGTTCTTATAAACATATAAGTTCACACTCAATTGGCACCCACAAAATTATGGCGTTCAGCAATATTTTGGACTGGTTTCGCGAAAACATTAAAAAAACCCCAATAAAGTAACTGCGATGCTGGACGGCAACCAGGAGAAAGTTCGAGAAACAAATTCGTCACCTTTCCCCAGTTTCTTTGTTTTTCCACCTTTCCAATTCCCGCTTCCCGATCAACAACTACAAACCAACAAACATGTCTTCTTTACTCAAGTCTGCTGCTTCCATTGTTCCATTGCTGGACCGTGTGCTTGTCCAGAGAATCAAGGCTGAGGCCAAGACTGCCTCCGGTATCCTTCTTCCAGAGAAGAACGTTGAGAAGCTCAACCAAGCTAAGGTGTTGGCTGTTGGCCCAGGATTTACCGACACTAACGGTAATAAGATTTTGCCAAACGTTGCTCCAGGTGAGACTGTGTTGATTCCATCCTTTGGTGGTTCTACCATCAAGGTTGGCGATGACGAGGTGATCCTTTTCAGAGACTCTGAGATCCTTGCTAAGATCCAGGAGTAAGCTTTTAGAGCCACACCACCACATAAAATACATAGTCATGGGATGAAGACCTGTAAATACACTTTTTTCAAATATGAATTCCCTTCAGATTTAGAAATTTCTATAGAGTTCTCATTGCTGAAGCTTCACGGTAATATAACTCTACACCAAAGCGCGTCAGGTAGTCGATGGCCCCCTGCTCGCCATTTGCACGGAAAACGCTCCATTTTTTGAAATGGAAATCTTTAATCTGACCTTCCCACACCAATTGACACTTGTTTCTACTAAGATCGAGTGTTCGCCCGTCAACTGTAGTTCCTTCGGTCCATTTAATTCTGTGTAACATAAGTTTCTTATAGGCACTGATGCTCTTCCCACTTCCCTCCACAATTACTAACGCAGATGATTGGTCAATGTAGAGTGCAGTACCTACAAGTTTCAACTGTTGGGCATTCTGGTCAACTTTAAATCGGTGCTGTGGATGCTCCAGTCTATTGATGAGAAAAACAGCTGAGTAGAATCCCTTCTGGATGTCTCTCTCCAGTTTGCTCTCTAACTTTTGTTTTCTCTCTTCCTTCGTCAGTTTCCTTTGTTGGTTTGTGATTTCGTGCTGTAATTTTCTCTCTTTAATTTCCTTTTTCACTCTCTGTTCTGTACGTGTCGGATCTAGCAACGCCTCATTAGTCAATACATTCATCATATTACTCAGCTTGACTTTAGGAGGAGGTGGTGGTTCTAACCCCAATTTGATGCGGTCCTGCTGTTCCTCATATCTCATTGCTCTCTCATTCTTCCTTTTTCTTTTAATCTCCTTCTTTGTCATCGGCAGCGCCTTAATCCCTGGCATGTGTCTCTCCATTGGGGCCTCAATCCGTGCATGGTGTTGTAAATAGATCGAAATTGCACTCTCGTCAACCTGACCATAATTACCATCCTTTAAAAACGGCATATCCCACCATTCGACTAATGGAGGAACCTCCAACTTATACTTATCTTCACCCATAGCTAGATCAGGTTCTAGTCCAGCCTTGCGCCTCATCTCCTCCAACTTTCGCTTCTTCTCCATGACCTCCTGTTGAATACGCATCTCCTTAGCCTGGGTGACATAGTGACCTTTTTCAACAAATTTGAGTTCACGCTTGGGGCGTGATGCTGTTACACCTGTTAAGTATGGATTTACAGCAAAGCCACGCTTATTGAGCTTCTGTAAATTCGGGTTCACTGATTCTGTCGGGGTCGAGGATGCCCTCCCAGTAAAGAGAGGATGAAGTTTTACGTTCAATCCACGACCTTTAATTGAACTGGTGACACTAGAGTCTCTCATACTGTTAGAGGTATGAGCACCAGCAGTGTTACGAGAAACACGAGTAGCTCCAGTATCCATCTTCTTTTGGTCATGTGCTGCCTTTAGCTGCTGGATACGCTCTCTAGCGCGGCGTATCTTTTCGTCTTTGTCCATTGATATAGGATTTTTACTGTGTTGTCGTTTATTGTGTGTAGATGGATCAGGGGACTCTAACGAACGTTTCGACCCCATTTATTAATGTTTGACAACTGTAATTATAGCAACCAGTTTGTTTAGAGTAAGTTTGCCTCAGTTGACAATTTCTTTCCATCAAAAGTTCGCGGTCCACAAGGTATATAGCCATCGATGCTTCAGAATACTACTACAAGATAAGGCGAATCACCAGCTCCTTGTCTCATAGAAAATTTTGCTGCTTTAACCACACACCTTAATCCTCTTCTTGTTGTAATAATAGTGAATATTATGAGTAACATAACAACATTAATGTGGTGTACTGATGGGTTATGAGCCCAGTAAATTTGGAAATTTTCCACCTGATAGGCCTTGCCATTCATAATCCTTAATACATACAATATATTAATATCATTAATAAAAGAATAAGTTTAAATAATATCAACATGAAGTACGTAATTGAACACATGGAGCAGGGATTTACTGAGTGGGTTATTCTTGAGTATTGTACTATTATAAAGGAGGTTGGTGCGAAAAACCTCATCCTGACCTCGATGCCACAAGGAACCACCAATGACGACATCCCAGTGGAATTGCAACAAGTAGGTCTACAGTGGACAACAGACGACGTTACAAAGATTGGTACAGAGGAGTTTCCAATTGCAAAAGATAGAGTTTGTTTATTAGACCCTTCTGCAGAAACAGACCTTGTCCCAGAGGAGCACAATGCCTTCGACTACTTTGTTTTTGGAGGAATCCTAGGTGACCACCCTCCAAGAGACCGTACTGGCGAGTTGAGAAGAAAGTATGGTTTTGCTGGAAGACGTCTTGGGACTAAGCAAATGTCAACAGATACAGCAGTTAGAACAACCCAACTTATTGTTGAAGGTCACAAGAAATTTGAGAACATCGACTTCATTGACTACCCAGAGTTTAGATTCTCCAAAATGGAAGCAACAGAGATGCCTTTCAGATACATCCTTGACGCAAACAAGAGACCAATTTTACCGGAAGGGATGCTCGAGCTTATTAAAAAGGACTCTCAACAATCTTTAGACGACCTTCTTTAGTTTTCAATTCTACATACAATGCATTCATAAAGTATTCTGTTAATACAATCATGTATCATATTGTGATTCTCTTTTTCACAGTTTTCTGGGTTATTAAATCATGGCTGGTCAAAGTTTCCTTTAGCAAAAAGGCAGCAATGTTCTCATCTTCAAAGTAACTGGTATGTGCAATTACACCAGATATAATAGATAATTCCAAATAACCTTGCTGAAGAGCATAATCAACACGGCCGTTGTAGTTCATCGCGGTCATTGTTTGAATTTGCTTCTCGGTCAACATAACATTTGTGGTGACAATCTCCCCTTTTTCCTTATCTCTCTCTTTACGCATGATTGTATTGTCTTCTGTACTCATATTCATAAGTCTAGTAGTGTTGAGAGCACCAGAAACATAGTCTGCCATCTTTTTAGAGAAGGTATCGCCTACTTGTGCTAAGTAAGACAGCTGCTTGTTGAAATCCTCAATCAGGAATGGAATACTTTCTGGTTCATAATCTTTAAACTCTGTCCTAATCAACGGTTCAACTCTGTATCCAATAGGATCACAAGGGTGAAATATGTTATAGTAATTGTCACAAGCCAATGTCTTACAATCTTCAGTGGATGCACCATATATTGATCTTGGTGCAATGTTTGTGCGCTTCAAGACATTAAAAACGCCAACCGGGGAACCCATTCCAAAGTAATTCTCAACTTTAAAATGAAAATGTTTTGGGTCTTCGTGCTCAGGATCATACCTGTCCGGTTGCATACTCAGTAAATCCAATGCAATGGCTGATCCAAGAGAATGTCCCACAATAGAAACACGGCCAGAAAAGTCTGGATTGCGCTTTTTAAATAAATGATACTGTCTATTCGCTTCGGCAACAACCTCATCCAATATCTGGTTCATGTATAATGGTTCATAGTATAGCAACACATCAAATAATACTGAACCCAGAAGATTTCTTACTGGCTTGAATTCATCAACCGTAACATCAGCAAGTGATGGCATCTTGTCGTTGGCACGCTTTTCAGTGGTGAAATCAACCTTGTGTCTCCAAGTTATTGGTAAAACCTGAATACCAAAACTGTCACCAGTGTCATCGTTCAGCAATTGTTGAAGCTCTTTGTTATTAGAATATGCTTTCTTTAAATTCTGTCTGAGAACGTTGACAGTGTGCGTGAAGTTAACAGCTTGGAATTTGGTACCCAGCATTTGGCCAATGCCGTGGACACAAAAGATCAGGTGATCGACCTTTCTATAACCACCCTTAAACTCTTGATTTTTTGCCTTGTAATCTTGCTCTATCTCTAATTTCATAGCCTCCTTGGTGTTCGACTCCTCCTCCTGTTTGGATATATTGCCAGTCTTTTCACCAAATAATTCATCCAACTCCAGAGCAAAAATGTCACTTAAGCTGCTGAAACCTGAACTTGATGTAGAACTATCCTTCTGTCTTATAACATCTGGATGCTCATATCCACGTGCAAGTAATGTTGCTCCGATTGCTGGTAAGTTCTTTACGGCCTTGAGAAAGCTGACTTGCAACTTCCCTCCGTAACCTTTATTCAAGAGATAGGCACTTCTGTTATCACTGTACAAAATCTTCTGTTCACCATGAATGACATGCACGTCATCAATTGGGTTCCTGCTACGCAATTTCTTTAGCAATGGGTTCTTTACACCACTCGGATCTGACTTCATCTCCTCGAATGGTTTCATTTTAATGTAACCTCTCTCTAGCTCTTCAGCAAGATCTTCCTTGACCGGTACAGCGTCACCTGTAAACCAAGAACCTCGGCGAACCTCATAAATAGCACCTTCCCAGTACACAGGTCTCATCTCTCTTTTCTGCAAGTCTACTTCAAACAGGTTGTCCTCATTAACACTAATGAAATTCTGATACTTCACACCATCAGATGCCTTCTTGTACTCTGTCTCCAGTCTAGTAGAATCATGGATGGAAAACGGTATGAACTTTGTCGGTTCTTCCTGCTGTGAGTAAACGTAGTATTCAGGCATTTTCTTTGGGTTGTCGGTGGCGTAAAACCATCTTACGTGTAGATCTGGTGCCAACGGGTCTTCCGGAGAGATCACAAGTGGGCCTTTGCTTGGATCCGAAGAAGCAAAACGTTTGGATTGAAGTAGCTTAAGAGGAAGGACTAGCGGTTTATCAATTGGCACTTGGGTTCGTGGAAGCTCATCACAGGAACGAAGGCAGATGCCTTTAAAACGGCGGCGCATTGTGAAAAGAGAGCGGCGGCTATACTGTGGTGCTATCCGAGCACTCGTTCTTGTAAAGGGGATAAAAGCAGTGTGCATTCAACGGAGAATCGGCCCACCTGTTCCGATACCTTAAAAATCGTACTGTTATTAAATGTATACCTTATACGGTTAGACGGCACAATTGCAGCTGTGGAGACCGTAGTTCCGTTACTGTCGGTTTACTTTTGTCTCCATCACATACGGATTAGGTAGTCCGCAATGTCAATTCTTTATCCCTGTACTGTGGTCTTGACCTAGTCTTTAAAACCTAGGTATTGTGAGACTAGTCCCATGCGAAACGATGTTTTTTGGCCTTTTGAACAAACAAATGTTGTAACTGACCTCTCTTTATAAGCTGAGCCAGGAGTACTAGCATAAATCGTCACACAATGTCACCAAGAGATACGGCCCTTGCCTATATCAAGAACAACAAATTCTTCATGATCTCCAAGTCATGGTGCCCTGACTGTCACTATGCGGAGGCCATCTGGAAAAAATATGGTGTTTCCGATAAAGTCAGCATTCTGGAGCTTGACAAAATGGACTCAAAGGATGCGGCTTCACTGGAAAAGGCATTTGCTGAAATTGCAGGGAGAAAGTGGGTTCCAACCATCTGGTTTAACAGCGAGAGATTTGGCACTGAACAGGACTTGAAAAAGCTCGAGAGCATTGACCAGACTGAGGATGCCTTCAAGAAAGCTGGTCTCCTCTGATTTAACGGTGTATTAATCTACAAGTCATGCTGTTTAATAAATACATGCACTATCATAAAAAGAGACTGTAACCCTTTCTTTGAAAGTGAAATATCCCGAGTAAAATGTCCCCAATACAATCAATGTGAACTCTTGCGCGATGAACGGCTTCTTGTTCTCAATGGTTCCGATACAGTAGGAACACGTCTTCTCTGAGATGCAGTCATGGCCTCATCTGTGAGCTTAGCAGTACTCTTCAGAGTGCTTGAATTAAAAGATGTAGGTAACGAGCTTCCGTTGGTAGTTGCAAACGGACCTGGCGGCGGTGTATGTCTGTCCACTGTCAATACCTGTTCAGATACAGAAGTATCACCAGGGGATAGTTCCTTGAAAGTCTCCACTTGATCATCAAACTTGACCGCACTTAGTCCACCTCTAGATTTACGTCTGTTGTGACCCTTCTTAAATGATTGTTTCTTCTGTTGTTCCTCGGGGTCCGTCTGCTCACTCTGTTCGTCATCTTCAACTTCATCTCTATGTGTTACATCTTCTACCAAAGTCTTAAATCCCTCTGTACTATGTGAAACTCCATATAACTTCTCCAAATGGGTTGTTTTTGTAGTCTCTCCTCTTGCACTAAGCCTTCTCCTCTTCTTCACGGGATCCTCGATACAAACTCCGGGGCATAAAGTTCGATCAGCATCCAGTCCTAGTTCTTTCAGTCTCCTTATTGAACTCACGCCAACTTCATCCTGCTCAGACTCAGGCATCACTGTACCACATTGTAGTGCAGAGTCCTCCTGGGACTTGTATTCAATTGCATGTGCTAATCTTGCGTGATTGAGGAATCCTTGTGCTGAACCAAAGTCTGTTCTTCCACACTTTGGACAGTCAATTCTAACAATAACACCATCCGATCTCTTATGTACACATATCTTGTTTCCGTTGGCATCAACAATCGGACGGAGGCCTCCATAAGATGTGCGATGTTGCTGTTGTTCGTGAAGTGTTGATGATTTTCGAAGGTTATAATTTTGCGAGCCTGGACCTGTTGGTGTTAGATTTGTCGCAACAGTAGGGCCTTGTCCTAGTGTACCTGTCTCAAGAGCATGCTTGGCAGACTTCTTCAAAGTAATCAGGTCCTCAATATATTTGGAGTACTGTGGGTCATCATGGAGATTCTCCATCAGTGAAAGCTGTGACTGTACCCTTTCAATCTCATTCTGCACCAAATTATATTCCCTGTGTTTGAGCAGAATCTCGAGGTCGACTTCATTGCATAGAGTCTGTTTAATTTCTTGCTCGAGTGGCGTCTCTTCATCGTGTGCTGGCGAGAAGCCATCAGAGTTAGGACTTTTGGGTGTGGCTATCTGAAGATATGCTGATGAATTTCCTCTATGTTCTGCCACATTATCTTCAAAGGTTGGATGGACCATTCTATTTCTTCCATCCATCGTATACTTCTTCTTTCCTCTGCTTGCTAAGTATATGATATGATATTAAGCCTTCAAGTTTATTCAATTTACGCGTTTTACTCACTGTCATTTTAACGTGTGTCAATAAAACTCGCCCAGTCTGCGCGACACTTCGTCGACAACTTTCATATATCAGGAAAAGAGACCATTGTAAGTTTAAAACCTTAAGATCTTGACATCTTCCACCTACCTTCTTTTCATTCTGTAGTGTATTTAACACAACCAAGAGGGATTGTCTTTTACACTTTCGTCAATTTAATAGTCCAAACTCACACCAAATCACCACACACCACAAGAGCACAACGACAAAAGAGATTGCAACAATGGCCATAACGATCAGAAAAGCCACCATTGCTGATGTTCAAGCGATGCAAAATGCCAACTTGCACAATCTTCCAGAAAACTATCAATTGAAGTACTACATGTACCATATTTTGTCATGGCCAGAAGCATCATTTGTTGCAACCACCACAGACATGATAGATGATCAGCCAAAAGGAGAGCAACAAGAAACACTAAGTGGGATCGTAAAGGACACCAAGGGTGATCCAGCATATGTTGCACCAGGTGAAAAAGTTGTTGGCTATGTGTTAGCCAAGATGGAAGATGATCCAGATGCCCACGACAAGACTCCACACGGGCACATCACTTCGTTGTCTGTGATGAGAACATACAGAAGACAAGGTATCGCTGAAAAGTTAATGAGACAAGCACTATATGCTCTAACTGAGACCTTTGAATCTCAGTATGTAAGTCTGCATGTGAGAAAGAGTAATCGAGCTGCATTGCACTTATACAGAGATACTTTGCAATTTGAAGTGTTGAGCATTGAAAAAAGTTACTATGCCGATGGTGAAGACGCTTATTCCATGAAGAAGACCTTGAAGCTAGATGAGCTGCTTCCTTCCACCTTCCAAAAGGCTGAGGATTGTGATAATTTAGAACAAGATCTCTTGGATGACATATCTGAATGAGATGTTGTACTGTGTATATATAGAAGTATGAATTGCATATCCCGTTTGGGTTTCGACACTTTTTCTAAGTACATTTCAGACTCCGTAGGCTTGCCTTCTGTCAAAATGACACAGTAAAGATATTAATAAGGAGAGACTATAGGCTACAAAATTGTACTCAAAAGACTGATCAATTGACTGAGATACTAGACAAGATTAGCACATAATCAAATATATGAATGTATTCGAACTGAAGTTGCATTGTTAGCTATTTGATTCCCACTAAGGATCACCCAGTTACACGAAGACACAACTGATATGGTCGGCACATGAGTTCCGTGTTTTGTCAGAGATAAAAAGTAAGGTAGCGTGGTTTTTTCCACATCGACAAAAAGTCTCGAGCCAAATGCACTCAGGTCATCATTATATCAAACACAAATAAACACATGCCATTCAGTTATCCATCAAGTAGCCTGAAAGGGGGTTTATCACTCACTCTTTAGTTGTTGAGAGCTTTAAAAGCTCTATAACGATTAAATATCTATGCTGCAAAAGAAGAGAAAAGAAGTTGAAACAAATTTTTTCGTTCCAGTTTTTAAAGAGGAGATTTTGTTAGCTGTGGCGCTTACCATAATTTTTACGCTGGTTTTGTTTTTGTAGGGTTAAAGATTAGAGGGCTTTCAATATCTAAACGGTTACTGATTTGGAAGCTTACAACGGCTGTGAAATAGTTAAATATAAACTGGATTGTGTGTGTCCCCTCTAAAATGTTTTAATGTAATGTTTTTTTTGGTTACTTTTTATTGGAAATGTAGGTCAAGCATATCCTTTTGGTCAATAGTTGAATAGTGAAAAGCTATTTAAAGGTCTGAACAGCTTATTCATTTACTATCTTTCAATAATTTTACAAAATCAACGCATTGAAAGGACAAGGAAGCTTTTCATTTCACTAAAAAAAACCGTTCCATTCTACTCCTTGCGGTAACTCACCTTATCAACCTTTACATCCCCATTGAGAAATGTGTAAATGTATAGTGTAATAACACTCCCTTGTATGTCCAAAAGCGTGAATGATGGAATGCATTCATCTACCTCATCAATATCAATATCGTCATTACTATCGTCACTACTATCCTCTTCACCATTCAGTTTCTTATCCTTTTTGTCCTTCTTATGTTCATCATCCTTCTGTTCATCGGTAGTTCTCTCACCTTCCTCAATCTCAGGCCAGTCGGTTGAAAATGCACCAGTGCCACTTCCAGGGTTTACAAAGAACTTCCCCTCTAGTGTATATGCTTCAACTTTATGCGTGCCACCCCAAATTAGCACATCAACGTTCATCTGTCTCGCCATTGTCAACAAACTAAGTGGGTCACCTCTAGGAACAACGGTATAGCCATTTGTAAAACCGATACGTAGCTGACCATGGGTTATGACCAAAGATAGTGGTAATGTCGAGCTTTCGTCAAATTCTCCACGGACAATTTGGAAATCTGGAGACAGGTTCTTGAGGAAATCCAGTGTAGAAGGAGATGTAGTGGCATTACCAAGGCAAAGCACTTGGGAAATCTTTCCTGGGACAAGAAGTTTCTTGAACTGTTTAAAACATAGTTAGTATGTCTCTATGAGAATGTTTACTGGAGGTACATGCTTACTTTAGGTGGGAGGTCCTGTGACCATAATGTTAGTGTCGTGTTCACCTCTTTCGTAACTTCTGGACTATCGCTAGATTCATATTCAAACTTCAACTTACAATTGCTCTGTACGGAATATGGAGGTCTCCAATTGCAAGAACAAGCATTCTATTGATATGTATGTGCTGTGTCGTACTTCTGTTGTTTCTTACAGAATTTGAAAGTTATCGGTTGAAGTCTCCAGGTTCTGCCTGGATTACTTTGGCTGGGGATAAGCATACCAGGGTGCCGTAACCAATTATGCGAACGTACTCTCAGAATAGTCCGTCCGCCACGACCAGTAAATATCAATACTAGGAAGGTCTATTAATCTATTTCCAATGTTTGTTATATATCTACCTACTCATTTTTCATAAACATCATGTTAGGCGTAAAACAATCACCAGTATGTACAATTGCTGGCCAATAAAAAAAATAGATATCATAAGTCATATGCCGTTGGTATGCAAGAAAATCTATTAATCTGTAATTTGCTTCAAATCTATTTTATTTCAGTAATTGTTTTCTTCTCCTGCTCCTTTCTCTCTGCCTCTTGAGCCTCTTGGTACTTCTGTCTGGCGATCTCGGCACGCTTCTTTCTTTCTTTAGCCTCGTAATCTCTCTTCTCGAGCTCTTCGATCCATAATCTCTCTCTCAATTTTGCCTTCTGTAACAGCATTTCTTCCTTGGACTGTTTTTCAGCAGAGCTCTCACGACCATAAACCATACCACCGATCACCAATGCAGCAATAGTGAAGCCCTGGAAGCCAACACGATAACGGAACCATTTCTGGGCACCTGGTCTGTTTCCAACACGTAGAGACTTGGCAGCAAGAATAACTGCAACAGTGGTAGCAAGAGTACCCAGTGGAACAAGGGGCTGCTCTTTACAGTTCTTAATACATTTGTCAATAAAATCAAGTTGTCTGGAGACTGAGGTCAGTGATTCATGGTCCAGCGTGGTTCCAAAAGGAAAAAAATAATTGATAAACTCACCTGAACTCATTTTCTTCGTCGAATGAGGATGGTAAACGGGACATATTCAAGTATTATTCCTGGTAACCTGCACTTGCTTCTAATTTGTGAATATGATCTAAAAGCTAAAGGGAAAAGTTTGTCTCACAGCTATTCAGGTTATCGGGGAGAAAGGGTGAGTTTCCAGAGCCCGAAGTGGGGCCAAGCCCATTGACACGGAGAAAATATGGCAGAACTTGCACGCGAACTCCTTTAATTCGCGAAAGATATACGAAAAGTCCTAAAGGCCATTGATACTTCCATAAAGATGATCTGTATTCCCGTTTACTTTATACTTGGTGGATTGAGGAGGAAAAAGCATGGATATGTGTATTACTTGCCAAATCTGATAGACTCCCTATCTACCACCTCATGGTCGAACTTGATTAGAAATACCGTTCTCAATGGATATGCCTCCATCTCCACTGTGTGTGCTCCAACGTTTGCCTGAAAGTAAGCAGCATCCAGGATACCTTCAATTATACCAGCAGTGAAAGCACCAACGTTCAATTGGCCAAACTCCTTGGGTACAGATATGAATTGCGACATGAGTGGCATGTTGTCCATGATCATATCTGTTCCTTGTGTTAGTAACTTCGATAAATTGTAGAGTAGTGATTATCACAAATTAACTCACATTCGTCCTCAGAGTTTGAGCTCTTCTGTAATTCATCCGCTGGTTTTCCAAACAAAGTTTTCCAAACCTGTGTATGTATAAACTGTAGTATCTCGACGATTGTCGTCTCTCTTTTTGCACTCTTTCCATCCCTCAGTGTTATCAACTCCAGCAGCTTAGTACCCACTCCATATCCTAGTGAGTTGAGCTTTGCCTCAAGATCCTGGATACCCTTAGACTGTGACTGCACATACTGCACTACACCAACAAAGAGAAATGAAAGTGAAGCAATGTTTACTTCCGGTGTGCGTCTAGATAAAGACTGGTCATAGATGGTCTTGCCCTTAGTTACCGCCTGGCCCTGGTATGACGATGGCAGCTGAATGGGACCTAAAGAAGGATTGTATCCAGGCTTTAGTGGAGTTGACTTTGCTGTTGATGGCTGGATAAGTTCACTGGACATTATTTGCTCTTTTACTTCACTAACTTGTTCCTGGGTTTTTACTAACTGTTTAATGTTTCTACTGTTTTTGTCACTTCCGTGCGCGATCCATCAAAAAGACAAGAATTCAAACACTCCCACCCACTACAAACACGTTTCGGGTATTAACAAGTCATTATATTAAGGAAATGTTCCGGGATCTTCAAATACATAACTCGACGAGATTTACTTATTCTCGAAGATGAAGTCCTTCAACTCAATGTAGGCTTTGTTCAAGTCATCGTTAACGATGATCTTGTCATGGGCACCAGTCTTAGCATACTCCATCTCAGCGGAGGCAGCAGCAAGTCTCTTGGCAAGCGATTCTGGAGTCTCAGTACCTCTCTTTTCTAATCTTGCTCTGAGCTCTTCAATGGATGGGGGAGAAAGGAAGAGGAATCTGGCGTTGAGGTCGGTCTTCTTGACGGACTTGACACCTTGCATATCAATATCAAGAATACAAGTTCTGCCTGCTTCAGCCACCTTCTGAACTGACTGAACAGTGGTACCGTAATAGTTACCTGAGAACTGAGCCCACTCGATGAACTTCTTCATCTCAATGTACTTCTTGAACTGCTCAACGGAGATGAAGTTGTAATCCTTTCCGTCAACCTCACCTGTTCTAGGACTTCTAGTTGTGTTTGAGACGGAGAAACCAAACTTCTCTGGAAATTCAGCAAAGAGCTTCTTGAGCAAGGTGGACTTACCAGAACCAGATGGACCGGAGACGACAACAGGACGGGCTTACATAGGGTCTTAGTTGAAAGTTCTGGGAAAAGAGGAGAAACAAAGAGTGGAGATAACTCCACCAGAGAAAAACTTACCAGACATCGTTATGAATAGAGTGGGGACAAAAAGAGAAGCTTTAGAGAGCAGAGCAAATGAACAAAATTAAAATTAAATAACTCCAATTAGATCCACCGGGAAAGAGAAAAAGGCCCTCCAAAACACGTGAAATTGAATTTTTTTTTCTTTTTTAATGTTTACATTCTAAGCGGGCCTTTCGAGCAAAAGAACGCGTAATTTGTAGTTTAATTTCTTTTTCTTGAAAGACTTTGACTCTGTGGGTTCTATAGTTTTCCAACTTTGACCCTTACACTCTGCTATTTTTAGTGGCTCTCTATAGATATCGATGTGCTCATATTCTCTCTGCTTGATATTTGATGTATATTGAGACAGCTCCGCCTTTGTCGGCGTGTTGTAGCGTAGATACAACAACTGTGTTATACCCGAGTCAGACCAACACCAGCTAAGGGCATTGCTGAAATGGCTTCTGGTGTTCAACTAGTGGGTTTTCCCATCTTGAAGGCAGCAGCTACAAAGCACTCTGAACGCCCTTCAAGAAAGCAACGAGACCAATGGCTCCAGGGTCCGGAACATTTGAAGATTCACCAACATATGAGGCCCGGCCAAATTTGGCCTCTATATGAGCGGTGGATTGGGCTCCTTTGTCGGCGGCGGCCACGGCTGCGGAGAAGTCATGTGATTCTGCAAACACATTAACGAATGGCTCAAGAGCGTCAATGATAGTAGAATCACCACAGCGAGCATTGGTGTACTTGTACAACGTCTGTAATGCCTTCACAAACGCTTGGGAAAGTGAGTTGGCACTGACCTTGGACTGGTCTCCAGAAGTAATAATGGCATCAGTAAGACCAGTGATAAAGATAGAATAGAGACCTCCGGAAGTTCCACCCATATAAGTCTCCACCAAATCAGAAATCTTGTTCAGTGCCTCTGATAACGAAGTTGTTGGGATCGAGCTAAAGTTCTTAGCAACACCTTCACCACCAGAAACAAGTGTAGTTCCACAGTCTCCGTCGCCAACCTGTGTGTCCAGCTTGGTAATATATGGCTCTGCTATGACTAACGAAGACACGCCAGCCTCCAAAATCTTCTTCAGATACGCAGCATCAAACTTTCCCACGGGAGTAACGGACTCAGAACATTCTTTCAAAACAGAACTATCATACTCAGCAGCCTTATCACCCCTCCATTGCTTCACAGGCCATCCTGATGCATCAGTTGGTGCATCCAACAATTCTACTATAGACTTAAAGGCCCTGTTTTTCAAAGAAGCATCCGCTCTAGAGGCGTTCAATAAGGTAACCGAGAAACCTTCTCCATTCAGTGCCGTCATTATAGTACCACTGTATGTTCTCACAGGCTGAACTCCGTATTCAGACTCCAAGAGTGTCAGCGTAGTCTTAGTGATTCCAGAAAGGATCAAATTGGAAATCCCACCCAGGTTATTAATAAGCAAAACAACCTCATCGCCTTTGTTGAAAGGAACAAATGCACGGTCTGAATCATTTGCATCAAGTAATTTAGGCAAGATATGGTCTTTCAACAAATCGAAGACAGAAGGAACAGGTGACAACACCTTAACACCTGGTTCGTTGTGGATACCCATACCAAGTTCCATCTGCTGCTCGCTCAACACAGATTCAAACTTTTTCCCAGGAACTTTAGCATGGTCCAAAGAAGCTCCTATAGTGACAAGATTGTCATTCACCGTCTTAGCCAGTTCAGCAGCCTGCTGTAAAGTATGGGAAGTGTAGTATTCAACAAATGCGCCCACAATCTTGTGGACAAACAATGTACCGGCAATGGCCCTTCTCCCAACAAGACCACCTTTAGATCTTCCAACAGCAACATCATCGCCAATAACAACTACTTCAGTTTCAATTCCTAAAGCTCTAGCACGTTCACCTGCCAGCCCAAAGTGCAGGACATCACCAGTGTAGTTCTTCACAATGAGCAAAACTCCCTTCTTCGTGTTTTTTCCAATAACTTTCACACCGTTGATGATCTGCTTGGTTGAAGGGGAGGCAAATATCTCACCACTAACAGCAGCAGTTAGACATCCAGTGCCAACAAAGCCAGCATGCGTAGGTTCATGGCCTGCCCCACCACCAGATATAATAGCAACCTTTCCCTCTGAGCCAGATGGCACTCGAAACACAACTTTGTCGGACTCAATGAGAGTAAGATGTGGAGAGATAGCAACAAAACCCTGAAGGGCCGTTAGAACAGGATTGGAAATTTCAAACGATTTAACCATTTTGATCGGTTGTTTTCAGGTCAATTGATATGTGGGGATTTTGGGTCAGTTGGAGTAGTTTTTATAAGCGGATGGTGGCACTCTTTTTCCCCGGATTTTTAACCGAAGCGCGGGAAGCAAATAGGCTATTTTATTCTCCAACAGTTCTTAAAAGGAGCACAACAGTTCATCAGAGCATTACATTGAATTATAAAAAGGAGGTGTAAAGCCGTCTATCATAATGTACATAATCATAAACAGGTAAAAAAATCAACGCTGGTGGGCTGATCCATGCGTGAAAGTCTGGACCAAAGACTGGGCAGTTGATAATTCTGGCAGATCTCTTGATGTAATAATTCTCTCTAATGAATGTCTATGCTGTGAAACCTGACCAATTTCAGATGAAGAGTCATTCGAAATGGCTTTCTCGTCATCACCCGCATCTTTGAATGTCTCCTCAAAGTCACCGTGTGCAACACATTCTCTAATAATGTCAATATCACGAGGGCTGTAAAGGATATACAACGTATTGTACACAAATCGTGGGATCAAGTTAGTGATAGTGCCGGACACTAAAACAACCCAGAAGCACAAGCTTCCATATACTTGTGCAGCAACCTTGTAGTACTCACCAGAGTACACCGATGTCGAGTATACACCTGTCCAGAAGAACACCACCAAAACTGACAAACTGTCAATCAACAAGGTCAACCAGTCCCATCTGTACTGTCTCAACAAAATATAAATGTCACAACTTGTCACAGAGATGTGTGTACAAAAAACACCAAGCCAAAATCTGTGGTCGATGCTGAGTCCATTGTATGTGGCCAAGGTACCATTCATAAAAATAAGTGCTGGGAAAAAGAATGAAACAACAGACTGATATAACCCGTCAAACATATACCATAAAAACTTGTACTGATTCCATTCTTGTCTCAAAATACCAGTCTTATATAGCTGAGGTACTTTGATACTGACATCTGCTTCAACGTCTTGGTCAAAGATTCCCAAAAAGATGATAGGTAACGAAGTATAGGCCAAATTGAAGAACATAATGTTCGTATACTCTAACAGATAAGACCCATCAAAATTTGAGTAGACACCATACCAGAACAAAGTCATTGTAAACACAACGTTCTTGTAAAAGAAACTTGGGATCATCTCCGCTAATCTCTTATAATCCCATCTTCCATGCACCAATACGAGTTTGTTCAAGAACCTAAACTGCCCAAAGGCATAATCCGAAGACATTGCAGCTTGACGACCTTCCTCACCAATGATTCCGACGCCAACATTTGCAGTTTGGATCATGGCAACATCATTAGCACCATCACCGATGGCTAAAGTCATAACATCCAACGAATCACGAACCAATTTCACAACGGATGCCTTCTGGGCAGGGGAGACACGACAGCATAAAACAGACTTGCACTGTTTACACAGCAACAAAAGCTTCCGCTGCAAGTTCTCATCAGAGAAAACAGCTCCCAAAGACACACCATCAATGATAACAGCAGAGTTTGCAGTTGGGATAGAGTGATCCTTCTTAGCAGCCTCCAGCTCTTTCAGGGAGCCTGTCATACCAAACTTGGCGAGGTATTCAACCAATGCACGATCAACGGCATCTTTAGAGTCATTGCCTTCATCAGCACGAATAATCAATAGTTCCATGTCATTTCCTAACAGGTTACATGAGAATCCAATATTAATTGCGGTCTCAATCTTATCACCAGTTAGCACCCAAAGTTTGATACCAGCACGACCCAATCTCTCTATAGATTCAGGAACACCGTTTTGTAATCTATCTTCAATGGCCGTACCACCGTACAAGATTAAATTAGATTCAATCTCACCAGCAAGTTCCTCCATTCTTTCAACTCTGTTCTCCAATGAAGAAGCGGCCAAGTCATATTTATGTTTCCAGTCGTTATATTCATTTTTAGAGATCTCACGGCCAGCAATACACAGGGTTCTCAAACCTTCAGAAGCATATTCTTCCAGGTGTTCAGCCGTAGCCTTCAACATCTGTGAATCATTGTGTTCTTTGTCCAATCTAGAGAAAATCACCGAGTCGGCACCTTTAGTGATAATAACAATGCGTCCATCCATGTTACATATGACACTCATTCTCTTTCTGGTGGAGTTAAACTCCAAGATACAAAGGATGTCAAAAGACTTCTCCTCGCCGTGAATACAAACCACGCCACCAGTACGAGTTCTTTTCAAGAATGTAAATCCCACATCACTGGCAGCCTGTACCAAAGCAGCTTCATCTGGGGACTCTGCCTTAAACAGCAACTTAGATGGATCCTCTTTGGAAGACTCAGTTAGTACAGTGTGACATAATGACAAACAGATCATGAACTTAGTGGTTTGTTCCTTCTGATTATTGGCCTCATCAGTGGTTAAGTCCTTCACAAAATCACTCGATATGAAAGTTAGTTTTTCTGGGTCAAACTGATCATTCTTTGGCATTTTTGTCAAATATTCCACCATACTCTGTTTATCCTGGGTAATGATGGTATTCCACTTCTCAGCCTCAGAGGCAGTGTCAACTCCCTTTCGCTTGTCCATGCCGGCCTGGGCTTCTGTGTAGGCCAACCCATAGCTCTTACCATTGACAGTAGCCTTTTTGAACTCCATAACATTCTGCGTCAGCGTACCAGTCTTATCACTAAATATGTATTCAATCTGTCCCAAATCATCCGAAATGGCCCATGACTTTGGTGTACATGGATAATCTAATGGCTCGTAGTACATATCCACGTCCGAGTAAATAAAGTATGCTTGTGCTGTTTTCACAATTTCCACAGAAATATAAAGAGAGATCGGAACAAGTGCCTGGTACAATATCATGGATACAAAGAACGTAAGCACACCATTTGCGGCAGCCGTCGGGGCGTAAGCCTTATATTCAAAGAAGGTGAATGACGTATCACTTGTCGAATAGAAGAGACCGTTGACTAAACCTGATATGAAACAAAGAAGGAACAAAAAACAAAAATTGATAATGACAGACAAATTCAAGTCCTTAGAAATTCTGGAACGTTTTGAAGGCGTAATTCCAGAATTCAACATGATCTTAGTTTCGTGACCCGTAAATATGACAAGGCCAACCACCCATTTCGTATTTCTTAAGGTAGATCCTCTTAAAACCAGGTTGTCAATTTTAATAGGTTCTTGTTGTTCGCCCTCTGCATCATCTTCCCAAGTAAGAGAACCTTGATAATTGTACATATCCAAATTTGGCGCCTCTGATTTGACGTACATCTTGTAATTAACCAAATCTTTTGAACGTTTGATATCAGCTGTGTGATGTAAACCTTGGCGAGCTTTCAAGTTAGTCTCACCGTCAAGGTTCTTTGTCTCGACAAAACATTTGGAGTCTTCGTCTGATGTAGAGAGGATAATAACGTCTGCTGGTGCCTCCTCGTTGTTACGAATACGCACAATATCACCGACTTTGATGTCCTTCCAGAACCTCTTATTAAACTTAACGCTTGAGCTTGGGAGTTGAGAATTACGAGTAGTATTTCTAGCAATCTGTTCCTGCACTGTCAATGGTTCTTCTGTAGCGTCGGCCCTCTGGTTGATTGACAACCGTGGCTGGTCAATACTCATTCTTGTCTGATCCGCAGGAAGTCCACTCTCAATTGAGTTTCTTACCTCACCAATCTGAGAGAGCTTGGATTCCTTCTTACCAAAAAGACTTGAGAAAAATCTAATCATCTTAACAAAGAGAGTTGAATTCAGGTCATCAAACTTTTCTTTGAAAGACAAATGAGTCTGATCAACATTGACATTTTTGATTCCGCTGAGGATGTAAGTTGGGTTATTGTTCAGTTCAAGATCCGAGATTGTTCTTCTGGAGTCTTCAAAAGCGTCCTTGATGGCGGTAATAATGACGATAACAATCAATGGCACAGCAGCCAAACCTGGGGATTGAACGCCGAAGATTTGGAATGCTCCAAGGATGATAAGGAACAAGAAATAGATATTAGCAATGTTTTTGAACTGGTAAAATAAATTCTTCGGAATAAAGGAAAAGGGGGTATATTTTGTTGTTCTGATGTCGTTCTTGTCGAACCTGTCAAGTGGTCGCCCGGTTTTGGAGTCCAGCAGGTTAGATGGCAGGGCATCGTGATTGAAGTAGACCGTTCTGGGCTTCAACACAAGCGGCGGGTTGAAGAAAGCATGGACCTTCTTCTTGAGGCTGTTCATGACCCTCTCTATTAGCTCTTCTAGCAGCTTTCTCTCGCTCTCACTCTGCTGACAATGAACAGACACACGTGGAGATTCCAGGTCAAATTTTGTTTTGAGTTGCATTAATTCTATCAGCCTTGGGTTTTTTTTGTGTTTACTAATTGGGAGAAATGACAGCTTGCGGCGCATACCGTGTGGGTTGTCTGAGCAATGGCAGGGTCGACTATGGGGTGCCCAACTGGTCTTCTTCAGCTGGGTCTCGGTGGGTGCATGGGATGCCCGACTTATATCCGTCTATTTCGTTCACTACTAGCACATATACCTAACATCTTCAGAGCCACGGCCCCCTTCCTGACCTCAGCCACACACACAATTACCAGCAAATACCAATCAAGTAGCCTGTGTTGGGGTTGCACAGCTCGCCCTTGGTGTTCCGCCTCCCGGAACATCTCCCCCAAATCGCTCTGCCGATGCCGACGCCCGCCCGAAATGTCTCGACTATAAGGTGTGCAGGGGCAATGCACGTTGGGTATCAATGGATTATGTAATATATTATGTCGGACAACGGGTTGTGTGCCCTGGTTCCATACCTCTGTTGTGTCTCTCTTGCGTGTGTGGGTTTTTTCACAAATGAAGTTAGTCTAAGCAGACGAGCTTGGGTTGGATCTGATGGAACTCAACAAAAGAGAGTGCTGGGTGTGTAACAAAAGCTTACAAACGACGCAGCAAAAATGGATCTCAACATCATCAACCCGAAACCCTTTGTCAACAGTCTTGTGGGACAAAAAGTGCATGTCAAATTAAAATTCAACAACACAAACTACACGGGAACATTGCAATCAAGCGACAACTACCTCAACTTGTTATTGACCGACCCAGAAGAGATTGTTGGTGAGGGAGAGCCTACTAAGCTGATGAATGACCTGTATATCAGATGTAATAATGTTTTGTACATAAGGCAGTTGAAGCAAGAAGGTGAAAAGAAAGTGGAGACGGAAAACACAGGGGACAACACAGAAGAAAAGGAACAGTGATCACAGTGTACCAGTCAGTCATTCCTATAAATAATTCGACCAGAAATGAAGAATCACAGGATACAACGAAAAAGTACTTTGAACTGTTATCAGGGGCATGGTGAGGCCACTGCTATTACGAACCCCCTCCCCATAAAGTGTACAATAAACGATTATAAACAATCTATTTCATTAATATGTATGCTGTTCCTTATATACATATACCTCTCATAATCCAACCAACTTACTTTGCTTAAACTGAACCTTCTCTGTAGTCCTGAGAATCTCTATGGTCTTCTCTAACTCTGGAATAACGTCCCATATCGTCTTTTCCCATTCATCTGGGCCATATTTTCCAAGGACATAATTCGTAACGTCACTCTTCTCTACTGGTCGGCTAATCCCAACACCAAACCTATAAAACCCATTCCCATAATTTTCTACCAGACTCCGAAGCCCATTGTGGCCTCTCGACGAAACATTTCCATACCTAAGCTGATACTTACCTACTGGCTTCGACAACTCATCGTGAACAACCATATACCTCACCTCTGAAACCTTATCTCCTAGTGACTTCACCACAGACCGCCATGAAGGTGCAATATACTTGCCTGAAATATTCATATAACTGGGTGACTTCATGAATATTACATTAGAATACTCTGGTAATGACCCCATAATCATCTGGTCCGTCTTGCTGGCTCTCCAATTGACATCCAAGGCATTAAGCACTTCATGGCCAATTGAATGTCGCGTCCTCGAAAACTGCGGTTCTGGATTCCCTACTGATGTGACTACCAATAGGGGTGATTTTCTCAAAAGAGCAGGCGATGGCTTCATGCTCCCTGTGGTTTTCCACTTTTATACAAAGTTGATTGCCCCATCAGCCTGCGTCGCCCCAAATTTTACTATACGCGCGTTCTCGCGAGAACAATTGGGGCAGACTCAGAACTTCTAGTGCTCAGACATCTAAAAATCACTACCTGTTTACCAATTTCCACTTTGCCCAAGTTATTTAATTTACCTTTGAGTTATCCCGAACACCTTACATTTTGGTGGCCTTTCCATCACTTCTTATACTTTATTACTACTACTCTATACACCATCAGTTCGCACCGAATTTCAAGACAACGCAAGAAGGTCCACAATCACACTAGAACAATGGGTGTACCGACACGTCGCACAACAAAGACAGTTGTGCTCAGTGTTGCCCTACTAACACTTCTAGGTCTTTTGGCACTGCTGTTAGTACCAAGATCAGAGTCATTTGCCGACACTTATAATCCTCTCACATACAATAGAGATCGTGCAAAGCCTAAGGACACAATAGACAAGTACAGCGCACTGCTAACACCAGTTGCCCCATTATTTGGAGATGAACTACTACAGAAGAGGCTGGGAAGCTCTCTGGATGGGAAAGGAACGGTATTCACATTTTTCAACGATGACAAGATTCGTCGCTTATCCATTGACGAGCAGTATTTTCACAAAGAATTGTTGAGGAAGTGGGTACTGCTGTACCACTCTCTGGGATTCAATGTCCAAATTCTTCACTACAACGACGCAGCCAACAATCCAAAGATGAAAGAAATGGCTGACAGTCGTGTCTTGTTTGGAAAGAATGATATAATCAATGAAAACTATCTCAAATTGCTCGCCTGGTCATATCGGCTATCTACGCTACAGGAGAAAGGAGTCAAAGGTGCATTGTATACCGACTACACTGTCTTCCCTGCAAACACCAAAATACAAGCACTTGGAAAAGAGTCTGGAAAGATTACGGTATTTCAACTAGTACCGAATTATGAATTTCAAGTCATGCTCAGCGATCTTAAAAGTATTGATGACCTGGTTGAAGCGCTCATTTTAAAGAACCGTGATTTCAACATTGTCGAAGCACCAAATTACGTTGATGTGTTTGCGGACTACTCTATTGGGACCTGGAAAATTCTTTTGAACACGAACAACTTAAAGACAATTGTTGAAACTGTTCCTGACCTTTTAAATAAGCACATCAGATCTTGGAGAATCTCCAATTATGACGTTTTCAATATTGTTGACCCGGTGGTCCTTGGGGACCACTACTTCTCTAGAGCTGCCTTACAAGGACTGAAAGCACTGATTGAGTGTGAAAATGTTCCCTATCCAATACCTGCAAAGAATTTCCTGGATATTTTTGAGACTGAAATTGCCCCACACTTACCGGATAGAACCTCTGCTGATTCAGATAAAGAAACGATCGAAACTGCAGAAAAGACACTGAAGAAAATGATGCACAGGCATTTATTCAAATGCCCAGATACAGAACTTAAAATCATAGTTTCCAACGACATGGTACTAGAAACTCGGGCATTTAATCTCATTGTACTCCCACACCCACTCTCGGCAGCTTCGGTAATGAAACACGAAGATAAAAATATGGTCACAAGCATGGATATTGTTAATATGCCAGAACGCAACATGATTTCAACACAACTCATCAAAAAGGCAAAGGATCTGGAAAAATTGCACCACTACGTAATCCACAAAAGTAACCTAGTGTTCATGCCCTCTGAGCTTTTGACAGTGGATTCGTTTGCCCATACGATGACTGTTCACTTTGGATTTGACATCCCAGCCATCAACGATCAATGGGGCATGGAGTACGATGATCGATCTACATCATTCAGTGAACTTAGTGGACACACATTTGCCATCTCTGAAGGGGAACTAAAATGGAAGCTCGATACTGTAAAGTCCCTGGTAGCGAACTACGAAGCCCCAGCGCCTTATGTGATCAATCAGCGTCAATCTGAAGCAAGACTCAAACAGTATCGCGACGAGTTAAAGGAGATTAAGAAGCCTTTACCGCTAGATAATCCAAAGATAATCCTTCAAACACAAAACTTCGAAAGTCGTCATGATCCAGTTGTGGAGATTGCTGAGAGCTGGAACAAGGATGATACTGATATTTGGTGGGAAGCTAAGACAGTCCGGTGGATCGATGGTAATTTGTACAAGCTGCTCTCAGAATTAGAAGCACATTCATGAATTCATAATTATAATGAACGGTAGGTATTGGTTTTTATGTTCTCTTCATTAGTCGTCACATAATCATAGCAATCAAATATTCAACGGGACCCAGTGGTACCCTCTTTCAGTTTTTTAATAGCACCATCGATAATCTCACTTGTTCTCAGTAACTTTCCATTAGAGTGGCGCAGGAAAGACTCCTTATCTCTTGACCAGTCTTCAGCACTGCTCAATCTTCTGCTGGCAACAGCACCATCCATCATAAATACACTTTCTTGCCAAATTAAGAACTGTCTCTGTAACGAGTCCTGTTCATTTGTCATAGCCTCCATGGTAGCAGAATATTCAGCAAACAATTTTTCCGACGCCTCAAGGATTTCAGGCCAGGCAAAGACTGGCGATGGCAAGTGTAGCTCATTCTCTTGGGGAGAGGAGTACAACGCACAGATATCACGAAGGCAAGCAACAATATCCGCGTGTTTAGCAGCAAGGATCGCATCAAACTGTGACTCTTTAGACTCAAGCTCCCGTTGACCTTGAAGATGTGTCTCTAAGATAACTTTGGCGTTACCTTCATTTTTACCATTTACGTTGCTTGCGTTGATATTGGCGGTTACTCTCTGGGAGACAGGAGACGTCGCCGGAGTTGTAACAGTTGTGATGGCAGTTCCAGCAGTCCCAGTCGGGACTTGGCTGACCAATGAATTATTCTGGTCGGTAGACATTTTCCTATCCTGTGACTTTTATATAGCGTTGAAGTTATAGTGAACAAAAGACGTGACGCGTCTTTTGTTTACTTTTAATTTTTTTGCCTTTATCTAGCCTGAGATCATAACTACAATTTCTTTATGGCTCCAAATCAATAAAAGCTTCTAACAATAGATTTCAAAAAACAATAAACCGTTCAAATTTTGGCTTTCTTCTGTGGTGGCTCGGCATCGCTGGCTTCATCACTCATGTCAACATCAGAGTCGTACTCCTCAGCAACATCATCGTCCTCAGAGCCAGAGTCCTGGAAGTCTTCATCTGGAGAATCATCTTCATCAGCAGAGCCTAAGTTTACATCACCATCGTCACTGTCATCCTCCTGTGCTAGCGCAGCAATTCTGGCCTTCTGCTCGGCCTCCTCGTTCTTCACACGGACATTCTTCTGTTGCAAGAATGAAATGATCGTCTTTTGCTCCTCTTTGCCAATGTTGGCAAACATGTGAGAAACACCAGAACGCAGATGTACCTCCATATCAAAAGTTCTTGTAGATCCTAAGTTTTCAGCGCGTGACACATCGACATGAGCAACGTCAGCATATGGGATGTAGACAGTTGGTTTCGGCACAAAGAGGAAACACTTTTCCAACAAGTACAAATAACCTTCATTCACTTTCAGCGAACACGATAAAGCAGCCTGACCCTTAGAAGTCTGGAATGATCCTGGGACAATAATACGACGTTCTGTGAGACCTCTGAACACATGACTGAGCACGAGGTGTGTTTGTTGATCATATTTCTTGTGTAAACGGCCCTCGTATTTACTTGTGAACTCCTCTTCGGACAAATTGATCTCAAGTTCAAGCTCCTCATCTTTAACAATCTGCAAAACAAGGAATTGATATGGTGTGTTTCCTTGTCTCAAGGGTGGGTTCACGTGAATGACCATCAAGTGGTGAATATCATCTGGCTTAGGAAGCGAAAAGATACGCTCAATTTGAGCGAATTGAATCTTATGATCGTATGTCTTACCTCTGAGACTCAACGAAGAAAAGAAGAGGTCGATGTCAAAACGACCACGAGGTGTAAGGAATAAAACATCTGTGAATGACGCAATGGCGTCGCCTGAGTATTGACCAATGTCCGCCTTCTCCTTCAATTGTTCATAAAATGCACTGGCAGCACTTGTTAATTCTTCCTCAACCGCCTCACCACTCTCTCCAGCGGATTCCTTCTTTTCTTTCTCCTCATTCTCCACCACACCTGGGATGTAGAATCTCATTTCAACTAACTCATCACCAGCGTGCTGAGCATTAGCAGGTCCGTTCATATCAACTGCAACCTCTTGCTTACCAGCCAAGTTGGAGTTGTTGATATGGGCATAAGGAATTTCAAATGCAGGTTTACCCTGGATTAGAAATTGGACCTCATTTCTAGTTAGATCCAATTCGCCCCAATTCCAGCCCCTGAGCGAGTGTTCACGGTGGTCAAGCAATACATTGAACGTGCGCTGCAGTTCATTCTTCAACGAGTTGAAGTCCTGTGTATCGAATCCATCCAAGCTCACAACACCCTTGTTTTTGGTCTGTATACGGAGCTCATATCCACGGGATCCACGGGACCACATAGCGCTCGATAGCTCCTCTGATGGGAGAAGATATGGCTCCTGCTTGGTGGCGGAACCAGCCGTAACGGCAGGCTTCCAACCGAGGCCAGAGGCCGCCAAACGGAAACGGCCATGTGCTTTTGAGCAGTTCAGATAGATCCTCTCAAAATCCAGATTAGACATTGGTGATCAGGTTCTTGAGTGATTGTTGATTATACGTACAAGTCACACAACTCGACGCATTCATGCTTCTCTCCCTCTCTTTTTTCATATAGAAGGCCCACCTAGCACGAAGATGAGAGCGAGAGCGCGTCGCAGGATGTTAAGATGTGTTATGAGCCCTTGTTATATTAGGATTGGGCAGCCAAACGCGCCAAAGCTCCCTTTCATATCCAGTTGAGTGGAACACGAAAAGCACAAGAGGGCTTACCCTCTACATTTCAGTGTGAATTTGATTGGGAGAAGGAATCTCTGAGCCCATTACTTGTTGTTTTGACCTGTGAAGTAAACCAACTAAAAAGCGAGTGCTGTCGGTGAAAACACCGTATATTTCTGACAAAGCATTTTCCACAGTTACACATCATAGTCATCACCATCAGCATATTAATATAACCACAACTAAATGAGCGATGGAGTTTACGTTTGACTTCACGGTTGATAAACAGCATACACGAGAGGCCACCAAAGGCAAGTCTTATTGTATTCTGATAATTCCCTCCTCATGAGTTCCCCGAAACAAAGATAACTAACAAAACTCACAGCCCTGCTATCGACGATATTCTTCTACAGAACATTTGGGTCTATTGCTCCACAAACCACAGAATTCCTAGAAACTCCATATGTAAGTTTTTGGTTCTGTCTTGTTTTTTATGGATTCTTTCTCTTTATTCCAAGAATAATTACTAACAACACACAGCCACAAGCCGATGCACCCAATATCATAGAGGAGGTTGATCGACAACTCGATTTACTAATGGCCCGAATTGACTCCGATATGGAGACACCAGTTCTCTCGTCTTCTTCAACCACTCCATTTGGATCACCTGGAGCACACTTCAACCTGAACACCACTACTAACCCATACGCCAATATCAAGTTTGAAGATACCGAATCATCACAACCCCCAGACAGTTCCAGTTTGAGCAACTCGAGAACATTGAGGAAAAGCCCGGTACTCCAACCCAAAGATCCAATGGCAAAGGACTATAAATATTCACAGGTGCAAGTAAAATTCCACGAGCGCCGGAAGTTGAAGAAACCGACATGGTTTGGTAAACTTGAAGAAGATATATTATGGGAAACTTGGACCTTGAATTTGAGAATATATAAGAAAACACCAGATACTGACTCTGAGTTTTTTGAGCATTTGAATGATTCTTTTAGTGAGTTGATCTGGAAGATCTCAGATGCTGCTAATGATAATAAAGAACATATACCGATCATTACAAGCCCAGAAGTGATGCCGTTTGTCTATACAATTAGTGTCATCGGTACCGAAGGTTGGAAAGGATTCATTAAGAAGATGCTCTCTGATCCTACAATGTGAATTCCAAAGATGGATTCTGGTTTAATTTCTAGATATTTGTGAATGTTAATGACTAATGTGATGTGTTTGTAGATATAACTACTGATGTGACGTTCCTATAAATGCATTATTACATCCAAATATACTATTGATCACAATTTTGCTGCATTCATTCTGGCTTCACCTTCGACCAAAATGCAATGATCATCGGCAATGACCTCTATGCCCTTGCTCTCAGCAATCTCTAAACACTCCTGGTCGTAACTGCCAGGTTGAAACCAGACACTTTTAACACCCTTACCCAACTCCTGCATGGCCTTTTTGCTAACCTGAGGAGGCGTCACCACTGAAACACTGAGCCCATCTGTGTTAGGGTACTCTTTCAAAGCCCTCTCCATTGCCTTTTGAAGGGTTGGTGAAGTCTTCAGCGTTAGGATCTCCGGAGATGTTGGATTCACTGGGATGGGCTGAATGTTGTGAGACAAGTACCAGTCAGTAATGATGTAGCCAAACTTAGAAGGCCTGTTGGAGGCACCAAGAACAGCATAGACTCTTTGTGCAGTAAAGAAAGGCATTTGCAACAGTTAACTGTTTGATAACCTGTGGTATGTCTGCGGGAGGTCTTCAGCACTTACTGCTTTTTGCCAACAACTCAGCTTGATCTGAGTCGACCTGATTTTCTGGGGAAGGCCGCGGGTCTATCTAGCTTGCTTATGTCATACGCTCATACATAGAAAGAAAATATTCCTATATAACGCACTATCAATTATAAAGCGGAAGCAACTGCAGCTCCTATAAGAGAACTATCCGCAATAAAAGTCAACTGTATCCCAGAATTTTCAGTAATTTTATCCTGGTACAACTGACAATACTGGAGGAAAGACCCTGTGTAAGTCACGGGTATGATTGTTTCTTGTGTAACCGGATGGCCTAACGAAAACTCATACATGGCATGAATGGCCCGAATAACATACTGCGAGCTTCTATCAAGCATGCTTTGCACGATACTCTGAATCAATATGATTTGCTCTCGCTCAAACTCCAAAGAAAACCGTGTCATCAACTCTTTTTGAATCGTGTCACTCTCGGCCTGAGACAAGAGGCAAAACACCTCTCCATGTAGTTCATACTTACCATAAGGTATCATTGGGAAATTAGAGTCCATTTTTGCCAAATCAAGAAATACCAGTCGTAAGAACTCACAAAGATGTCGCCCACTAGTAATCATTTCAAAAGGTTGATATATTCTCTCATTATTACTCTTCCATGCCTCGTTAAAACTGCACCATCTTTCATCAATCATTAAATCGTATTTCGTTGGGTATTCCAATCCACCAAAAAACCCTAGCTCTGTATTAAGCAAATATCCATTTTTGAGTAGACACACATTGATGCCTGTTCCTAGGATCAATGACATTGAAAGCGCGCCATGTACAAGGCCAGCTAAGGCAGTACTGATGGAATCGTTAACAACCTCTTTCACCACAGCCTGGACATTTTCATATTTCATAAATGCAATCTGTATGAGCTCCTTTAGTGGTATTGATTTCGCCTTACTGTCCAACTTCCATCCCTTACCCATTGTGATGATTCTCCCATGTGAGTCCGTAGGGAAACTCCAGGATACAGCAATGTTGATCGGTGTTTGTGTCAAGAGCACTCTGATTTCCTCCAGATTGAGACATTTGTTGGCCATCTGATCAAAGAACTGCTCATCTATGACTTTTTGGTCTTCTTCCAAGACCCATGAATGTTGCGTTGTAAGGATTTTCTCTTGGGAAAAATCCACAATGCCAATACGTAAAGTCGAGCCACCAAGCTCCAAACACAAGAACACGCCACAGACCTCCCGGTCGTAGGTTGGCATATGGTACATTGGGATCATAGATATATCAGATTCCTCATAAGCCCTGTGAAATGAACTTGATAAATTCTCGTATAAGTCCGTTTCGATAGAGCTCATTATGTCACTTTGAAACTGGGATACCCAGTCACTACTAGAAACTCTGGAGAGTTCCGTGGTGGTGATGCTGAGACCATTTTTCTCCATATGTGCCTCCGGTGCTATATCTTGTAAGCCCAGGGCAGTCATTATGCGTTCCTGGAGTGGTATAGTCTTGATAGCAAGAGTAATGCTAGAAATAGCTCTAAGCAACTATAAGTTCAACCTCCGTTGGTGCCTTAAATGGAATCCCTTGATATACACATGCGCGGACCAGTTTTATGTTCTGTAACATTTACGTGTAGGCGCACACAGATGTGCGGATGTTGATTCACACATTTGAAAACTGGAGGTCGGTGGTTACCACGGCAAACAAGCTCCATTTGAAGACAGGTGCAGTGCGCGCACATGACGTTTTTTTTCCAGTCCAGCTGCGTGTAGATAATAGGGACCTCAGAACATAGCTACCACAAGTGACCTTTGCAGCATATTTAGCGTCCGTAGATGTTTCAGATGTCCGAGTTTGTAGATTGTCTGTGTCGATATCAAGATTTGAATAGAACTGAAATTTCACGGAGGCCTCCCTACCATGTTGCTCCTGTCAAGACGAAGTCTAGATGGGACCAACTGTATACGACTGGAAAACTATTCCAAATAAAAGTTATAAAATGTAAGATGTGTATACATCAGATTGATGAAATTGAAAATTACGATCAAATCAGAGACAACTCACAAGCTAAAAACCAAACAAAAAAAAGGCTGATGGGTGGTGGTGGTGTGGGGTCATAAAGTATAGGTACAAATTTGCAACGAGTTTTTGTAGCGTCTGCTCCCTTGGGGAAGAAGTCATCGTCTTTTGACCAGTAATCTTAACCCTAAGTCCTCAATAAAAAAATTCAAAAAAAAAAAAGAAAAATCATAATCCAATAATTTTCGTCTCATGGTTGCGTCCCTTATAGAGTGACAAGTGTGGGGTGTAGTTTTATATGAGGGAGTAAGGAAACGTGCTCACTTGGATCTACCAAACAGACCTTTCTTCTTCTTTTTCTGTGTCTCCACCTTTTTGGGGGCCTCATAGACACCTTGTTCAAACTGCTGCTGGTCACCACTGAAGCTGTGTATTGGGCCACTATTGTTGTAGCCCTGGTTATATGACGAAGAACCAGTCTGTTGCTGTCCAGAACCATATGGGTTACCGTTGCTAAAACGAGGGAAATCTGGTCTCACTCTGAAGCCCAGTTGGTCGGTCTCCAGTCTGTCCTTGTAGGATGTATCGCCTGTAATAGCATACTCAAATGATCTGATAGTGTCTAGAGGTCTCTCATCTCTAGAACGAGTAGGGTTGGAAATATCCGGGTTCTGAATAGGCTTTCCAAAGACATCAAACATCCCATGCTGCATCATATTGTAACTCTGTCTCTGCAAAGAACCCTGGGACATTTCTGCAGCATTAGAATTACTCGATTCAAATGGCTGTGCCTCGTTGACAGCTTGCAAAATCGGGTCGTGAACTGATCCCGTGCGGACCTTGTAGTACTGCTCATCTGCCTTGGTGATGTGCACCTTGGGGTTGCCTCCGGACCCTCCAGAGTGCTGGGAGGAGTGCGACGCCTTTCTAAAGATCGCCATGTTTGTATATCTGTGTGGAGAGTATCCGATGATAAGTAGTAAAGCTATAGAAGTTCAAGTGCGGACAGAATAAGCAATATATCAAAAAAGTTTCAAAAAAACAAAAAGGAGGCGGTACTTTCTTTCTCTCTTGACTTCCGTGTTAAAATAAAACCCGGGGTTAGGTGTATGAGGTGTGCGGGTGTTGTGTGCAGTGTTACGTAGTCAATGTAGTGTGATACGTGTGTGCATGCGGTGTTGGGCAAAGCGTATGTGGCGGTTACTGAAAAGAAGGGAGGGGCAACCTTCTCTTTTTAAGCTTTAGCTACTGTCCTGTTGTTTTATATTACTCTTGCATTCTTGAGTGTGTGTCTATTTCCGGTGCTATCCTTTGAGAGTGAGCCTCTTGGAGCGTCAGGCCCACCAAAATCTGCTGGTACGAGCAGTAGCGTACCTTTGCAAAGTACCCAAGTATAAAAATGAGCCTTGCTAGTTTTATTGCAGGATACATGGTTTGAACATAGCCACGATGGCTTGTCTTGGTGTATGATACTTACGAAGGCCAAGTGTCTTATAGGGTATTCAATGTATATTTCGAACGTACGAGAACTCTCGAAGGCAAGAGCATCGGTTCAGCCGTGTAGAAGTCCAATCATGTGGAGTAGCATAGATCGAGGTCTAACCTCAACACTAACCCCCCCCCCACTAAAAGAAGAATATAAATAAGTATTGTCAAATCAGATGAAAAAACAAGTAAAGTAGAAGCCAAGCCAACAACCCAACTGTTAGTAAGAATATGGTTACCGGCACCTTCAAAAGTACTAACACTGGAAGAAGTAGATCCTGAATCATATTCGCTGGAAACTGAGCCTGAGCCTGAGCCTGAGCTTGTGACTGATTCAGAACAAGGCTCTTCGCCACAAGAATTGACAGTGACCGTAGTTCTGCTCTCGGTAATTTCTTGACCGGCACCAGAGCCTTGGCTTAAACCAACAGTAGAGCAAGAAGTCACTGCAGAGCCACCAACATTAGCTGTAGCAGAAGCAATCTCTGCGGAAAGACGAGAAAAGTACCATGGCAATCCAGTAATGTAAGAATTTACCTCGTCCAAGTCCACCTCGTCGTACAATGTGGTGTAAGACTTATCAGTGTATGTTAAGACTTGTTGAACCAAAGACAATAATCCAGATGGTGGGACATTACCGGCTGAGATCTCTCCCAAGTAATCAGACTGGTGTGCATTTAAATCGGCCAAGATGGCGGATAGCTCAGCAACCTTAGGATTACCACCCGAACCTGGTATCACAGTACATTCAATATCGTCGTTGGGTTCAGTTAGTGTAGTATCTGAATCAGATGTGCTCAATGGACAGTATGTAGTGTACTCAGTAACAGTACCTTCAACGGTACTGGTCATAACGGTGACACCAGTAGTAACTTCAATGGAAGAACAAATATTATCATCACAAGAAGTAATGGTGAGGATAGTGGTACCCCCCTCAATTTCTGTGGTAATACTTTCTTCCTTGCCCGATACACAAGAAGTAACACCAGGAACACCAGCAGTAGCAGAAGCAATCTCTGCGGAAAGACGAGTCGAGTACCATGGCAATCCGGTGATATAAGAATTTACCTGGTCAATATCAACATCACCATACAAGGTGGTATAAGAGCCATCAGTGTAGGTTAATACCTGTTGGACCAGAGACAGTAATCCAGATGGAGGAGAGTTTCCTGCAGCAATCTGGCCAATGTAGTCGGCCTGGTTCGCCTTCAAATCGCCCAAGATGGCAGAAAGTTCTGCATCTTTAACTGCATCTGCATCTGGGACAACAGTACAAGATTCTTCCGGAGCGCTGGAATATGGTGAAGATGGTGAAGATGGTGTACTGGAAGAAGTAGGTATATCTGAAGATTCTAATGTGGAAGACTCGGCGCTCGAAGACTCGGCACTAGAAGACTCGGCGCTCGAAGACTCGGCGCTAGAAGACTCGGCGCTAGAAGACTCGGCGCTAGAAGACTCGGCACTAGAAGACTCGGCACTAGAAGACTCGGCACTAGAAGACTCGGCACTAGAAGACTCAGTGCTAGAAGACTCGGCACTAGAAGACTCGGCACTAGAAGACTCGGCACTAGAAGACTCAGTGCTCGAAGACTCAGTGCTCGAAGACTCAGTGCTAGAAGACTCAGTGCTAGAAGACTCAGTGCTAGAAGACTCGGCGCTAGAAGACTCGGCGCTAGAACTAGACTCACAAGAAGTAACACCAGGAACACCAGCAGTAGCAGAAGCAATCTCTGCGGAAAGACGAGTCGAGTACCATGGCAATCCGGTGATATAAGAATTTACCTGGTCAATATCAACATCACCATACAAGGTGGTATAAGAGCCATCAGTGTAGGTTAATACCTGTTGGACCAGAGACAGTAATCCAGATGGAGGAGAGTTTCCTGCAGCAATCTGGCCAATGTAGTCGGCCTGGTTCGCCTTCAAATCGCCCAAGATGGCAGAAAGTTCTGCATCTTTAACTGCATCTGCATCTGGGACAATAGTGCAAGAAGGGTCTGAAGCACTAGATAACGCTAAGGTGCTCGTCGAGACTGGTGGACTGGAAGATGAGGACGCACTAGAAGATGAGGATGCACTAGAAAATGAAGAACTGGAAGATGGGGCAATGGAAGATGGTGGTGAACTAAAAGATGAGGATACATTAGAAGACGAAGATGTTGTAGAAGATACCTCTGTGCTGGAGGAGGAGGTATCTCCTAGACTTGCTGTAGCCTCCTCTATCTCAGAAGACAAACGAGTTGAGTACCACGGAAGGCCCGTAATGTAGGAATTTACCTCATCCATATCAATGTTAGAGTACAAGGTGGTGTAAGAGTCATCAGTATAAGTCAAGGCCTGTTGAACTAAAGACAACAATGCGGATGGGGGAGAGTTTCCCGCAGCGATCTGACCAATATAATCACCTTGGTTTGCCTTTACATCAGCTAAGATAGCTGAAAGTTCAGCTGAATCAGCAGCTGTTTGGGCATCAGCATATGATATATAGGAAGCGAACGTAAGTACTAAGACATCAAGTCTCATGTTCGCAGATTCCCGATTTAGTAATGCGATGTGTATCTGGAAATCTCTAAAGTAGAACATCAAGCTGCCTTGGATCAACTAGTAGGCACATACGAGATATTTATACAAGAAATCTTTTCCATCACTATCCAGTTTGATAAATAGGAACTATAAAGCCAAATTTCCAGTTGTATATGTGTAATTCTATAAAATTAAACGGAGAATTCAGTGGATTAATAGACAAGGCTCGAGCTTGAGTGAGATCTAACATAAAAACGCTGCAGGAAGTTTGGGACCTCCATGCAACCTTTTCACACAAATCTGTTAGTCTGCAACTCAGCGGGGTCATAGCTATTGCATGTTAATTGGCCGAGGCTTCTTTATTGATACAGTAACATTGATGATTTGTGTTAATGGGATTCTAACTTTTGGATGGAGCGGTGTAGACCTGCATTCTTTCCCTCCCCCCCCCCGCAATAATGGAAATGCAAGGTCAATTGAATCTCTACCACAATGTAAAGCTTCAAAACAGGTATATTCTTGGCTTTCTTACTTTCTGTCATAATAACCATACTGTATAACCTACTAGTACGCCAGGTAAGAGTCACCGTATACCGTCGTTTCCCTATCCATTCTAGAAATAAATGTTCCTGAGGGCAACAGGCAGGATCTATTTCCAGGTACCTGCTGCTAGATAATAATAAAACTCAAAATTTTACACTGCATCAAAGGAAGTAAAAAACTCCACCTCCCACAAATATATTGAAATCTTTATGAAAGAGGAAATCGTCTGTATGTGTGATTATGCTGCAATGCAGGTCCACCAACCCCAACTCTGGGGAAGAGTGGAAGCGCAGAAATGTGGGGGTGATGGGGGACTCGCAACTCGGGGAAGACCATGAGCACAGAATTACATTATTGCAAGCTTATGAAAATGAGTCTTCAAAGAGCCGGTATAATTTTTCAATAGTCCACTCGATGAGCTTGGCCATTATGGAGTTGATTTCGAGAAGTTTAAGTTAAAATTTCACCCTTCTTCGCTTTTTCGGATTCAACTTGAGACGTATCTTGATCGTACTTATTGTTTTGGGACTGAAAACGCAACTTCCCCACCCCTCTTTCAATGACGTTAATGCATACATAAAAATCTTCTCCTCAAATGGTCTTTTTGTTGCCTCTAAAGTGGTTCGGTATTTTTCCCATTACAGATGTGCTCTTTCCCTTTTGGAGTTACAGTCTTCTAATACTTTCCCTAAGTTGTGATACGGTGGCTGATGCTGATGTCAATGAGGCTCCAGCTTTCTTCACTTTCGCTGCAATCTTGTTTTTTTTCTTTCCCTATTATGCTCGAGACACCTTCAATGAAGTATATATTGATGTTCGTACATGGTCTAATTAACTACCACTCAAAGACCACAAACATTTGCTCACAGACTACTCGATACATGAGAACATATAATAAAGGAATCAAAAGTAAAACAAGCGTAATCGGGTTCATATTCCATATCTGGAGTTCTATAGACACATCTTGCATTCGAGAGAACAGTAATGCTCATCTCATTATATCGTAACTGAGCATACCATTTGAGGATGGATACACCTTAAACAAATTAATTCATTTTCCCAAGTATAGCGCTTGAGCACGTCGGTAAGTGCAAAAATCAGTGAGGAAGAGGGGTTTAGTTAGTTCATAGCATAACCGAGGACATCATCCTCACCAACACCCCCACACATTGAGACCTGTAAGGCTTTCAGGTTCCCCAGTTTCCATTTCTCATTCCCCTCACTCTAATAAATATGTAGCAGGTATCCATACTGCGCACATAGGGGGAAAATATTTCTTTCAGTGTATAGATCTATGGCCTAAAGAAGATGTATTTAATTAACAGAAAATTTTTAACGAAAAAATCAATTATTAGGCAAAAAAATTATATAATTAAATGGAATGGGTAGGGGTTTAGCATCTCCACAACGATGTATGTCATTGGATGCCTCTTAATATTTGTGTTTATGTTTACTCTTCAAGGAATGAAGCTAGCTCCTTAGCAGTCAAACCCTTCAAGTTCTTGACGACTTGTTTGGCAACAACTTTATGCACGGTCTGAATATCCTTATCACTCAATCCGGCATTAACAGAGATTCTCAAACTTGGGATTAGTGGTGCAACTTCCTGAGCCCATGAGTAAACCGATCTAGCAATAACAACGCCATGTTCCTCACATCCATCAACTATCATCTGCAATAAGAACTCCTCATCATTCAATTGTTCAATGAATTTATCACTTTGACCCTTCACATTACGCTTCTCCATTTCTGATCCTGATCCTGTGTAAGCCTTAGGCAAACCCAAGGATTCTCTGAATTGGGATGCAATGAACAAGTGTAAGACAGATGACTCTGCAATAGATTTCACTTGAACAAACTTTCCGAGAGTTTTGTCATTCACAAACAATTTGTACAACAATGCGCTCTTATCATGCAGTTCTTTGATAATTTTGGATTCACCAGTTTTAGGATTAATATCTTCATCAATGATTTCAAATGCGGTAGAAGTAGCACGAGCAGTGTATGGAGGTAAAGAAGCAGAGAAGCAATAGGCCAAAGATCCAATTCTCTGGTGATAACTCATCACTTTGTCACCAATACAAAAAGCACCAGATGAACAGAAGGCATTCGCCATGGAACCAATAGTGATATCAATCTTGGAACGTGGGATGCCATACATCTCAGCAAGACCACGACCAGTCTTACCCAAGACACCAAGAGACAAAGACTCGTCAATGAATAATCTAAACTTGTACTCCTCCTTGATCTCAATCAACTTTTCTAAATCTGGAGAGTCACCTACGTTTGCAAACAAACCTTCAGTGATGATGAATTTTCTGGAAATTGGCCTTTCGTTCTTGAAAAACTCGTTCTTCAACTCCTTGATAATCCGTTCTAAGTCGGCCATATCGTTATGCTTGAAGTAGTAAATATTAGATCTGGTCAACTGCAATGCCTTCTGAATTGCCAAATTACATGAAGAATCGGCCAAAACGTAGTCTCCTCTCTTGAGGAATGAAGGCAACACGGAACCAGCAGTCGTAAAGTCCTGGCCATAGAGTACTGCACCTTCAACACCGAAGAATGCGGCCAAATCGTTCTCCAACTTAATGTGAACGTCCTGATTGCCATAGAAGTTTGGTGGACCACAAGCACCAACACCAGTGTTTCTAATGGTATCCTTCGAGTTCTGAACCATTCTCTTATCTTTACCCAAATCTAAAAAGTTGAGAGAGGCGGCATTGATAAACTTCTTTTCGTTACCTTCTAAACGAATGTGTGAACCAACAGCACCGTCAATAACACGCAAAGACTCGAGTTTCCATTTCTCCTTCTCTGACACTGGTAACACAAGCGGTTCTGGCTCCCATTCGTCCACAAGATCATTCATTTCACGTTCGCTAAGCTTGACAAAGTTTTTCTTCTTAGATGAGTTTCTGCTTCTTCCTGTGGTGAAATAATTGATTGCAAACAGCAATAGAAGGAGCTCCAGAAACGTCCTAACTGGGTCATCCTTGTGTGACGAGCGGATGTAACGAACAACGATTGGACCACCTGGGATGGCCTCAACGTATGGGACAGTGACAGTAAGGAATCTTCCAAGCATGTTGCTTCCCGTTGCAACAATATCCTGTAATGTGACATTGGCAGCAGCCGTAGAAATTGGACCACTGGCTTCGGACATAATGCTAAGAAATGCGAATGGTGATGCTATTGTCGATGTTTTCGTTTTTGTTGTTGGTATGAGTTCGGGAAGAAGTCGTTCAATAATCGTCCTTATGAGTATAGTAATAACTGTAGGAAAAGGACACACTTGAGATCTGAATACTTATGACCTTGTAGTCGAAGATTCCAGATAAGTTTTTTCTTTTAGCTGTCCTACTTTGGGTGACAGAGGAAAGAGAAGCTGTGACCGATCAGTGGATAGAGCGGATAATAGCTAGCAGAAAACGGGGAAACAGCCTAACAACTCCAAAATAACTGCTAATACAGCGAGAAACACAGACAAAATGAAACGTCCTTTCAAGGCAGGATTTGTTCAACAAATGAAATGTGTCGTTGAGGTCGTCCGGTCTATGACGCTCTTCACCACAATTGCCAGTTTAAGTTTGTTGATCTTCGTCCGACACGCGTGGCTCGCAAATTATCAATATACCCACGAACTGCCCCTATGCTGAGTAAGCACTTTAACATATAAATATATACAATATAATTAATATAATATTACTTAATTAGGAATTTTACCCCCCCCCCACAAAAAATTCGTGCGACTGATAGTTTCTTTTAAAATAGCCGAACACCTGAAGGATCAGAAGCCATCTGATTACTCCTTTAATTTCTCTTTCTCTCTCTTCAATTCACAAGAATCGTCCCAAATATCGTAAAATGTCTGCAGCGGCATCTTCTGGTTTCAAGGCGTTCCTGAACTCTCCAACGGGTCCTAAGACCGTCCACTTCTGGGTAAGTCTACTTTTTCTTCGGCCTTCTTCCTCCACTGCCGTCACCTCTTGTCGAAGTCGTCGCGTGGTGTACCAACCATCAAGGCCTCATCGTATGGCGCCACGCTAAGATTGTCGCCACTGCAATGTACATACCCTATATGGATGACGGTGCCAATGGTACTTGATTGCATGATTGTTATGCAAAAGTCATCCATATCATGGTGCTTTGTGTATTCGCTTTACTTGTGGCTGTCAAATGCGTGGGGGTATCTCTTCCTTCCACACACAATGATGATGAAGGAAGACACAAGACCCTATCAGAAATGATGGTATTAACGGCATGGTTACATACTTTACTCTGGCTATAGGACATATCACCTGGAATTTTTTCTAACATTTACGTTAACAGGCTCCTATGCTCAAATGGGGTGTTGTCATTGCAGGTATCAGTGACATTACTAGACCAGTGGATAGACTCTCTGGTACGCAAAACCTTTCGTTGCTTGCTACGGGTGTTGTCTGGACTAGATGGTCTTTTGTAATCAAACCGAAGAACATGCTTCTTGCTTCTGTGAACTTCTTCATGGCCCTTACGGCCAGTTACCAGTTGGGCAGAATTGCCAAATACAGATATGAACAGGGCGACTCCGCTTCGCAAATGGTCAGTTACATTGTTCACGGCAAAGTTGATACACCTTCTTTAACTGAAGCTCAAAAGTCTTCCTGAAAGTTAGGATCTATTTAAGCTAGAGTGTGTTTTTATTAAATTTTGGTATTACCCCCTCCCTGCGACCACCATCACACTCGATATTACATTCTCAACGATCGGCTAACTTTGTAGAAATGTCGGATATTCATAGTACATAGGGTCAATATGAGACTGGTATTTAAACGTCCAATCCTTCTGCTTTCTTTGCCAATTGGACCTTTTTGTTCATCTCATCCATACGATCGAACATGAACTCCTTCAATTCTTTGTCCCTAGCTGCCAATCTCTCGTAAGTTGACTTCAGTGTTCTCATCTCTGGTTCTAGCAGGTTATCATTCTTGAACTTCAGCAAAACACGCCTTCTCTTCTCAATCTCAAGGATGGAAAGTAACTGGTCTTTAGATAGTGTCAAGTCGAGTGTTTCGCCTTCGTCCAACTCAATCGGTTTCAACGATCCAAGTCCATTCTCCAAAGTCTGGATCTCATCAGCACGTCTATTTTCATCAAACACCATACCTGCTGTCTTATTCATCTGCTCATATGACGTTGAATGAAGTTGATGAAGCTCCTCTTCATAACTCCTAAAAGTAAGGTGAAGCTCCTTCTCCTTTTCAAATAGCAGCGACGACTTCTCTGCAAGCGGCTGCTGTCGCGTCTTCAACTCAGCAATTATCTTCTTATACTTGGCAAGTGTATCTGGATCTGCAGGATCCAGCTCGTAAAACTGGATCAAAAGGTCCGTGGCTGCTAGGGCCTGTTCATATGAGTTCTCAAGGAGGTCCTTCTCATCAGACAAAAGGCTCAGATAGTCCCCGCTCTCTGACCTTTGTAGCATTTCGCTAGAGTGTCGAGAATTAGACGACGTTACCGTGATCTGGGGCATTTATTGATGTGTAGTTGCTGTCTTGCTAAGTTGTCTTCAGAAGTAAAGGCTGAAGGTGGAAGAAATGATATTCGCGCCGTCTTCATAGCCAAAAACGCGCCCTCCTACAAAACGTAAACAAATACAGATCGCATTGTAGTCCCGCTTAACAGCCGACCTTCTCAAAGGCTTGCCTCATCTGCAGTGGTCTCTCAAGGAGCTACAAAGAAAGCTAAAAAAAATGAGTGATCTGAACATTAAAGCACTCCAATCGAGACTTAGGAGTTCTGCACTGCTTCTTTCTCAACTTGGTCTTTACCACGGCGCAAAGTGGGCAGCTGAAGCTCTTGATGGTTTATCACAGCAGCAAAACTCCATAGAAGAAGAATCTGACAACGAATATGAACCTGAGGATGAATCATTGGATGAATTTGTTGATCCACAATTGGACATTCTCCAACAGATGTCTTCTAGAGAGAAGGATAAGTTTACACTAGCAAGATCCTATTTCGATTGCAAGGAATTCGATCGCTGTGTCAACGTCTTGAAGAAAAGTAAATCAAGCATGTCTGTATTTCTTCGCCTCTATTCGACCTATATCAGTGGTGACAAGAAAAAAGAGGAGGAAAGTGAGGGCGTATTAGGACAGCATGATGGAAGTACGTCCAACCCACACATCGTCTCTGTATTGAAAGAGTTGGAGTCCATCTTGTCAGAAAAGAAATCAAGCGATAGTAGTCCATTCATATACTATCTCCATGGTGTAATATTGCTCAGACAGAAATGTCTCACTCAAGCTTTGGAATCGTTGGTGCTCAGTCTGAAATTGTATCCATACAACTGGAGTTGTTGGAGTGAGTTGCTATCGGCATTGAATAAATTGGATGACGCATACGCCGTGCTAGATAGCTTAGATGCTGAATTCGAAGATAATTTCGCTGCAAAAATCATGATCAGTATTGCCCGTGTTGTTGTGAATCAAGAGTTCTTTCAGCAGTTTGATGAACTGTACGTTGAACTGGATCAATTGATTGAAATTTTTCCGTCATTTTCATTCCTTAAGACACAAAAGGCCCTTATTTCTTACCACGCACTTGAGTATCAAGATGCTGAAAACTTATTCGATCAAGTTCTTATTCAGGATCCTCTTAGACTTGACGATCTTGATACTTACTCTAATATCCTTTACGTCATGGAGAAAAAATCCAAACTCTCCTATTTGGCGCAACTTGCTTGCTCTATCGATAAATTCAGACCGGAAACATGTTGCATCATTGCAAACTACTATTCTTTAAAGTTCGAACACGAGAAGGCCATCATGTACTATCGTCGTGCGTTAACTTTGAATCGAAACTGTTTATCTGCATGGACCTTGATGGGTCATGAGTTCGTTGAGTTGAAGAACTCCCATGCTGCTATTGAGAGTTATAGAAGAGCAGTCGATACTAACTCCAAAGATTTCAAGGCATGGTACGGCCTGGGTCAAGCTTATGAGGTGTTAGATATGCACAATTATTCCTTGTATTACTATCAAAAGGCATGTGAATTGAAACCGCTTGACAAGCGTATCTGGCAAGCGTTGGGTGATTGTTATGAGAAGCTAGAGAAGCTGAAAGACTCAGTGAAATGCTATAAACGGGCTTTGCAGCTCAGTGAGTTTGGTGATGTTGCGATCTACTATAAGTTGGCACTGCTGTATCAGAAGCTCGATGATGCGGAGAAGGTTTACGAATATATGAAATCATGTTATCTGGAAGAAGCTAATGCAGGTATCAAGTGTGATGAAACCTCAAGTGCAAGATTATGGTTAGCTAGGTTTGAAATGGAAACTAATAATTATGAGAGCGCTTACAACTACGCTGTGGATCTGAACCACGGCACAAGTCAGGAGATCGAAGAAGCAAGATCCATTGCCAGAGAAGCTAGAAACAGACTTAATGCTTAATTCCCTTACTTACCTTAATTCCCTAATGATTTACTTGACTTATTTATTTGTAGAGCTTACATAACATACAATGCTATATATGGTGTGCGGGTGTATTTATGGTGGAAATTTTATATCAACAATCAGGTGCCAAAAACAAAACAAATGGAACATACAGTTTTGTTAGTTCTCTTTAGAATTACCAAATATAACAAAGTTACAACACATCTTGTTTGGAAGCAGTACTCTTATTTCTTGGTATTGACTGTTACCTTTTTTTTGTTTTTTCCTTGTTCCAATTGGAGTAACAGGCAACTCAACAAGACATCAATAGTAACCAAATGGGCTACTTACCACCGCCTCCACCGCCAGGATGGCAACCACCACCACCAATAAATAATGACCATGATCTTCCACCTCCACCACCTCCTTCAAATGGATTTGGCGGGCGGCCACAACCTCTACCAGCATCCTTTGGTGCCTCACCGCCTCCACCGCCACCACCACCTCCTCCTCCTCCTCCTCCTCCTCCTCCTCCTGCATCATTGACATCATCAACATCATCTCTCTCCAGATTCAACAAAGGCGAACTGGATATGAAAAAACGAAAATGGCTACAACTACAGAAGAAGCGCTATACGGAGATTCGTTCCAAAGTTGGCAGTTTTGTTCATTCACAGAAGGTCAATATGCCTCCAGAACATCTTCGAAAGATCATTAACGACCATGCAGACATGTCATCACGGAAATTCGCTGCAGACAAGAGGTCCTACCTTGGTTCACTCAAGTACATGCCTCATGCAGTCCTTAAGCTCTTGGAAAATATGCCACAACCATGGGAAGAAATCAAAGAAGTTAAGGTTCTGTATCATATAACAGGCGCCATCACTTTTGTCAATGAAATACCAAGAGTGGTTGAACCAGTATATACTGCCCAGTGGTCCACCATGTGGGTAATGATGCGAAGAGAAAAGAGAGACAGAAGGCATTTCAAGAGAATGAGGTTTCCACCATTTGATGACGAAGAGCCTCCTCTCAACTGGTCTGAAAATCTTGAAGATGTTGAACCTCTAGATCCGATCCAGATGGAGCTAGACGAAGTTGACGATGAGCATGTCATTGACTGGTTCTATGACTCCAAGCCACTCCTTGAACAAGTTGGATTCATGAATGGCCAGTCTTACAAAAATTGGAACCTCTCACTACCTATCATGAGCAATCTTTACAAGCTCTCTACGCCACTTCTTTCGGAGATAGTCAACAAAAATTATTACTACCTCTTTGACAAAAAATCATTTTTCACAGCGAAGGCATTGAATAACGCTATCCCTGGTGGTCCAAAGTTTGAACCGCTCTACACAGACATTCAAGATGAGGATTTCAACGAGTTCAATTCTATGGATCGCATCATACTAAGAATCCCGATCAGAACCGAATACAAGGTAGCTTACTCACAATTATATAACTCATTGCCAAGATCTGTTGAGATCTCCTGGTACGCCGATCCTGTGAATTGTTACATCAAGCCTGATGATGAAGATCTTCCAGCATTCTTCTTTGACCCATTATTAAACCCCATATCACCGAGAAGTGTTCAGAACACCGGAACTGACACAGAACGTGAGCTTTTCGATGAAGACGGAGAAGACTTGGAGAGATTTGAACTCCCTGGTGTTATGCCATTCTTCCATGGAGATGAATTAGAAGTTGAAAATACATCCGATTCAATAGAACTCTGGTGGGCTCCATATCCATTCAATCGTCGTTCTGGTTCAACTGTACGAGCACAAGACGTTCCCCTTATAAAGAGTTGGTACGTACAACGTCCATCCAGAGATTGGCCTGTAAAGACCAGAGTTTCATACCAAAAGTTGCTGAAAACAACAGTCCTTAATGAATTGCATAAAGCTGCTCCAGCAAATCAGAAAAAGGTCAGCTTGATGAAGACTTTAAAGAACACCAAATATTTCCAGACAACATCCATTGACTGGGTTGAAGCTGGTCTCCAAGTGTGCCGCCAAGGTTACAACATGTTGAATCTTCTCATTCATAGAAAGGGCCTGACTTACTTGCACCTCGATTATAACTTTAACTTGAAGCCTACCAAAACCTTAACAACAAAGGAGAGAAAAAAGTCAAGATTTGGTAATGCCTTCCATCTTATGAGAGAGATCATGAAGGTCATTAAGCTTCTGGTTGACGCTCAGGTTCAATTCCGATTGGGTAACGTTGATGCTTTCCAATTAGCCGATGGTATCTATTATATCCTGAACCATTTGGGTCAACTGACTGGTATCTATCGATATAAGTACAAAGTAATGCATCAGATTCGTGCATGTAAGGATCTAAAACACGTCGTGTATTACAAATTTAATCAGCAAATTGGGAAGGGGCCAGGTTGTGGTTTTTGGCAGCCAGCGTGGAGAGTTTGGATCTTCTTTATGAGAGGCATCATTCCGCTTCTTGAGAGATGGTTGGGTAATTTGCTTGCTCGTCAATTTGAAGGTCGTTCCAATGAAGTTGCTAAAACCGTTACTAAACAGAGAGCAGATGCCTATTTTGACCTTGAGCTAAGAAGCTCTGTGATGAAAGACATCCTTGATATGATTCCAGAAGGTGTAAAACAGAATAAATCCAAATCAATTCTTCAGCATTTGTCCGAGGCTTGGCGATGCTGGAAGGCCAATATTCCATGGAAAGTACCAGGCCTTCCAGCTCCTGTTGAAAATATTATAGAACGTTATGTTCAAGCTAAAGCTGACGGTTGGGTCTCTGCTGCCCATAAGAACAGAGAACGCATCAAATATGGAACCAGTGTTGAAAAGACTGTTGCACGAAAGAACTTGGGAAGACTAACGAGATTGTGGATCAAGAATGAACAGGAGCGTCAACAGAACATTGAGAAGGATGGCCCAGCAATTTCTGCAGAGGAAGCTACAACTATCTTCAAGATGATGGCTAATTGGTTTGAGAGCCGAAACTTCTCACCTATCCCATTCCCACCGTTGACGTATAAACACGATACCAAGCTATTGGTTCTTGCCTTGGAGAACCTGAAAGAATCGTATAATTCCAAGGGAAGATTGAATGCGAGTCAACGTGAGGAGCTAGCTCTCATTGAACAAGCTTACGATAATCCACATGAATGTCTGGCTCGTATCAAGAAGTTCTTATTGACCCAGCGTGTCTTCAAGGAGGTCGGTCTCAATATGATGGACCAATATCACCAATTAACACCTGTTTATGAGGTTGATCCGTTGGAGAAAATAACGGATGCATATGTTGACCAGTACTTGTGGTATGAGGGTGACAAAAGAGGCTTGTTCCCTAACTGGGTCAAACCAAGTGATTCGGAGATTCCACCAATGCTAGTTTATAAATGGTGTCAAGGTGTCAACAATTTGAGCAATGTTTGGGATACCTCCCAAGGACAGTGCAATGTTATGATGCAGACCACTCTGAACAAAGTGGCTGAGAAAATAGAATTCACTGTGTTGAATCGTTTATTGAGATTAGTTATGGATTCCAACATCGCTGATTATATTACTGCGAAGAACAATGTTGGTATGACATTCAAGGACATGAGTCACATAAACAAATATGGGTTAATCAGAGGACTTCAGTTCTCGTCCTTTGTTTTCCAGTATTACGGTTTAGTGCTTGATTTGCTTGTTTTAGGGCTTGATAGAGCTTCAGAGCTTGCTGGCCCGTCAAATATGCCACATGAATTCTTGCAGTTTGAAAATGTTGAACAAGAAACAGCCAGCCCAATTAGACTCTATATCCGCTATATTGACAAGATTCATATATTTTTCAGATTTGAAGAAGATGAAGCTCAAGAATTGATTCAGGCATTCTTGTCTGAAAATCCGGATCCCAACTTCGAGAATATTATTGGTTATAATAACCGTCGTTGTTGGCCGAGAGATTGTCGTATGAGACTAATGAGACATGATGTTAATCTTGGAAGGGCCGTTTTCTGGGAAATACAAGGCCGTATCCCAACTTCGTTTGCAAACTTGCAATGGGAAGACACATTATCTTCTATCTACTCCAAGGACAACCCAAACTTGTTGTTCACTATGTGTGGGTTCGAGATCAGAATTCTTCCAAAGTCAAGAATGGATGAAGTGACTTCTTCCACTGAAGGTGTTTGGGACTTGATTGACAATGAAACCAAGCAACGAACTTCCAAGGCCTTCTTGCAGGTCACTGAAGAGGAAGTTGAAAAATTCTACAGTAGAGTTCGTCAGATTTTGATGTCTTCTGGATCTACTACATTCACTAAGATTGCAACAAGATGGAACACTGCTTTAATGGCCTTGTTTACATATTTCAGAGAAGCCGCTGTTGCTACGGAATTATTACTGGATGTTTTAGTAAAATGTGAAACTAAGATTCAGAATCGTGTTAAGGCTGGTTTGAATTCCAAGATGCCTACTCGTTTTCCTCCAGCTGTCTTCTACACACCAAGAGAACTTGGTGGTCTTGGTATGCTTAGTGCTTCTCACATCCTGATTCCTGCATCTGATTTATCATGGTCTAAACAAACTGAAACTGGTATCACTCACTTCCGTTCTGGTATGCAACTTGCTGAAGAGAAAATGATTCCAACAATTTTCAGATACATCACTTCCTGGGAAAATGAGTTCATTGACTCTCAGAGAGTTTGGGCAGACTATGCTATCAAGCGTGGTGAAGCTATCCAGCAAAATCGCCGTTTAGCGTTTGAAGAGCTTGAAGGATCATGGGACAGAGGTGTTCCAAGAATCAGCACTCTTTTCCAGAAGGATCGTCACACTTTGGCGTATGATAAGGGTCATAGAGTTCGTCGGATTTTCAAACAATACTTTCACGATCGTTATAATCCATATTGGTGGACTTCATCTAATCATGACGGCAAGCTTTGGAATTTAAATGCCTATCGTACAGATGTTATTCAGGCATTGGGTGGTATTGAAACGATACTGGAACATACTTTGTTTAAGGCCACTGGATTTGATTCATGGGAAGGTTTGTTCTGGGAAAAGGCTTCTGGTTTTGAAGACTCCTTGCAATTTAAGAAGTTAACCAATGCTCAAAGGACAGGTCTTTCTCAGATTCCCAACCGTCGTTTTACACTTTGGTGGTCACCAACAATCAATCGTGCTAATGTCTATGTTGGTTTCTTGGTTCAACTGGATCTGACAGGTATATTCCTTCATGGTAAGATTCCAACTTTGAAAATTTCCCTAATTCAAATATTCCGCGCTCACTTGTGGCAGAAGATTCATGAGGGTATCGTTATGGATTTGTGCCAAGCGCTTGACAGTGAAATGGATATTTTGCAAATCGATAACGTTCAAAAAGAGGCTATTCATCCAAGAAAATCTTACAAGATGAACTCTTCCACTGCTGACATTACTTTGAAAGGACACTTTAAATGGGGTTGTAGTTCTCCTTCCTTATTACATGATACTAATGATGACATGACTGCCACTCACAGTGATAAATACTGGATTGATGTTCAACTACGTTACGGTGACTACGATTCCCATGATATATCTCGTTATGTTCGTGCTAAGTTCCTGGACTATACTAATGATGACTTATACCCATCCCCAACTGGTGCTTTGATTGGTATTGACCTGGCTTATAACATGTACGATGCTTATGGTACCTGGTTCCCTGGTTTCAAGAATCTCATGCAAAATGCTATGAAGCGTATTATGAAGGCCAACCCATCTCTTTATGTCCTCCGTGAACGTATTTGCAAAGGTCTCCAGCTGTATCAAGCTCGCCCACAACAGGCATTCCTGAATTCCAACAATTATGCAGAACTTTTTGGTAAAGATCTGCAATTCTTTGTTGATGATACTAATGTTTACCGCGTCACCGTCCATAGAACTGTTGAAGGGAATCTATCCACGAAACCTATAAACGGTGCCATTTTCACTATGAACCCAAAGACTGGACAATTGTTTCTTAAGGTCATCCATACATCAGTTTGGGCTGGCCAGAAACGTCTAAGCCAACTGGCGAAGTGGAAAACTTCTGAAGAGGTTTTGGCATTGATCCGTTCCTTGCCTAAAGAAGAACAGCCAAAACAAATAATTGTCACTAGGCGAGCTATGTTGGACCCATTGGGTGTTCATATGACTGATTTCCCAAACATTGCTATCCGTCCATCTGAGTTACGTCTGCCTTTTTCGGCTTCTTTGAAAATTGATAAACTTCATGATGTTGTCTTACAGGCTACAGAACCCCAGATGGTGTTATTCAACTTGTATGATGATTGGTTGAAGTCCATTTCTTCGCACACGGCCTTCTCACGTTTGATCTTGTTGCTTCGTGCGCTCGGGATTAATGCAGAACGTACTAAGTTGCTACTTCAAAGTGATACTTCCGTTACCACAGAGGACCACCATATTTGGCCTTCATTCTCGGCTGACCAATGGGGTTCTATTGAGTCGTCACTAAGCGATTTGATCTTGAATGACTATGCCAAGAAACATAATATCAATGTCTCAGCATTGACCAGGGCTGAAGTTAGGGACTTAATTTTGGGACAGGACATCAAGGCCCCATCCACTGAGAGACAAGCTGAGATTGCTGCTATTGATGAACAGAACGAAGAGGGTATAACTGGTTTGAAGGTGAAAACTCGCAACGCACAAGGTGAAGAAATTATTGCACATGTCTCTTCTAACTACGAACAGCAATTATTCACATCTAAAGCTGAATGGCGTAAATTAGCGATTTCAGCTTCATTGTTACATATGAGAAGCAGGAACATTTACGTAAACAGTGATGCTGACGAGATGGACGATAACAAGGTGACTTATATCATGCCAAACAATGTTCTGAAGAAATTCATCCAAATCTCAGATACACGTACTCAGATTGGTGCTTACGTTTTCGGGTCTTCACCGGCTGATAACGACAAGGTGATAGAAATCAAGACAATTGTTGTGCCACCGCAGACTGGTGACCTTAACCAAGTCCAAATGGCTAAATTATGTGATAGTGAATACACTGAAGGTTTAAAATTGGTTGGGTGGATTCACACTCAATCTCAGGAGTTGAACTATATGTCTGCTGCTGATGTCACTACTCATTCCAAATTATTCCCAGATGGCATGGACCCTAATATGACTGACTTCGTTGTATCTTTGACAACTGGATCTGTTTCTTTGAGTCTTTATTCGCTGAATGAAGACGGATATAAATGGGGTCTTAATAATAAAAACCTAGGAGTTGCACCAGATGGATTCAAGGTGGAATATTGTGTTCCTGGACAAATGATCCTGACATCTAAAATTTTAGGAAACTTCCTTGTCCCATCAACCAGTATTTGGAATTACACATTCATGGGTACCAGGTTCAATCCTACTTTAGAGTATGATTTAAAGATAGATGTTCCATTGGAATTCTATCATGAACTCCACCGCCCAAGTCACTTCATCAATTTCAATGAAATGGAGGTTAGTCAAAGCTTGGAGGCTGATCAAGAGGATGTATTTGCTTGATCTATCTTGAGCAAAATAAATCTGTATTATAAATAATTTTGTAATAATAAATATTAAGAATCAGTTAATATTTTTAGGTGGATGCGTAGTTTCTAGGGAAGATGCCTGTTTGACCATTGAGCTCCCCTCTCCACCAATCACTACACAAAGTCTGTTTGTCCAAAATACGAATTCTATCTCCTTTTTTAAAAGGTAAATCACCAATTTCTTCTCCTTCGAAACTATACTTAGCAGTACAATATATGATATCTGTTCTGGCGATGCTGTCAACTTCATAAACACTTGATGTCGAGACTGAAAGTGACTCCAGATATTCTCTCAATGAATGATCTAATACAGATTTGGTAATTTCAAGTTGCTTTAACTTCTCTTTGATTGACCTGTTTTTCTTGGTGTAATTTTCAGTAAGGGTACGGCAAAATGTATCTGAATCCATGTCTCTCTCAGAATTTCTAAACCTAAATGGATCTTCAGTGGTAACTTCGTTAAGGTTTAACATTTGATATTGGATCGTGAGATGAAGAAAATAGAACATTGTAAAAAGGGGTTTCACCAATTTGGAAACAAGCTCACTGAATTGAGGAAGTCCAGTCTTAAAGCTTTCATTAATGTTTTGAAATCTAAGTGTTGATAACTCCAAATTCTTCTTGTATCTAACTGTGTTCTGTTCTTGTTTCAACGTCATTTTGGATCTATCCTTAGCATTTAAAGAAGCAAGCTGCTCAGTGTACTTATTCATATCCAAAAGGGCAAATTTACGCTCTTTGACGTTTTTCCTGATCTGTTTCGACAAACTCAAAACTCTGGATACTGGTTCCCTGACGTTCTTTATAACCAAATCCAAACTTGGGACAATTTGTATCTGAATCTCACGCAACTTCAGCAAAATATTTGTAGCAGCGACAAATTTACTATCTGTTTCATACTCATTGAATTCCAAATATGGATCAAATATTTTGACCATAGTGTCACACAATGCAATGGAATGATCGAACATCTGTTTGAAACGGTATACTGAAGTCAGTAATTCTCTTTCTAATATTTGTAAAGAATTCTCAATTGACAAAAAGTGATTATAGAAAGCATCATATTCATCATCCTCTTTAGGATATTCAGTGGATCCAAACTTCTGCTTCAATATCTGTGGAGCCCTAACAATGGATCTCTTAATATTAACCCAATCTGTGTCATTTCGAAGCTCGTGGACCATACATTGGAATTTTTGGTCCATCTGATTCAATGAGGAATTTTCGTGTGCCATCTATTTATAATACTTTCAAGGAGAATAATTATCTTCGTCTTCGTCTTCTACTGCTTTTTCTTCTTTTGTTCTTCTTCTTTTTGTTCTTCTATGATTCATAAACTAATTATGTGACACAAAATGAAAACCTGTCCTGTGTTTGTGTACTGCAAGCTCTAAAAATAAATCCAAACTGAGTTCTATAACCTCTAAAACTGGATCTACGGCCACTACCTTGTGGTCTTTGTTCATGGTTTTCTAATGCGGTTTTCATAGTTATTATTCATGTGCTTCATTCCAAATGGCACAAAGAAACCTGCGAGAGTAAAGGACGTAGTAATAGTAACAATAGAACAGTAAACCAATGAAAGACCCGATTATCCGGATCAATCCAAGTGATGTCTGGATGTCAATCAGGAAATAAATCGTATGGTAACCACGACAACATGAATCTGCCTTCTATCCTTTTTGTTCTTTGTTGTTTCTACTATTTCAGGCTCAATGGGGTGAATTAAACTTATATCATAGTTAGATATATCAGCAAAATAAATATTTTTTTCATGTGAAGTTGATTGAACTAGTTGTGCTGTGAGCATTGCTTCTGCTGGGTCTTTTTGTACTTGTGCCCCTACACCTTTTGTGCTGGCGGACACATAACTCTGAATATAAAAAGGAGTGAACTCCATCATACTTTTGTGGTTTTTACCTTGCTCCCAATATCTCCACCGAAGAACAACTTCTGAATAACTTCAGCAACATTTCAACAAATTAATCCACAATGGCTTGCTCCTGTAAAGACACCTCCGCCCCCTGCAAGTGCGGTTCCACTTGCCAGTGCTCCAAGTGTGAGTGCCCTCCAGCCAAACCAGCTTACCAGTGCACTGAGAAGTGCAACGGTAGCACTGAGTGTAAGTGTGCCCCAGATTCCTGCTCCTGCTCCAAGTAAAGAGTTTTGTCACTCAAGATCTTAGCTCTTGAATGTTTGAATGACTCATAATTTTATTATCAGTTTTTGTTTGAATGATCACCAGATCGGTTTTTCAACTTCCACACAATGGCTTTTCTACTTCATGTTATATGATCAAATATAATAAACTGATCTTACTGCTACTCTTCAATCAACAGCATTGTCCGTTTTTATTTTAGCCCGTCCCTTTTATTTCTTAGTCACAGTAAAAGGAAGCTGGAAACATAATTAAAGAAAGTGTTGGAGCATTGAAGAGGAAGTTCCAATGAGCTTTAAGATTATGTTTCGCCATATTATTGGAGAATTCCCAAACTTCACAGGAATCATTACTCTAGTTTACAATCGAAACAACAAAACAACAGCAGTAGGTTTCTCCATGACATTTGGCGATCTTTCTGCAGTCCCCCCCCCCTCCTCTGGTCAAGACCCGCCCTTATATTATAGTTTACTCATTTTAGGTCCAATCTGACAAAATTTGAAAGCCATTCTCAAAGGAGTATAATTCAAACCTATAGCACATTTCCTTGGTAAAAGATTCGAATATATTACATCACTTGATCAAAGACCTATAAAATGAACTAAAAAACATCACCGTTGGCACTTGATGATAATTAAAACTGAAAGTCCTTTGTGGTATAGGAAAATACCATTTATAACAGTTGAGAAGGAAGAAAATAAACAAAATTATAGAAAAATTGGCCATCTTTCTTTCCGTTACCTGCACTCGAAGATCTGCGCAAATAAATGGCCTTAATATACTGAACAATAGGATCGAATGATATGTATAACAGTAAATTGAAACACCGGATGAAAAATACATCAATCAGAAAAGAAGAATAAAAACAATAGTAGAAAGAGAAAATAGCCACTTCTTGTTGCTCAGTTGAGAACCAGAACCCTCAACTACAGTGGCAGTATCACCCGAACTCTCATCAGAAGAAGATCTAGAAGTGACAGTGGACAGAGTGCCAGCCTCGGTATAAGTCACATCAGTTGCAAATGTACTTGGTCCTTCAATATTTGTAGTAACTTCATCAGGAATAATACTAGTCTCAATTGTGTCACTTCCATAATAAACTGTGATATCCCCCGTTACTGTCACCACACTGGTCTGCACCTTTCCATCAGTGTCAGAAGACTCAGTAAGTACTTCCGTAGCTGCAAAAGAAACACCAGGAACCCCCCCTGTTGTTATTTCTGTTGTCAATGGACAATAGGTCGTATATTCAGTCGTAACACCATCTAAGGTTGAAGTAACAATAGTGAGACCAGTAGTTACAATACCCTCTGAGCATTCATCATTGAAACAAGAAGTTACTGTGACAATAGTTGTCGAAAATCCAACTAGTTCATCCTCTTCAGTAGAAGTTAGTGGACAGTATGTTGTATACTCTGTAGTGACTCCACTCGATGTCGTAGTAACAATAATAACACCAGTAGTAACAGGGACTTCAGTGCAACTGTCGTCAGAGCAAGAGGTGATGGTGATAATAGTGCTTGGCTGCTCTTCTGTTGTTTCAGTAGAAGTAAGAATTTTAGGAGAAGTGTAGTCAGAATTAGAACTTGAGCCTATAGAGCTTGATTGTCCTGGAAAAATTGAGGTGGAAGAAATTGGAACAATAGAAGATGTGGAAGGGGTACACTCTGTGGTGATAGACTCCGATCGTGAAGATATTGGGAAAGAATACGAGGATGACGAAGAAGCATATGATGATTCAGTAGACTCACTGTATCCAGATGACCCTTCTGTAGATGTTGAAACTGTAGAAGAAGAATCTGAGAAGATTGAGCTTGCGTCAATAGTGATGGTATTGGACAGGTCAAACTCTGTTACAAATCTCTTCAACAAATATCTAAACCTCTTATTGTCAGGAGTTATCACAACCACGCGAGTATCATCTATGTATGGACCTGGACCTGTTGCAGTGGCATAAACGGACAAGACCAACTCAGAATCAACACCAATACTTCCACTATAGGTAGCAGCGTATTCCTCATCAGACACAGTTATATCACCTCCAGCAAATACTTCATCAACTCTGAACTCCGCATATGTGTATTCATGAGCATCCTGAACCTTGGAAGCAATAAATTCAACAGAGCTCCATGGTCCAAGGATTCCAGGTATATGGATATCCCAATGTGGCTCATCATCTTTAAGGTACCCAGTGATATATGGAGTTGGGACATTAGAAGATGCAGCTGATGAAGAGGACTCACTTGACGATGGCTCTGCTGAGGAAGACTCGGCTGAAGAGGACTCTGATGAAGAGGACTCACTTGAGGAAGACTCACTTGACGATGGCTCTGCTGAGGAAGACTCGGCTGAAGAGGACTCGGCTGAAGAGGACTCGGCTGAAGAGGACTCGGCTGAAGAGGACTCGACTGAAGAGGACTCTGATGAAGAGGACTCACTTGAGGAAGACTCGCTTGATGATGGCTCTGCTGAGGAAGACTCGCTTGATGATGGCTCTGATGAAGAGGACTCACTTGACGATGGCTC